>VDFB02379711.1:201046828-201081981 GCA_007258455.2 Sequoia sempervirens | reverse complement strand
CTTTCCACAAGCGAAGATGCCTTTCCACAAGGGAAGATGCGCCTTTCATGCAATATTGAGAAGAATCCAGTTTTCCAAAACGTAGAGCCTTATCAGCCCCTTAGACTTTCTAGCTACAAGGTCCCAATCTTCTTGCTTCATGCCTGTAGGCTTAGTTCCAGACACAACAATCCAAAGATCAAGATCAACCAACAGATCTTCCATTTTAAGTTTCCACAACTCAAAATTGCTGCCATTGAATTTCTCTATTTCAATCTTTCTTGACGTGCTTTCCATCTCAATCTGTAATTCAAATTTGACAAACTTCTACAAGACTCCCACTGAACAAAAATGACTCAAAAAACCCAACGTACCCACAAGGATAATACAAATGGCCAGGCTTTGATACCACTTGTACGAAAAGCTAAGTGTGGAAGTAACTCTCCTCTCCTAACATCAAAAACTCAAGGAAGAATGCAGAGACACTTTTAAGTTTTACAATTACAGTCCAAATAAGATGTACATGAAAGAGATAACAGAAACAGAGTAATAGACATACACATATGAACACCAGATTTATGTGGGAAAACCCTTATGGGAGAAAAACCCACCACACCAAGAGAAGTCACTTTATATTATAATAATGGAGATTACATACAAAGATTAGACTTATCTTTCTGATGTCAAATTACATCAGCTTTCACAATGACCAACCTTGTACAGAAGATTCCAGTTACAATATACTCATAATAGAATTCACACTGATCACCTTTCGAACTTTCACCCAACCATTGAACCGATCCTTCTAACTAGACTACTTCTACAATCTCTGAGTATAACCATGACGCCCTTGTCTGTCGAACTTCCACTCAGTAATGGCCACAACAGTTCAACTGCTAGCAGTTCCATTCAACTTTTTTGATTGGTCAAATACAAGCCACATAGGATAGTCTTCACTCGGTCAAAGCGTTCAACCTGTGTTGGCATGTCGGTGAGACACTAACCGTGTCTCCCCGATGCCACAAAGCCAACATTCGATATCGCCAAGAGTCCATACTATCGGCAAGATGTTACACCGAGTCAAGAGAGCTATCGCTAAGACTTCTCCATGTCGCCAAGACCTCATACTGATGATCATCACTTGTATCGCTATCGCCAAGACTTATCACTTTCGTTGAGAGATCATACTGAGCCTTTATGTTATACCGAAACGTTCAACAGTCGGCAAGACTTATCACTTTCTCCAGGAGATCATACCGAGGTTCACAAGTTATCCCAAAGTATTCATCTAACGCGAAGACTTATCGCTATTGCTAAGACGTTACTCTGAAGTCTTAAGTCATACCCAGCACCAAACAACAGTCGACAAGACTCCTCTCCATCACTAAGAGTTCTTAGCAAACCCTTAGTGTTACCCTGATGCCTTCACTTGTCGCCCAGAGTCTCCTTGATATCCTATAAGAGTGGCCTGTCGGCCGAAGATATTCATATCGGTAAGACTTCATATCTAGCCACCATATGTTGCTCCGAGTGTATACTATTGGCGAGACTTTCCTTCATCGCTGAGAGTTCATAGCGAAGCCTCCGTGTTACCCTGAAGACTCCAATCGCCATGAGTCTCCCCGACCACCACTTGACACTGACCCGTCGGCAAGAGATCAACTCGGGCAGAGTGAGATATAAATTGTCACAGCGATCATAATGTCACAGTGATAGATACATTCGGCATGAATGAAGCAAGGTCACAGCGACCAGAACTATTCACCAAGGTTTCAATTGCTAGTCGGCCAGACACAAAGCATGTCACACCGACTTGGCTCTCTTAGAGGTTTCACCCTGTGGGATTGAGGCATATATTTCCAACATTCATTCACATTCCACAAATACACATGCATGCAACATATCCCTTATGTTGCACGAAGGATGAAAGAGGAGGCTCAACTGTCAGCACTATTAGCTTCAATCATTTGACATTCTCAAATATTTTTCAACAAGAAATTATAGGTTGGTTATATTATTCTTTACTCCTTTTCCTTGCAAAATCTACATTACTTGGATGGAGTTTATCATTACTTGCGTATTTGATCATGACTACCTTGTTCCATATTGTTGGAAACTACACAATTAAAGTTGTAGCTTCTTATACTGAAGCTATTGTTTGTCCTCGACCTCTACATTGCAAAATTTGGTTCACATTGGTAAATCCTTCTCCCTTCTCATTAATTCTTCATTGCTCTCCATTCCTCTATAATTAATAGATAATTGGATCTTCCTTTGAAATTTATCGCACTCTGTTGTTCAACTAAGTCAAAAACTTGCAGTTTCCTTTTTTGCAATTTGTCTTTAGAAAGGTTCCTAAAAAATATCCACTTCCTAATTTTAGTAGATTTTTACTTTTGCAATTCATAGTTAAGTTTCAATTGTCAATTCACAAATGTTTTGGACAAATTAAAAATGGTTTATATTACTATATCTATGGAAGCACTTTTTTATGCACCAAATATTTTCATGCAAGCTAGATCTTTATGGAATACAAACTGCATACAACAATGAATGATGTCTTAAGGTTTTTTCTAGAATTAACATACCTCTGTGTTGTTTTGGTCTCATAGTTTACTTATCATTTCCTTTCTATACTGTCACCATGCCTATCATCCCCATTTGTGTGTCGAGAGGAACGATAATTTTCATATGTAGATGCTGAAAAATACATATCTTGATTATACGTTATATTAGAAGATACATGTGTAGCATGTGTTGCTTGAAAGTTGCTCTTTTACGAAACTCTTTATTTTGCTCATTTTCAGCTCACCTACACTTTACTAGGAGTCTCCTTTCAACACTACCATGAAGATTTTTCCAGCAAACTCTGCCCATTTTTATCTTTGGCATCCTTGACAACTTGACACAATGTGTGCTGAATCTTAAGGTAACTCACTTGACATTATTTCAATCAACTTTTTTTATGAGAATCTATACATGGCCATATCACTTTTCTTGTGTCTTATTTTATTATTACAGTTCTGCTAAATTAAGGTTGTTTTATCTATGGCTTTTTCAATATATAATCCTACTATAATACCTACTGTTACAACTTTCCTGACAACATCTTTTATTAATGAATTTATAGTAGCTATAAAAGCAATGGTTGCCAGACCTTTCCTAGTAACTCAACTTGAGGTAACTCACTTGCCATTATTTATGTGAAATATTTTATAGGAATCTCTACACAGCTAGATCAGTTTTGTTGTGTTTTATTTCATTATTACAGTTCTGTTGTTATCTACTAAATAAAGGCATTAATTTTATGTTCGTTTAGCAGTACTAATTTTTGGCTAACTTTTTTTTCCTTCTTCTTTAGGCTATTTTGCTGGCAGTTTTCCTCACAACATTATTTACTATTGAATGTATAGAAGTTGCTGCTGAAACTACAAATGCAATGGTTGGCAGAGCTATTTTCACAATGTGTACAATACAGTTCAAATCATCTTCATATGTTAATCTTAATACATTGTTTTTTACAAAGCTTATTGATTATACAGTAAATATTTCCTTGCATTTTCTTGCCATTTTACTCGTTACTGTCCGTTGCAAAAATACCAAATATACTGGTTCTTGTAATTTAAACACAAAATGTCAAAAGCCAAGGGTTCTTGTAATGAACACTAGAACTCAGATCATCTTCATATCTTAAACTTAATACATTGTTCATTCCAGAGCTTATGAATTATACTAGTTATTGTACTTTGCGAAAATACCCTCTGCTACTACTAAATAATGACTAGTAGTTCAAAATCATATTTTGTTAATTCAAATGCAATGACAATAAAATATATATGCATAACTTCATTTATTTAAAAAAGTTTGACACTTCACATTTCACAATTTCTATCTTTCAAATAGAATGTCGTAAATTAAATAATTGATCTCCACAAATCTTCGGTGTACCCATTGCACTCGAAGGTGCGATTGCTAGTATATTAATTTGTGACCTGGCTTGCACGTTAAACTGGGAATCAATGGAAATCTTTATCCTCCCTCCACTTTCATTTTTACGACAAAATAAAAGGAAAACTAAAACTATTACTTCCGTGCCAAATTAAATCAAATCAAATATTTTATCTTCCTACTTTGCTCGACTTACAAAAGAAATCATAAAAATAGTCATCTTCAATAATAACATGATTGCCATGCCCATTCAAAAGTCAATCTTGCCATCAAAGACGAATCAACACATTTACCTTTAAAGTACTTAGTACAAATTGCAATTTAGTGTTTAAATTAATAATAGATGTGATGTCAACATCATCTTTAAACCAAGGACAGCATTTGAACGTTAACAATACGATTTCAGTCAACAAACATTATCATTACTTGGGTTATGGGAGATCCTTCTCGAGATAGCCTATGTGGCCTTGCTTGACTTTGGACAATTTCTTAGTTGATACATTACATATTACTTTTCAAAGTACAAAAGTGTATATTTCAGTTTTAATTTTTTAATTTATTATAGTCATTTTCATATTTAATTTGAAAGTTATAATATATAATTGACCAAATCAAGTTTTTTTTTTATTGGAATAATTAAAGAAGGATACAAATCATAGAGTCAATACAAATCAACAATTGTAAAAACATCAAAGAAAGGTTTATATCAAACAACAAACAAGTTGTTGAATAAGTAAACAACTATCAAATGATAATAAGATTGTTGGAAACAATAGTAGTTAAAAGATATCCATCAAAAGAAAGATAGTAGATAAAGTTTTTAAACATAAACATAATAGTTGTCTCCTTCAACAAAACAGTGTCTTTGAAAACACAGACACACAAGAAGTTGTGGTTGCCACCAAAGTTCCTCGTTGCATCATGTGAGAGGATCAAACCAGTCGTAGAAAGAAATTCTTCAACTTGCACAACATAAATCATCTACTTCATAACCATGGCAGCACAATGAGGATCATCCACCAGATCATCAGAAACCTCCACAATTGTCCATTGTAGCATGTAGATCATGAAGACTAATTGAATCAGTACCCTACAAATTAACTTCAAAAGCATGGATTTACTCTTGTAAATTGACCACTTTGTTTTAAAGACTAGAGTTTTACCTAGAGATTATGCTAAAGTATAGCTATATGGAGGGAGAAATTCACATTGAGCATCAAGGCCTCTATTTGCAAAGGGAAAAAGGTGTGAGAGAAGTAAGCCAGGAACCAAAGTCTCCAAATGAATTTTTAGGATGATTTGCCTAAAGGTCTAAGAAATTATATTGTGGTGTTGGGAAAGTCCAAGAAGTGCAGATATCTAGGTTCAACTCTGAGGAAAAATAACAAGGAAAATGGAGGAGAGATAGCACCAAAGGGTGTGGGCATGAGAGTAGAGCCAAAATTTATGTTTAATAGATTCCATTTTGGCACAAAAGGGCATGAAGGAGAGGGAGTGATGAAGGAAAGTTGATCACCAATAAGCAATTTAATTTGAAGAACTTTCTAAGTCATTAGTTGGGATTAATCATCAGCTTTGGATCTCCAAATTTTGGAGCTTAGCTTGTTCCATTTAGATTGATTAAAATTGCATTTCTATTTAAGGTTAAGATCAGGAGCAAAGGAGAAGGGAGGGAGGAGCTATCGATAAATAGTATTGAGAGGAAAGCAATGAAATCTATAATTGTTGGGTCATTTCCAATATTTGAGAAAGTTATCATGACAAGTTATGGATAAAAAAACATGATAACTCAAGGGTAAAAAGTTATCATATTTTAAAAATAAGATCCTTGTTAGCTGGAGATAGTTTGAATTGAGTTTTGAGATGTTGCCAAGGCTTCCAACTAAAATTATTGGGGTCACACAAATCACAAAAAACCTAGATGCCTTTTTTTTAAAAAGGTGTCTTCCTTTAAGGCAATTGACCTTAGCAAGATGAATGTTGTCTTTTTGAACTAAATGATTCCACCAAGTGGAAGATGATGTGAAGCTTAAGATATGATTTAAGGATTGATCATACCAATATAATCTTTTTGAAGTGATCTACCACACTATCCAAATGGAGTTAGATGGGGTAGAACCATGAGTCTTGAAAAAAGGTGCTAGAAGAAGCTTGTCCTTCCAATTGACTGTCTAGAGAACAACCAACTATCACAGTTTGTATGTGATCGAAAACTAAATGCTTTCAAAGAGTATCTTTTTCTAAGGCCCTAATAATCCATTTAGTTGTAAGATAAATGCCTTGAGTAGAAGGATAAATGATTTCCAACCCCCTTATCTTTTGGTTGGATGTAATGAATCCATGAAGAAGTAGGCAACCCTTTCTTATTTCCCCAATTAGCCCTAATAAAACTCCTAATTAGTTGCATAGGTTGATTATAACACTTTTTAGAAGGAATTCAATAGGAAGAGATATACACATGGTTGACCAAGAGGATTTTGTTGGCAACTTGTATTCGTCCAACTAGAGATAAAAATCATTTGGTCTAATTTAATAGTTTGCATTTGATTTTGGAAAAGAACCAATTTCACATTTCTTTGAGAGAGGACCCTATTCCAAAGTGATCTGGTTATAATTCCATGTTTAACTTCACACCATTCACTAGGAATCCAAGGTGACCAAGGGATAGGGTAGGTCATAAAAAAATAGTTTTATAAATGGCTAACTTAGAGCCAAAAATGAAGAAAAAAAGATCCAATATGTCAAGAGTGTGAGTCACTTCATCAATTGCATTATGAATAAACATCATGATGTCATCAATAAAGTGTGAGTTTAGATATTTAGCATTGATATGAAGAGAGATACCTTGGATAAGCTAAGTGGATATAGAGCATCCTAAAAAAGATATCCAAGAGCATCAACTACACACACATAAAGGAATGGTGCAAGGGGTAGCCTTAGCGAATTGATTTTTGTAAGGGGAATTTAGATGAGAGGATTTCGTTAACAATAACTTTGGAATTAGTATCCATGAACAACATATTGATTTGATTACAAATTTTGGGACCACTTTAACATATTAAGAATGAAGGGCTAGTTGTAGCATTGTATATTGTCACCCTTGATAATTTCACACTATATGGACACCCTATTTTTCCTATGGACTTGATTATATTAATAATTTATTCATTTTGGGGCCAAATTTGGAAAATATATTAAAATCCCCGACATCCTAAAAAAGTTGGGGCAAAAACACCTAGTTAGGGGTGAGAGTGTCCTTGACCTAAAGGTGCCCTATTTTAATAATTAATGTTTTGGTGGCGGTCCTTGGAGATTTAAAATGGATATGAGGTCAACCTATAATAAAAAAAATCAATTGGGATGCATATATAAATTTAAAATTTTCTCTCATTTGTACATCTAGAAAATTTGAACAAGGTGTTATGATCAATTATGCTCTTATTATAAAGATGTATATGAACTATCCTCTACATGCTATCCACACCAATCTATTATGTTTAGTGGACTAACCTCTTACACATCTTCAAGCATTTCAATCATCCATCAATTAGCTTTTGTGGCAACTTGTGGTGTGAACATCACTTCAATAGAGATTTCATACCCAAGGTAACATTATCCATTTTCATTTATCATTACTGTTAATTATTGTTTATTTGGCCTCTGCTTGACCAAGGGTAAGCCTGCTTTATCATCATCATTTGTTGTTCATGGAGGTGGAAACACAAAAATGAGGTTTGACTTAGGTAAGCCCCTATACAACACAAACTTTCCCCCCCTTTTCTTGTGTGCAAGTCAAACTTGAAATTTTCGTCAACAAAAATCTATAGGAAAACATAAAGCGGACTATAGTCTGTCATCTAAAGTTTGCAAACCCTAAAAGTAGCATCTCTGGTCAAGGGCTCCCTCACCCTTGACCCTTAAATTCAGTCAAAATTAAAGTTTAGGTTCCTCTCTATCACCATTTCTCAGATCTATAATGTTTCATCGGTTTTAAATTTTGTTTGTACATTAAATTATAGTTTTAGATCTAGGGTTTATGTCAAATAGAATTATTAAAATACACATCAAATTTCTCCTCTTTGAAACTCAAAAGAACCAAACCCTAGTAGATTGGATCTCCTTTGAGGTAGCTAGCCAATCGTCAAACTCTAGTTGGTTTTTGTTTGAATATACCTGGGAAAGAAAAGAATTGATCATACTTGTTAGATCTAAGATCCCTTTTTTTACTCTACACCAACAAATCCAGTCATAGGCTATCAAAATTAAGTTTTATAATTAAAGCATCTTAGGCAAATTATTGTGCCCATTCAACTTTCCCCCAAGCAAGGACCAAATTGTATAATATGAATCTTCCTCCCATGAGTTCAATCTACTTTGGATGAACAATCACATGTGTGATGGTCTTGATTCTTCTTGCTAACGCTTTAGCAATTATTTTATATGAGGTATTGAGGAGGATAATAGGCATGCATCCAAACACTAATAGAGTCTTCATTTTTACCTTTGGGAATAAGTTTAATTAGTCCATGATTGATAACTACACCCTTTGATGTCTTCAAGGTAGGCATTACAAAAATCCTTTAGAATATGGGGCCAGAGAGATCTATAAAATTCAACTAGTAGACCATCAATTCTAAGGATTTTTTCAAATCCATGCACTGTAAGGAGTAAGTGCAAGAAGTTGGGTCCACTATTTGGCCAAAAACTGGAAGTATTTTTCCTAAAAATTAAAGTTTGTCATACTTCCAAAGTAAAATTTGAAGCACTTAACATAGAATATTCAAAAATTCATGTAATATGAAATGTATCATTTTGAGTTTAGTCTTCAAATATATAATTTATTCTAATAACTAGATGATACAAGTTAATTTTGTATAGGATGTACAAAAACCACTTTTTAAAAGTCATTTTTTAGATACATAACATGCACATGTCCGACAAGCATAATTTGACCTAAATAAGAGAACTTTTATAATTTCTTTTGAGGAAATATGTGTATTATAGTACTTTGATGAGGATATTTTTTTATAATTTTTTTATTTAAATATATATTTTTTAATTAATTTTTTATTTGCCCTAATTGCTATTTTTGAAAACTCATTGTGTATGAGAAACATAATTTGAGCTAAAATTATCATAATTTTTTTTTATTGTTTAAATAATAATGTCTAGATTGATGACATAAGATTTATTGAAAATAACTTAAAAAATTAAAATTTATTAAAAAAATACTAATACATGATATTTCAAGTTTATGAACCAATTTCTTAAAAATAATAATTAATAAATAGATTTAAATAAGTCCACTTATAAAAAAAGTTTATATATTTGAAAACTCAACATCGTCATCTATAATGAATTTTAACATCAACAAAAAAATATAAAATAGAAGTCATCGAGACAATTTGCTAAAGCCATTTTTTCTGTTGTTTTCATGGCATTGTACTTGCAAGTCCAAGGCTAAGGGTTTGGTTTCCAAGCCTAAAAAAAAAGTAAAGACATGGGTTTCAAATTTTAAATTTTATGAAACTCGTACCCACTCCAAAACACATACCCATAAAACAAAAGTAAAGACATGGGTACCCATTCTAAAAAAAAAAAGTACTCATTTTCAAAATAAAAATGGGTACTTGTTTCATATAGGTATAAATTTAGGTTCGGAGTCCAATCCTAAAAGGCTGCCCATTTTTTATGAAAACTGTAGGGATTTTTTTGATCTTGACACTTCCACTAAAAGTGGGCCCAACTTCTTGGACTTACCCCAAGGCTTCATCAATCTCTTCAATGGAAATAATGTAGTCAAGGCAATTGCTATCTAGGGTCTATTTTCTCAAGAATGCAACCAACAACACATTGATTCAAGAATGGGAAGAAAAGAGTCTTTTGTTGATTCATCAATACTTTTGTTTTTCAAATGATCATTAGAAGTTTTTCATAATATCGACCTGGCCAATTTATAGAATTTTATTTGTAGGTTTATTAGCAAAAATGTGTTCCATTTTGTGCTTGTGCTTGAGATATTGAAAGAATTTTCTCCCACAATCTCCATCCTCAATCCATTGTAGTTGGGCTTGCACTTGAGCATATTTTCCTTTATATGCATCCATTTTGTGAAGAGCATTCTCAACATTGACAATAAATTACTACACAAAAATATTGTGAGGATTAGAAACAAGAATAGTACGTGTGAGATGGTGAAATGAGATCTAACTTGTTAATGCTTAGCCTAAATCACTCATTCCACCTTAAAACATTGGGGGACACAAAAGTAACCAAGATAAAAATTTTGGTTGTTGTCCTTAAGGGAGAGCCAAACAATTGGTCAAGGTTTCGGTTCCCTTTTTGTTAGGATGATGGTTGAACATGATAATATGAAATTTTACAAACTAGGTAAATTAGGACTAAAGAGATGAACTATTATAGAATTCAAAAGAATCAAAGCAAAAAGACAAAAACAAAAAACATGACTGAAAAGTGTAGATAGAGGAACTTGGCATATAAGTATGATGAATAATTGGTTGGATAGGGGCATGTGTGCCCTAGTCTAGAAATGTTGGTATCTAGGGTTTCAAAGCTTGTATGTATGCATCATAGTTTGAAGGTATTTGACAGTTGGGGTCAGGTTTTAAAGTCCAACAATTTGTGAATAATCAACTTTCCCTAATCAAAGGAGGAAGGTGCTTAAATGCTTATCTTAGGATTTTGAGGCCTTGATATCTCCAATCCACTTGAATCCACTTCAAACTTGTAACTTGCAAGAAGGAAAAGGGGAAAAGGGTTGTGTCATATAGGGTCTTGCCTCAATAAAACCTTGTTTTGATATTTCTACCTCCACAAATGGCTATGACTATAATGATATAAATCATGTGCTCTATGGAGAGTAGAGGCAAATCGAGATAAAAATGAATGAAAAATCAAAATACCTCTTTAAAAAGGCCTAATGTGTTTTTTGTCATTCTTTTACTATGTGGATTCTATCTTGGAAGAACTTTATGAGATTTCTTGGGGATATCATAGATGTCACCAAGCATATTAATTGGGATATATTTCATCAAAGATGTTATAATAAAAAAGAGAGTTTTAGAATGCAAAAAATATTATCCCAATATGTAGTCAAAACCTTAAAATTAAGATTAAAACAAGCAACAAAATACCATTTTTTTTTAAAACGTCTAACTTAATTCACTAATTTTTTTATTAACTAACAAAGGACCCTCCTAGTACCATTTAATTGATGGGAAAAATGACATGGTCATGGTGTCCACCAAATAGGAGATGGAAAACCAGCTACTCTTTTGAAAGGAGACACAATATAATCCCCTCAAGGTATTAGGGTTGTCAAGTCTTGACTATTACATGAATAATTTAGTGGTAGATGATATGATGTTTTAATTAAGGGTTCTAATTTATGTCTCTCATATTTTTAACTAAATTTTTTATTTCCACCACTATCACACCCAAACTTTAAATGAAAAGTATTAAATAAAATTTGGTTGGAGATTATGAAAATAAATACATTTAATTCTTTTCATGTACTATAATAATTTAGCATTGATTGCTACTAGAAAATATATCAAAAATAAATAGTAACTAGTTGATGTACGGGGTCATTGTTGACTTCCTTGTTTGAATTGAGAAAATAAGTTAATACTTATGCAAAGGGTAAATTTCAAGAAAATAGTAATGTAATTGTTCACCCTTCATATCTAGGTCCATCAAACCTACAAAATTCCTCTTTAGTATTATGATGTTTTAAAATCCTTTCAATAAGGTATCTACTAACCTCCACAACATGTTGATAGAAATATCAAAAATAATTTTTTTAAATTATTAAAAAAAAAATCTTATCATTGTCAAGTGAGACACTAACTTGATGTATGGGACCCTTTTAGTAGATGTCTTAGAGTAGGAGCTTGATTCTTTTCCCCTTTATATTATATATTGTCCTATGAGGTTTACATACTAAATCCATATTTCTGAATCAGACCTATATCTCTTCTAAAGTATAAACACTTGCATCATTTGACCCACCGAAGACTAAACAAATCTATTTAAAATATCTACATAAATAATGTAACTATTCCTCTATGTTCCCTCATTAAACCAAATGCAAAGGGTAAATTGAAATTGTTGTTTATTCACCCAACATTCCATACCTTGGATCCAATCTCCAAACCTTTATATTATCTTACCCTCAATACATAAGAAAAAAACATTAATGAAATTACCCTCTCTACCCTTAAAACTAATGATATATTTATCTATTTTTTCTAATATTAAATATTCAATTATGAACTAACATGATATGACATTGGTATTTGAGTGATTTCCTTAGGATTTTTTACTTATCATAGATTTTATGGACATGACATGGAAACATGTGTAGAGAAATTCAAGATCTTATATCTATAAATTAACATGATTCATGCCAAAGGTTTTAATAATGGGTGCAATCACTCTATGACTCCCCCTAAAAAAAATATATAAATAATTTGGATGTGATTGAGAAATAAGTACACATTGACAAATAATGAATTGATAACAATATTCATGATTTTGATTACTTTGTGGGCAGTATTGAAGAACACAACCCCTCCACCCATGTCACTCATTAAATTTTCTAATGATCGAATCCCTAATAATGGATATCATAGACCAATATACCTTCAAGGAAAAGTTGAAATAAAAACGGTAAATAATTTTATAGCTTGTCTTAATTATCAATTAAATATTTGTATGAATGAATTTTCAACCATTATTTTCAACATTTACCTAATATACATTTTTAGATATTGCACTAAAATATTCTAATTATTTTATGTAAAGCATCCTTATTAAAAGAACGTGAAATAGAGAATTACCTACTTTCATATTATATCTACTTTGAATTACTTTAGTATTATACTTTAATGTCCTTAAATTAAACATCATCTTTTTTACACTAAGTAAAATTCATATATGATGAAATTGTAACTATATAATAACATACATATAAACTTCTTTATATAAAGTAAACAATTTTATTACTAATTTTTTTTAAAAAAAAATAATAGATACCTTATTGAAAATATATCTAATCCATTAAACTACTTTTTGCACAACGCAATTCTTTATATTAATCTAAAATTTATCATTAAATTAATACAATATTAAAATAGGGTAGTCATTTCATAATCTTCACCCATAGACTTTGTAAATTACCTTTCATATTGGAAGCATTCCCATATTAATCATTTCAATTTATTCCTTTACATTGGTGATATTTCACTTAAATCTAGATATGATGATATTTAAATGTACTGATAAGAGTTTTAAATGTGTGTGGAGAAAGATATGATGATATTTAAATGTGATATAAATATCACCTCCAACATGACATGTGAAGCACTAACAACACTTGCGGGCAAAGTAGTTCTTAATTCAAACAATAGTTGGATGACACCTATCATAACATGCACTAAATTCAAGCATGGTTTACTTTTAAAGGAAACTTATTGTCAACCATATTCTAATGCTTGCACATTTATCATAGCTTTGGAATCTTAAAAACCACATATATATGAGATGATTGAATGGGAGTATTCCATGTCTCTTGCAATTTTCATTTTACATTATTCGTTCATCCCCCCAAACTTTTGTTGTCAAAGTAGGTATGGACAACATGTCACATAAACAAACCAAAAAAATGTCACTTTCTAAAATTTGTTTTTTTTAACATTGTATATGTGAAGAGGGAAGCATTTAATTATAGTGGCATTGCTTTCCAATATAAATAGTAACATAAACAATCAAAATGGTCAGATTTAGATTGCATCTCTTTTTGGGGTGTATATAAGTCATGTTAAAATAAAAAATGTTTGTCTAGTTTTTTCTCCTATCTATTTATATATTAGAATTAATGTATAGTTATATGTTTTATTTTATAAAATATTTAAGGTTGTATCATTTATGTCATATTATTATAAGTTTATTTATATATAGATTAAAGGTTTATTTATATATAGATTAAAGGGGTTATATTCATTTCAATGCTACAACAATCCTAGAGATTATCTTGTCTCTCTTTCTATTCATGTTGCATATATTGATGGAGTTACATGGATTTCAACTCCTTGACAACCCTATACAACTTGATGTCCTTTTTCATAGCCTTTCACAAGGTTTCATGGGTACCAACTCAACAACATCCTCATGAATTCATCTTCATTCCCCTTGTGATTCCATTTTCACACGAAATAAAAGTTCACACAAGTACATGCAATGCAAAGTTATTACAATTTTTTTATGTCCATGTTTAATGTGGGTGTCTCATATGTTTTGTGGTGCTCATATGTGTAGGTTAGGAGGTGTGACTTTACTAAGAACACATAGAAAGTGAGGGACACCATCTAGATTATATCATTTTGAGACCATGGTTTTTATTTTATTTATTGCCTTATTTTACTAAATTGCATATATGATTCATGCAATTCACATGGAAGCTAAAGTGGAGCAACATTTAGAGGAGAAAAGTGCACACTTTGCATATTCCTCCACTTATTTTGACCTCGTCATTATATGTGTCATTTTGAAGCTTAGTTAATAAATTTTTGCACATAAGTTGATAAAACCTAGTCAATACCCATGTCTTATATTATTTAAGCCCTCTTGTTATACACCCATCATGATTATTATATGTTTTTCACATTGGGTATATCACAAGTATGATTCTATCTCTTGAATAGAACTAAAAGTTTAGATAATCACCTCAAATTATTTGAACATAATTTTTACCACTTTTAGTTGACTCCTTGATCATTGCATGTAATATTATGTGTAAAACTATTTAAACTTAATACCTACCTTTTCATATTTAAAGACATCTTAGAAGTCCATATATCATCAATGGAAATTTGCACTATGCATTCACATCTTGTGTGTCTTTTATAATTTCAAACTCTTCTAGAAAATAATAATTTAGAGGGGATGGAGACTTAAGGAAATTTGAAAAAATAATCTTAGAATATAGGAGATTCCTAAAGGTTTTTATTAACATTATTTTACTATTAAAATAAATTTGAAGTTATGAGCATAAATTTTGGAGGTAGGGGTAATTGTAATTAGCATCCTAATAGGCGGGATGTAACTGTACATGACAGGGCTATCTTATTTTAGAGTTGACCATAAATACACAATAACTATATGAGTGATATTGTAAACCTAGTTTCTAAAATTTAAAATTGATTATTTGTTCATTTATGCATAATCCAAATAAACGTCAACTTCTACCATCTTCAAGAATGAAACAAACTTTAATTTGTTGATTTATTACATTCAATTCATTATATTTATTTTTAAGTCTAATTTACATTGATTATTGTACTATTTGTTAGACTTAAATATTTGCATTTATATGAAACTAAAAGGATTCTAAGGTTTCACTTATTTTCTTAGACAATTATAATACCAATCAATTAAAAAAATTATATAAAAATATAAAAATATTATTTTTAAAAATATCATATTACACTTTGATTACTTAAAAATAATATCAAACAATTAAATTCAATAAAAAATAATTAATTATTTAAATAAAATTATAATAAAACATAAATTAATCTTATTGATATAAACAAACCATTAAATTTTATTAAAATATTTGTGAACATAAACAGAAATTAAAATATATTTTAATTTTAATTTGAAAATCAATAAAAACTAACTTTTAATAATCATAAATAATCTACTTTGTAAATATTTGCAACTCTCATAAAATATGTTTTTATATTGATAAAAGTGGTCTTAATACAATATTATATAATTTCTTCATCATTTTATATTTGTTAAAAGTTGATTTCTTGTACACTTTACACGCACAGTTCACTTGCCTTAATATCATACAATTTTTATTTATTTTATATTGGTTAAAGTTGGTATCTTACACTTATTATATTATGTAACTATTTGATCTAATTTATCTTCTAAATAGTATATTAATTAAAGGGTTGTAGTTCAACTTGTTGCTTGTACGATTGATAAGGAATGAATATTCAAATCCTTGATTGTGTAATAAATAAGTGATAGGGTTAGGATTTGTAAGTGCCTAAATTTATAGAGGCATACATGGTATTTTATTTATGATTTAATAATCCAACATGCAATCCACGTGACATGAAAAACCTCCTCTCAACTTAGCTAACCTTGATGGAATTGCTAAGTGAGCCCATAAGACCCTCCCTTGCCTTTGTTCCATGTTTGTTAACTTTTTTTATGCTTGTGTGCTTGATCATATTTCATAAACTATTATTTTTCCCCTTTAGTTATGGAATCACCATTTCCATGTTGAATCACTCTAGTGATTCCTAATTACTCAAGTGATTTATCCAATCACCAAAACAATTTCTAATTGATAAAATGGGAAATTTTAAGTTAAAATCTAGACAACTTACATGAATTTTCCCATGCACCATTTTTACATTAAATTTGGCTTCTAAAATTAAGTTCAATTCACCTTGGATTTTTCCCTACATGTGAGAATTTCTAGTTCTCATCCCTAATTGTGGATATAGGTTTATTAATATCCTCAAGAAGCTTCTTCACATGTATTTTGGGCTATTCATGTTTTTGGAAAATCTTTTTTGCTCCTCCACACACACATGTATAATAGTAAGCCTAAGATTTGATCCTAGAGATATTTATTATAAGTCTACCCTTCCCTTCAAGTTTCTTTATTAGCACATGCATCTTACAACATCGAGGCTCCATTTGTTACTTGCAAGCTAGATAAGCTCTCTAATTAGCCATTATAATAATATATTATTTTTATATCTTGCTTCTTTGATCCTTATTTTGTGTTCTCCATTTCCCTTCCATTAAAGTATTTCCGAAGTTTAGAGAGGATAATAAGGCATCAAGCTATACCACCGAGAACAAACTTTCCACCACAAACATCCCTTACATCCCAAGTTTCTCATATCCTAGATGTGGGATCCATTATGTCATTTGTCATTATATAGAATATTTTACTTCAACAGAATATACAAAATAGGTAGGTTCCTACTTTTCTCTATATTTATAACATTCTACTACAATTACTATGTATAGTGTAGAACTTAGAATAGATAGATTATCTTGTTAATTTAGTTTAGTTTGGGAAAGCTCTCATTTCATTGCAATAGGACATTTTTTGAGAATATTTCACAAAATAAATCATTCATCTCCAAACAAGAAAAATAATAAAACAATTATAAAAGGAAAGCAAGAAGGCATTCATATTTGAATACAACACAAAAATCAACAACTCAGATAAATTGTGTTTATTTTATGAAAAGTACTTTGAATAATTGGAGCTAATTTATTATTCTTTGATTAAAAATGCTTTGTTTAAAAAAAGTTTAAACCAAAAAGAAGAGAAGAACAAAATTTATCAACTTTCATGTTCTCATTTTAAGATTTTAGTATAAGATAATCTTAGATTGCTTATCGATCATTTAAATTTGGGAAAATAAACAAAAATGATAGTTGCATTTATACTACTAAAAATTATTTATTCAATTAGTGGTTTCTTACTTGCACACTAAAAAAATATAAATTATAGACTACCTTACTTCGAATAAGTGCAAGAAGTTGGGTCAACTTTTTGGTAAAAAAGTGGAAGTATTTTTCCTAAAAATCAAAGTTAAATCTCATAGTTGGAGTAAAAATTTGAAGCACTTACATAGAATCTTAAGAAAGTCCAACAATATGAAATGTAAGATTTTGAGCCTAGTATCTAAATATGTAATCTATTCTAATACCCAAGTGATAAAATAATTTTGTATAAGATGTACAAAATCACCTTTTTAAAATCATTTTTTTAGGGTCATAACATGCATGCATGCGACAAGCATAATTTGACCTAAATAAAAGTATTTTTCTAATTCCTTTTGGGGAAAGATATGTATTATAGTTGAAAGGAAATATTAGGTGCAGAACAAACTCTCCTAACGTCAAAACCTCAAGGAAGAATGCAAAGGTGACTGTAAATTGTTCAATTACAGTTCATTAAGATATGTACTTGAAAAGAATAACATAACAAAGAAATGAAACATACACAATTGGACACCAGATTTATGTGGGAAAACCCTTATGGGAGAAAAGCCCACCACACCAAGAAAAGCCTCTTTGTATTACAGTAAAGAAAATTACATATAGAGATCAACTTCACTTTTTGGTGTCAATTATTACAATAGCCTCATTCACTAATCAACCTTATACAGAAATGCTCTCTGAAACATCCAATAAATTCACTCAGATCAATTCATGTTCAAACGAGCAACACTTCATTATCTCACATTGTTCATCATCATCCGCCATTGCCAGAGAGTAATCCATTCTCT
Source organism: Sequoia sempervirens (assembly GCA_007258455.2). Classification (NCBI taxonomy): domain Eukaryota; kingdom Viridiplantae; phylum Streptophyta; class Pinopsida; order Cupressales; family Cupressaceae; genus Sequoia; species Sequoia sempervirens. Next base: position 201,063,697 of record VDFB02379711.1, on the reverse strand, counting down.
CACAGTCTGTTCATCTCCCTCACAGGAACGATCGCAACAGTCCAACTGCTAACGGTTCACATTTTGCTTCTCTGATTGGTCGAAAACAAACCACATAGGATAGTCATTCGGTCAAAATGGTTCAACAGAATCTCATGTCGGTGAGACACTAGACCGTGTCTCCTCGATGCCAAAATGCCTGATCACAAAACCATCGACATGATCATCACTATCGGAAACACCCTGAGATGTCATACAAAACTTCCAAGTCTTCTCGATGTCACAAGAAAACCAACTGTTATTGGCAAGAGTCATCACCATCGACAAGAGTCATATCGAGTGCACCAGCTTGTTGGCGAGACCACATCCATCAGCAAGAGTTCTTATCGAATGTAAACCTGACCAAGTATCATCGCCCATAGTCACACTGATGTCATCGACAATTCATGTCACCCTGACCAGTCTATCGGCAAGAGCAACACCATTAGCAAGAGGTTACACTGAAGTTCATCACATCGAGATCCATCGACAGTTCATAAACAAATCCATCAGCGAGACTAGCACTCTCAGCAAGAGTTCACACCGACTGCAAACCTGTTAGCTAAGAGTCTCCTCGATGATCACCAGGAGCCAACCCATCGGCGAGACTAGTGTTATCAGAATGAGTCACTCTGAAGATTCATACCGTCACCCCGATGACATCCATTGCCAATGTGTAAAACCTCGGCGAGACATACTCTGTCGAAATGAGTCACTCTGAAGCTTCATGTCTCTCCCCGATGACTTTTGTCGCCAAGACATACATGATGTCACATCGATCTAATCTCAACAGGAGTTTAGAACACAACTGCTTGTCGGCAAGACATTCTGAGGGTCTCACTGATTTTTCCCTTTCAGGAGTTTCATGTCAGTAAGTTTGAGGTACATTTTCCAACAATAGTGAATTTTGATGAGGATATTTTTTTATAATTTTTTTTCAAATAATTTTTAATTAATTTTTTATTGGTCCTAATTGCTATTTTTGAAAACCCCTCATGTACAACAAACATAATTTGAGCTAAACTAATCATATATTTTATTTTATTTTCCATTGTGTAAAAAATGATGTTGAGATTGATGACATATTAAAAAAAATTAAAAATTAAAAGTTATTAAAGATATACTAATGCCTGTCATTTCAAGTTTATGGACCACTTTCCTCATTAATTAATTAATAAATAGAAAAACATGTCCAATCATTACAAAATTACATATTTGAAAACTAGGCATCGTCATCTAAAATGGGTTTTAATTTCATCATTTTTTAAAGTAATCAACCATAATGCTAAATTTAGTTTTTCTCTTGTTATTTTCATGACATTGTCCTTGTAGGTCCAAGGTTGAGGGTTGGGTTTCCAAGCTTAAAAAAAAGAAAAATCACAAGCTTCAAATTTTAAATTTTATGAAATGTGTACCTATTCTAAACAGGTGTGAGAATATAATGTAAATAGAAATGGTTACCAATTTCATTTTGAAATGCATTACTCATTTTAAAAATATAAATGTGTACCCATTTTTTTTCATGCGGGTATAAATTTAGGTTTGTGAGTCCAATCCTAAATAGGCGGTACCTATTCTTGTCGAGATATTTTTCAAGCCTGACACTTCCACTAAAAGTGGACCGATTATCTTGCACTTACCCATTTATCATTGTTAATTCCAATATTTCAATAGAAAATTATGAGTATTCACTTTATCAACATTCAACTCATCTAAAAACATGAAAACAAGCAAGTGTAACTTAGATCCTCTCATATTAGAGTTGAAGGCTCCAAGCTTAGATCTAAAATAATGAAGTAATATTTAGTTGAATCAAAACAAGGAGAAGAAAGCAGAAGGAGCAATTTCAAGTTCAAGCCAATCATAAAAAAATGAGAAAACAATCTCTAGAGACTCTTTATCCATATTTCCTTCTTCATGATTACATCCAAAATTTTAAGTACATTTGTACAAGTATTAAGGAGGATTGGGTAAAAGATTTCTTATAGGAAATAAGAGAAAAATACCCCCACATAAATTCATTGAGGAACAACATGCTTAATAAATTCAAAAAACATGACAAGATAACAATCAAGAGTAGTTATTTATCTTGATACACCTTGGCATATTGTTCAAGATAGAAACATGTTACCTTGAATTATTCTTAGAAAATGTTCACTGAGAACTTGAAGTGCTAAGAGACCTTAATGCACAAACACTTGAAGAATCATTACCATAACACCTCTATAATGGCTCACAAGAGCCAACCCCCACGTTACACACACCACAACAAATTACATCACAAACCCAATTATCATATTGGGATCCTTCTCTCTCACAAAGAGGATGTCCTCCAAAAAATCCCTTGTTCTATTTATTGTTTCCATGTGAGTATGAGACATTTGGCCATATGTATACAATGCATATGTATCCCCACTTTTAAATTATACATAGTAGTGGAGAGTCAAATTTAGTGAATATAGAATACTACCTTAGTAGAATATGAATTAATGAAATTTAATTATTCATGCAACTTAGGAACATGATTCATATATACCAACAAGTTGTAAAAATGACCCAAGATTATTATATAACTTCTTAAGAAAAAAAAATTACATTTAAAAAACCAAAAAAATGATTAATTTGATGGAGCAACAAAGAGCAAAAGAGTAGTGAAAAGCAAAAGAATGATAACAAGGAGAGGAATAACAAGGTAAGGGTAGTCACAAAGGTAGGATATTTTTGTAGTTAGATGAAGAGAAAAGGAAAAACAATGCTTCAACTAGTGTGCATTAAGTATAGGATGGGATGATTTCAAAATAAAATAAATTGCACTAAATGATATTGCAATAATAAAGGCATGAAAACTATGCCTCCTAAATCGAGGAAGATCAGAAAAGCAAGAGACTCCATGGTAATAAAAAAAGGCAATTGTGATTGTGTTAGTCAATGCATCTCAACCTTTCTCCTATTGATAAAATTCTAAAAAATGCAATTTTTGGGATATTGAGCAGAAAAACTCAATTTATAGGCTATAGAGTTAGTTTTTGGCCAAAAATAAATATTCTAGATTGTTTAGCAACACCAAGGGGGTTCTTATGTCATAGGTATCTTCAAGCTCTATAATTCAAATAAAAATGGGCTTAATCAGCATCTTGGATCAAAACTTATGGCCTCCAAAAGTTTGCATGGGGAATGTTAAAATATGTTGGACAAATAAAAGAGCTCTAAGGGGGAGTTACACTTGTTGACCAACTTATGATGCATGTTATGATATGTATCTTAAGGCATGTTTGGTTAGAGATAATTTAGAACACCCAATTTGGTGAATGGATTATAACAAGGTTATGATAGGTGGAATGAATATGCTATTTTTAGCATGTAGATCATCTTGAGATTTGAGCATTACTTTTTGGGTGGTTTTATCTCATGATTTTCTAATTACTATTTGATGGTTTCATATATTGTATCTCCTATATATATTAGGTCCTTAAGATGGAGGTTGTGTGTAGAGTTTTATAGATATTGTTAAGTTGTTAAAATTCCTCCAAATCTCTAATTGGTGATACTCTTGTGAAGTATTGATCTAAAAGTGTATTGTGGCTATGTTGTTTACTGAATAATACATTGGGTACTTTGGACAACATCAAGTGGGTTTCCATAAAATTATAGAAATACTTAGTGAAGATGAGATACATTGCTAGAGATTCAAGTTTACCTAGGATTCACTAGCCTATTCACCTATGGTGAAACAAGAATTATCTTCCCAAGGTTAGTGTCTTTGCTTGGACTACACTATACAAAAGATATTAGCAATTGACAAATTCAAGAAACTTAGCTATTATGGGTCCTTTGTATGTGTGTTGTGCAAATGGGCTAAGTAAATGGTTAACCATTGCTTTTTTAATTGTCCATTCACCACTTATTTGCTAGCTTTGTGAACACTTATTGGCCCAAGGTCTAAAGGCATTAAATTATCTTTTGTATTTGGATTGTGAGTACCTCATTGCTAATTTGAAAGGTGTGGAAAGAAATAAATAGAAGAACATTTTAAGGGAAACACACAACTATTATTCTCTTTCTAAGCAAGCTACTAGAGGAACAAAGAATTGGTTCAAATATAAAGAGGACTCAAATTTACCCTCATTCATTAGGTTTTTAGAGATCATTCTACCTCAAATTTGCGTATGGGAATCAATTGGTATCCTCCCCCTTTAGGATGAATGAAATTGAATTTTGATGGGGGTACTAGAAGGAACCTTGGGAAATCAAGTGTGGGTGCCATTACAAATTAAAATGGGAATCAACAATGAATTTGAGGCCCAATATTTTCTCCTTGGTCTTCATGTATGTAAAACAATGGTGTTTGTCATTTGCAAGTTGAAGGAGATCCAATGGTGATTATTAATGCAATCTATAAAAGAGGCTCTGTGAATTGCATGGCCTATAATGGGTTCATTAGTAGCTTTAACAATACAACACATATGCATGGAGATTAATAAAGGTATTTTTTGGTAAATTATAGAATTGATAACTTAGATGAATTGTATATATAATGAATAACAATATTTATTCTTGGGATTTTTTTGAGACCATGGTCCAACTATGATCTCGCTATCAAATCATTAGACAAGGATGGTAAACTAGCCCAAATGATTAACAAGTATTGTTTTCCATGTGGAGTGCTTGGAAAAACATAACATTTAATAATAATTTGTGACAAATTTCGGTTCAAATATATGATGTAATAACATCAAAGATTTAACTGAGGTCTTAGTACTTAACAAGAGAATATTATTATTGGGAGGATGGGAAGTGCTATTAAACAGTCTTGGTTCTCTCGTCAAAATCACTAGCTTTTACTCTAGCTCTCATCTTTGAACCATGGATACTAGTGTACAACCAATCTATAGGGGGTGGAAAGTAGCATTTTTGGGGCTCATCTTTAACCTCTATCTAAAGAAAATTTTGTAAACAAAGGCCATTATTATGATACATGCCATGAAGCTAGTGTTGGAAGAGGAATTTTAGTTCAATGACCACATATATCAAGTTAACTTTGATGTGGCTTCAATTTTTTTTGGGGTGCTTCTTGATATAGGGGAATCTAAAGACATAGTTAGGGCCATGGCTACTAGTTTGATTCACTTCGAGTGGTACCAAGGGTTGGATTTGATCTTGGAGGAGGCAGTGCAGGGGTTGGGATTTCCATTGAAGGTTGGGGCTATACAAGTGAATAATGGAGTAACCATGCATCCCTAGACACCCTTCATCATTTTGGTAACAAGTCTTTTTGAGGTAATGTACAGGGACAATATTAATATCCTAAAATATGCAAGAGTGTTATCTCCACTTCAACAATTAATTAGTCCATCTTAGTCTTGATAGAGATAGATGAAGACATAATATGTAAAGGGTGGCGAAGCTTGAAGATGTCAAATAATAAGATCTTTTTGTTTCGTGTCACAATTGTTTAGCTCTTACAATTATTGTGTCATACCTAATCAAAACAAATAATAATAACTGTTTTATCCCTTAAGATTTTACATCTCTTGTCTTCTTATAATAGAACAACAATTTTGTATTTACTTTTAATATCTCAATACAAAGAAAATAGTCCGAAAATCTGTGATATTAGTTACAAAGAGAGTAGTGCTTGAGAACACACTTCACCCTAGTAAAATAAAAAAACAAGCTTTGTAAATTCATATTTTTGATTAGATAAGCTTTGTAAATTCATGTTATCCGATGCCACGAACACGATTTTGATTGTACCAAGAAATTTTAAAGGCTGAGGGGCCTCCACCGCAATTGACGGTGAACAGTTGCATGTGGAAACAAGATTTGATGTTCTGCAATTGAAATTATCGACTGTGACGTGGTACCTACTTTATTGCACTCATCTTCCACCTGGAAACCCACTACAAACGGTTGCTCCAGCTTTTCTTTGAATGCTTACCCAACCACGAGGTTAAATCTAACCCCAGATAAACTCTGTTTAGCGCTGACCTGGAAAGTTTCTCCCGAAAGTTTATTTGAATGATTGGAAACCTAGGCATCACTTCAGACCGCACTTACTCAGATGGGAGACACGAACAAGCCATGCCGCCTGTCTCCACCGTTTTAAACTCCTTTATTTTATATCCCACATCGTTCCAACTCATCCCACTCGTATATAAGCGTACCCCCTTTCTCTCATTTCCATCCTTACTTTCTCTCTGCAATTTATTTATACTCAGAGAAATAATCAACCCTGTCAAATCCGCTTCTTGAAGTTTTTGTTTGCCGATATATCACAATGTCTGGACTGCTGAAGAAGCGCAGCCGTGAGGAAGAGACTCTGCCGAGTTCTCCCAAACGTTTCCATGGGAGAACAGAGCAACAAAATCTCCATTCTTTGGAAGATATTGAGTTCTTGGAGAATTTTCAAGAAACAGAGGAAAAGTGCTGTGCGAGCGAGGAAGCGGTTAGCGCAGTCTTAAGAGGTTTGGAGGAAGAAATTGGCGTAACGTCCTCATCCGCATCTGACCAGGAGTTTTCTGGACAAAGCAGGGAAGATGAGTCCCTGGCCTCTGATATGACCAGCGGCTACGGAGCCTCCGAAGGCGGCATTGACTTGTGTTACCTTGTGGGAGCTTCAGACGATGAGCTTGGCATACCGCCTACCCCTCTTTTCAGCTTAGAAGACCAAAGCCAAGCCGGTTTTCCTTCTGAGGAGGATGATTCTGGCTTTTCCTCAGATTTTGCCGAAAATGGAGAGCTTAAGGGCTTTCTTGAGAAATGGCATTTTGAGGACGATTTCGTGGGCTGCACGCAATTTTCATTTATTGAAGACACTGCAGCCCCTGCCTGGGCTGATATCGTCAGCCAAGGCCTGTTTGTCGACGGAGATTATTCTCAGTCATGGGGACTGGAAACTGCCGGTGACATATGAAGAAAGAGATAAAGTTTAGTACCCCCAAATGTACATTTTGAATGTAGCAGTCAAATCTTTAAAAAAATTGTTCATTGATTTCTCCAGGCTTTTGACTGTACCCCTCCTGTACAAGATTTAAATTACCAGGAATCATCTCTTTAAATATTTATGGTGTTTCTGGTTCTCTAGACGTTATACTCTGGTTTCTTTCTGAATATTTAGACGTTGGACTGTGATTTTACATTTTGAGTATTGAGAATGGATTGTAGCCACAAAACCTAACATTTTACATCGAATTAATAAGGATTTAAAACTAAATTAAAAGATTTACAACAATGTAGAGGAACCGGGGAATCTAAGAATACACAGTGCGCAAAGTAATCTCCGTCGACAAACAGACCTTGGTTGACCAAAAACTGAGAATAATCTCCGTTGACAATCAGACCTTGACTGACGGAAAACCAAATAATCTACGTCGAAAATTTATCGAGCAGTGAAATTGCACCAGTAATGGCGATGAAAAGAAAAACTCTTCGATGAGAATATTGTCTTATTTTCCAATCAATGAAATTTACAGGAGTTAAATTAAAGTTTACTGGCAGACTATTCTTTTGCAGGGTAAAAACAGGTGCCAGGTCTTTGCATAAACAGGAGTGATGGTCTGTAGCACGACGACAAAAATAAACATGCAGTTGCCAGCACTGGTGCAGAGTTCATGATTTTTATTTTATCTTTTATTGTCAACAAAAGATATATTTAAATAGATTCCAGACTTTTTAAATGTAATTTCAAAGGAAGAAATTAATTCCACCACCACTCTTGAGAAAGTACGAAAATAAATTAATTCCACCACCACCCTTGAGAAAGCAGGAAAATAAGGATTGTATAATGAGATTCTAAAAACACCTTATTTTAAGGGCAAATCATATTTCATCTTTATATATCCAAATTGTTATCTCTCTATATTTTATCCGAATTGTTATCTCTTTTATAGCTAACAAATAATATAGTTAAGAAATAATAATGCTTTACATAAAATAAAAATAATCTGTTGCAAAAGTAAGTACAATTAATTTAGATTAATTTTAGAATTAGGTTTTTAAATGAATAGTAATAAATATGATAATTAAATAAAAAGGATAGGATATTTAATTTTAAATGAATGGAAGATTGCTATTTATATAATGTATATAATCATTTTACTATTGTTTAAAAGTTTATGTTCTCAATGTGTTAAATGTCTTGAGTTTTGTGTAGACTCATAAAATTTTATAATTCATTTCTTAGTGTCATGGGTTCAATCCTAAGTAACATAGTTTTGATTTGACGTGTAAATATGAATGATTTTACATGAAAATAATTTTATGAAAAATGATGTCTTAATTTTTTTTTTTGTCTATATTGTTGGTAGCTGAATGTGGTCAAGGTGGTGTTTACATTCATTTTTCGAAGATTGCCAATTCTATAGAAATATGTTCTTATATGTTCTTCTAGGTCAACCCTCTTGTTAGGTTCGATAGAGGGATGATTGACAATAAGAAATGCTATAATGGTAGCATACACAAGTGTGTACACGACTTATATGCAAATTAGATTCTTTATTTCTTTAGAAAAGTTGAAGTGTGTTTTAATAATTTCTTCTTATTAATCCTTATTCCTAGCATCTCAATTAATGACAAAAAATATATTTAAATATTAAAGCATAGTAACATGTCACGTGCATACATGTATTTTGTTGACTCATAATGACTTCTAGGAAGGGGCAAGAAAGTTCAAATTTAAAATTTTGGTTCGTTTAGGATATGCCACATGATTGATCTAAAGTAAAACAAAAATAAGCTTGGGTAGAGAATCGATAATCTCAAGATAGGGACAAATGTATAGGAGTGGGCATGAATATAGGTGCAATAATAAATGGTGAATGGTGAATGCATATAAATATGTCAAGTGGGAGGAAATAGGGATGGATAGGGATTAAACATTAACTAAAATTGAGATAAGAGTGTACCACTTGTCAATATTAATTTGCATTAAAAATGTTCCATCAAAATGTGCCTAAAACTAAATCGAAAATGACATGGGTATGTAAATTTCACTATTACATTTTATCCCCACTTTGATGTGCACACAAATCAATTGTGATCATACACTTCAAAGTATATGAATACCCTCAATCAACATGAAAATAAAAAGGATATAAGATCCATGTAAATTAAGGGGGCCAAACCAGTTGCAATCCTCAGAATCGTATACATAATTATGTTTTCTCCATTTTAGATCATTTTTTTCTCCTTTTCATGGGAACCAAATCAGTAACATTCCCATGCCTCCATTTTCACTCCCCTTTATACAAAATTTTCACATGAAATAAAAGTTAACACAATTACATGCAATGCAAAAGTGTTAAAAAAATTATATTCATGTTTAGTGCAAGTGTTACTAGTGTTTTGTGTTGCTACCATGTCAAGTTTTAGAGATGCATCATCACTAGACACTAATAAAACTAATTAAGGGAAAACATTCAAGTTGTATCCTTTTGGGAATAAGATAAATGTAAGAAGTTGGTCCACTTTTGGTGGAAAATTATAGGGCATTTTTGTTGTTGAAAGGAATGGATATAGGGGAGAGGACCCAATAGTTAAGCATGTTTCAATAGTTGTGATAGTAGTTGTTTATATAATGCCCAATAGTTGTGATAGTAGTTGTTTATATAATGTCTAATAGTTGTGACTTGACTACCCATAATTAAATAAAATGTATTCAGGTTTGATGTAAAAAGCAACCAATCATGTGATGCCACATTAGTGCTCAACTACCCATGATGTGAATGCACAAGTATTGGTCTCACTTTTTTTGGGGCCGTTTTGGACACCTTGAACAAAAGCATGATGATGTGGCCCTGAAACGAAAGTTATAAGTATGGGACTTGTCAAGTAAGTTGCTGTAAAAAAATGAGAGTGATTTGGAATTTCCACATAGGATAATTAGAAGCACAAAGTTAGGGTACACAACTGTTGGGTCCTCTCCCCTATGTTTCAAAAAATGGATATCCATTTTTTAAAATAGATGTTTGTTCCAAAAAATTATTCTTTTATTTTTCTTCTTGCGAACCTCAATTTGTTTTGTTTCAATGGATATATCTTTTTTTATAAATGAATATTTGTATAATTGTGGATATTCATTCCACTTAATTTTAAAAATTACACCTTCACTTTTGCTTCAATTTGGCTTGGGATAGAATTAGAAATCCAAACCTAGGCCTTGAACCTACAAGTGCTATGTTTTGGCCTTTAACATATTTTTTAAAATGTCACTTTTTACATCATATACAAAACTAACTTTTACCATCTAGTTATTAGAATAAATTACATATTTAAAAACTAGAAACAAAATCCTACATTTCATATTCTTACACCATGTTAATATTTTATGGACAAGTGCTTGAAATTTTATCCTAGCTATGAACAAATATGATTTTTAAGAAAAGTAGGCTCGTTATCTTCCATTGAACCAATATGATTTTTATTTAACTTATTATCAAGTATTTTACCTTAACATGCATGATTGGCATAGCTCATATGCATGCCAATAGTGGGGAGAGAGAAATATAGAGGATCAAAGTGCATAGTTAACACTTTACCCCAATTACTTTACACTTGTTTTAGCCTTCCCATTGGATGTGTCATTTTTATACTCAATTTAATGAATTTTAGCACATAAGCTAAGACAACCTAACCAATACCCCTATATTTTGTAATTTCATTATTCACATGGTTCTTTTATGTTTTACCATGCTAGATTGAATCACAAGTGTAATATTATCTTCTAGATAAATTGCACACTCAATCACATTCATATTATCTTGAACTTAAATTTCACTCACTTAATGTGAAATCCCTTCTAAAATGAACTATTATCTATCAACTTATATAGGAAACAAATTAAATTTTACACCTATGATTTTATATTTAAATACAACATTTTATAAATCCATGGATAATCTATTTAGAGAACACTAAGATAATTATTCAAGCATTAGATCATATAGAACATTATGCTCTTATAGATCAATGCATTTAGAGCTAGGGATATTTCATGTATTTGATACTTTCAAACTTTTATGTAAAATAACAAAAGACATCTTGTCAACGTTTAAGGAAGTCAAAAACTTGAATCCTAGCAGTTAAAAAACTCTTAAAGATGTTCATTAACATTCTCTTCATGTGAAAATAAATATCAAAACAAGAGCACAAATTTTGAAGGAAACAAGATTAGTATTTAGTTCATTGCACAAATTGGGTTGAACTACACTTGAAACCCTATCTAATTGAATCATATGTAATGATACAAACATATATTTTTACAAATAATATTAGATTTGTAACATCTCAATATATTCAATAAATATTGAAAATACATGAATTAGATTTTCCTAGAATAATCAAACATAATTTGACAACTTTTGGATAAATATTGAGTGACTTTCCAATGTGTTGGTGCTGATTTGGATTAATAAAATATGCAACAATAAGCTGAAAACAATTTATATAACAAAAAACTACAAATATTCAAATCTACAAACAAAATTTTCTATATTGAGGCTCTTTCCTTCATATATCTTACAAACAAAATATGAAATAATTATGTTGAAAACCAAATAATCTTTAAAGTGCATAATACAACCCATGTATATGGTTGTCCTTAAGAAGCAAAAGGGGTTTCATCCATAGATTGATTAATGGACACAATTGCTCAAACAATTTTGACAAAAAATCAATATGTAAAATATGCAATTTTGAAATGAAGAAACTGCTTACATTTCATAGATGTTGAAGGCCAAACTTTGCTCTCAAATTTTACTGCCCCTCTTCTCCACCAAATAATAATTAATATTATTTTAATATCCTCCTTCTAGAAATGTCCACCAAAAGATATATCTCTAATTGATTCAAATAGTTGGTAACTCCTTTATAAAAGCCTACCATAAACTATACTAAAAATAACAAGAGTTACACAAGCCCCATGAAGAATTTCATGCCTCATTGGAAATTGAAATGAAAAGCTAGATGCAAACATATGAACAACTTAATTAAATACGTTGTACAAAAGTATTTATTTTAGGTACCAAAATTTGGTGAGGTCTTAACTCATAGTCAAATGAATAAATATCAAATTTCTTTGGTGCTTTGGAAAAATATCTAAAAGGTTTACATCAAAAAAAAGATTTTTGAACAAACTGAACCTTACAAATATATTTGAAAATTTCCAAAACTAAAAATTTACTGGAATATAAAAATATAAAAAAAAAATATTAAATTGAAACTATTTCCCTGTCACTTTTCCTAAACGTACCAAAAATATGAAATAAACATTTATGAAAGAGTTACCAATTTCCCATTTGTTGAATACAATGACCTAAACATTACACTATTTAAAGTGATGTCTTAGAATATAAAAGGTCCCAAAAGAATCAACAAAACATAAAACGTCTAACATAACCATTCATGAGTTAATTCAAATGAATGAAATTATTTATCTATATACATAACCTGAAACACATTTCTTTAAGATAAGGTGAGGAAATAGTCTCTTCCAAGATATTTTAAAATGTGTTTTTTCTTTTTTTTAAGATTTATCTAAGTCAAATATAAAATATATTGAGACCAGGAAATTGTCTTCCGGAAGTTTAATTTGAATTATTTTAAACGTGTGCATCAGTTTAGACCGCGCCCACTTAAAAAAGTAGCTGGGAGTCACGAACAAGCCATGCCGGCTGTCTCCACCTTTTTAGACTCCTTTAATTTATACTCCCCTCCCACGCCGTTTCAACTTACGCCTCTTATATATAACCATACCCACCTTTCTCTCATTTCCATCCATCTTTCTTGCCTGCTTGCTTGCCAATTTATACTCAGAGAAATAATCAAACCCTGTCAAATCCGCTTCTTGAAAGTTTTTCTTTGCCGATTTATCACAATGTCTGGACTACTGAAGAAACGCGGCCGCGAGGAAGAGACTCTGCTGAATTCTCCCAAACGTTTCCATGGGAGATCAGAGCAACAAAATCTCCATTCTTTGGAAGATTTTGAGTTCTTGGAGATTTTTCAAGAAACAGAGGAAAAGTGCTGTACGAGCGAGGAAACGGTTAGCGCAGTTTTTAGAGGTTTGGAGAAAGAGAGTGGAGTAATGTCGTCATCCACATCTGACCAGGTGTTATCAGGCTTAAGCAGGGAAGATGATTCCCTGGCCTCTGATATGACCAGCGGCTACGGAGCCTCTGAAGGCGGCATTGATTTGTGTTACCTTGTGGGAGCTTCAGACGATGAGCTTGGTATACCGCCTACCCCTCTTTTCAACTTAGAAGGTCATGGCCAAGCCGGTTTTCCTTTCGAAAAGGATGATTCTGGTTTTGTCTCGGATTTTAATGAAAAAGCAGAGCTTAAGGATTTTCTTGAGAAATGGCAATTTGAGGACGATTTCGTGGACTGCACACAGTTTTCTTTGATTGAAGACACTGCAGCCTTTGCCTGGGATGATATCGCCAGCCAAAGTCTGTTTGTTGACAGAGATTATTATCAGTCATGGGGACTGGAAACTGCCGGTGACATATAAAGAAAGGGCAAAAGTTCAGTACCTGCAAGTGTACATTGTACTTACCTATGATGCATGTAGCAATCAAATCTTTACAACCTCTGTTTATTCTCTCATTTATTTGAATCATCTAGAGGTTTTTCACTGGACCTCTCTTGTAAAAGATTTAGATTACCACGAATTCCCTTTTAAATTTCATTTATGGTGTTTCTGGTTTTATCTAGATGTTGTACTATGGTTTCTTTCTGATTATTCAAATTATATATCATTGAGAAATCATACGTTCTTGTTACTCGTTGATTAATGTTATTAAACTTTGAAATTTTAAAAGAAAAGAAAAGAAAATTCTAGATTAATCTTTGAGAAGAGATCTACAAGAGAAAGAGAGTTAAAAAAACATAAATTCAAGAGAGAATAATACAATCATAAGTGAGAGATAATATCTCTAGCACTTGTATCTAGAGGAGGTTCAAGGATTACGACATATAAAACTATATGTATGTTAATATGTCAGTATGTGTTTGTGTATGGATATGTTGCAAATTCTAGTTGCATGTGACTGGATTAAATGGTTACTAATAAGTGCTAAATAATGGAATGAAATAAACTTAGACAAATCTAGATTTTTTCCTAAAAAAAATTAAGTATTATCTGATGATGAAATATTTGCATACAGATTTAAAACATAAAGCAATGCAAATGAAAAAAGAAAGTTGTCATCAAATTGAAAAAAATAGATGCAAACGAAAATAGAATGTTTCCATCCAATTGTCAAATCAATATTTATTTGTATTTTATGTGATAAGTGAAATTTTGGAGGCTTTTACCATTAAATGGTAGTTGGTTCCATTAAAATTTAAGAGCATCAAATTAATGTGTTATTAGCAATAATATTTATTTTAATACACTTTCAAGTTTTGATTTCTATAGTTGCTCAACATTTTCAATTTTGGAGGAATTCCATCAATATATAATTTATAAAATAGAATACTCAACTTCTATTCAAGGATTTTTCAATGTTATGAGCTCAAAACCATATAGAACTGGTCAAAATTCAATCCATAACTCCCCCCCAAGAGACACTAATCACAATTACCATGACTATTATTAGGTAGTTAAATATTCTCCACATAATCCACTAAGAAATGTCCTAATATTAATGGCAAATGGAATCTTCAAGATTGTATTGAAGTGTAACAATTATTTATAATATTAAAATATTAATTAATTAATCTAGAACTTGCAAAGTGTATACCACACCGAGCATCTTGATAATCTCCCACTTGTTCTAAAGTTCACAAGAACCATAAGGGGCTCCAAAAAATTAACGTAAAAGAAGGTGATAATCACCATAACCAATTTTCACCATCTAAACTTGTCTATGCTTATAAGCTTTATCAAAAAAATTGCAATATTCACCAATGTATCCACCTTCTCAACCACAACCCACTTATCCTCCAATATCATGAACAAAGTGATACTAAACATTAATGTGTTTCATTTGTGTATGGAATGTAGTTTTTTTGCTAAGATGATGACACTCTAACTATCATGATGGATCCTAACTATATTTTATGTCAACCTAATAGTTGAACACAATTTTTAAAGCTATATTGCTTCCTTAGTTGCATGAATAGTTATCATATACTTTATCTCAATAATAAAAAAGAAACCATAACTTGTTTTTTTGTTCATCAAACTCATTGCACCACCAAAAAAGGTAAACATGTATCTATTGGCAGATTCCCCACTATCAACATCTCATGTTCAATTAGAATATACAAATCCCTAAATATATTGTCATGTATGAGTCTTATCTTCCTTGATAGCAAATATAACACTCTAATGTGCCTTTGTAATAATTGAAGACTCTTTTAATTGCAATTCAATGCTTCTTTCTTAAATTAGCCATAAAATAGGTCAAGACTCCCACTATTTGAGCAATGTTTGGTTTGGTGTATACCATCATATACATAAGGCTACCAACCACACTAGCATAGGGGATGTGGCTCATGTCCTCTATCTCTTTAAGTGTTAAAGGAATTGATTAATAGATAAATTTATTGTCATAGGGATGGAAACACTCACTAGTGGACTGCCATAACATAATAGTGTGTCCCATGTGTATGATGAGGTACAAAAAAGAGTTTTAGAAGGCCAAAATAATTGAACACCTTCATTAAAAAGTATAATACTTGCCACATATAAATAGGGCTTGATAGAAGGTTTTTTTTCTAATTTTTAAAATTTGAACATTCAAAATTCCTATAGAAAGGGACCTTTGAATGAAGGAATTTTGATTTCAACTTTGTAACAAAAGAAAAGACCTTTCCAAAATCAATCCCCTCTACTTGGAAATAGCCCTTATGCTCTAACCTTTCTTTGTACTTAGATATTTTTCCCTTTAATTGAATTTCTTCTTGAAAACCCATTTACAACCAACATATTTTATATCCTTAGGAAGCTCAACCAAATCTCATGCATGTTCTTCTTCTTAAATGTTGTCATATTTTCATTCATGGCCACTTTCTAGGACTTAGATATAGACTTTGTGGCCTTCTTCATAGTTATAGCCTCATTTTTATTTGTAGAAAAAGAAAAAAAATATAAAAATTAATGGAGTATAAATATAAACTTTAATTTCTCTCCTTTTCCAAGTGTAACTCCTCAAAATTTGGTTTTGAATTTCTTCCTCTAAAGTTTCAAAACTTACCTCCTTGCCAAGTCTTTATTAAATCTCTAATCTAGCCTCAAGTGCATGTTCATTAGCCTTTGGCTCTAGTTACAGCACTATTTTATCAATTTCAAGTTGTGAAGGAACAAAAAAGAAGATCTAACCTCCCTAAAGATCACAATCTAATTATACAAAAATTATATTTTTAGTTACTAAATTCTAAATCTTGTACCCTTTCACATTTTCAATGTAGCTAATGAAGATGCACTTCTCCACTTTGAAATTTCACTTGGATATCTTCTCTTTAGGAACATGCACACATGCCTCTAACCAAAAACCATAATATGCTACAATGGAGGCTTCTTTTTCATCCCATCCTCTTCATGAGTTTTATCCGCAAGATTTGAAGTAGGAAATCTCTAGATCAAATAAGAAGTTGCACCCACAACTTCTACCTTGAATTACTACTCTAAATTCACACCACTAAGTAAGCTCCTATTCAATATTTATGCAAACTTCCATTCTATTAAGGGGTGTATGGAGTTGTATTGTGCCTAGTAATGCCATGTTTCCTACAAAACTTGTTGAACTCTATAGAACAATACTCTTTAACATTATCTATCCTCAACAAGAGATTTGAATTCTTTGGAATTTGAGTAGACCTCAAATTTGTGTCTTAGGAAGAACACCC
>VDFB02379711.1:201017993-201046728 GCA_007258455.2 Sequoia sempervirens | reverse complement strand
AAAAATGATTAATTTGATGGAGCAACAAAGAGCAAAAGAGTAGTGAAAAGCAAAAGAATGATAACAAGGAGAGGAATAACAAGGTAAGGGTAGTCACAAAGGTAGGATATTTTTGTAGTTAGATGAAGAGAAAAGGAAAAACAATGCTTCAACTAGTGTGCATTAAGTATAGGATGGGATGATTTCAAAATAAAATAAATTGCACTAAATGATATTGCAATAATAAAGGCATGAAAACTATGCCTCCTAAATCGAGGAAGATCAGAAAAGCAAGAGACTCCATGGTAATAAAAAAAGGCAATTGTGATTGTGTTAGTCAATGCATCTCAACCTTTCTCCTATTGATAAAATTCTAAAAAATGCAATTTTTGGGATATTGAGCAGAAAAACTCAATTTATAGGCTATAGAGTTAGTTTTTGGCCAAAAATAAATATTCTAGATTGTTTAGCAACACCAAGGGGGTTCTTATGTCATAGGTATCTTCAAGCTCTATAATTCAAATAAAAATGGGCTTAATCAGCATCTTGGATCAAAACTTATGGCCTCCAAAAGTTTGCATGGGGAATGTTAAAATATGTTGGACAAATAAAAGAGCTCTAAGGGGGAGTTACACTTGTTGACCAACTTATGATGCATGTTATGATATGTATCTTAAGGCATGTTTGGTTAGAGATAATTTAGAACACCCAATTTGGTGAATGGATTATAACAAGGTTATGATAGGTGGAATGAATATGCTATTTTTAGCATGTAGATCATCTTGAGATTTGAGCATTACTTTTTGGGTGGTTTTATCTCATGATTTTCTAATTACTATTTGATGGTTTCATATATTGTATCTCCTATATATATTAGGTCCTTAAGATGGAGGTTGTGTGTAGAGTTTTATAGATATTGTTAAGTTGTTAAAATTCCTCCAAATCTCTAATTGGTGATACTCTTGTGAAGTATTGATCTAAAAGTGTATTGTGGCTATGTTGTTTACTGAATAATACATTGGGTACTTTGGACAACATCAAGTGGGTTTCCATAAAATTATAGAAATACTTAGTGAAGATGAGATACATTGCTAGAGATTCAAGTTTACCTAGGATTCACTAGCCTATTCACCTATGGTGAAACAAGAATTATCTTCCCAAGGTTAGTGTCTTTGCTTGGACTACACTATACAAGGGTGATGTTAGATTAAATTAGATAAATGTTTGATTTATTTAATTTAATTAGATGAACTTTAGAGATTTAATCAAATAATATGGATTATTTAATTAAATCAAAGATAAGATGAAATGACCTAACTAATTACACAAAGATAATGATTTAATTAAATCGAGGGATTTATTTAATTAAAAGGGGAAATATGACGAATTTAATCAAATTAGGCTATTTAATTAAATGGTTAGACCGAGGGATGATTCAAGATGAAACAATGTTAGTGGATCAGGATCGAGTGTGTGATCAATCTATATATTTTCGATGTCTACACAATTATTATTCTCTTTCTAAGCAAGCTACTAGAGGGACAAGGAATTGGTTCAAATATAAAGAGGACTTGAATTTACCCTTGTTCATTAGGTCTTTAGAGATCATTCTACATCAAATTTGTGTATGGGAATCAATTGGTATTCCCCCCCCTTTCAGATGGATGAAAATGAATTTTGATGGGGGTACTAGAGGGAACCTTGGGAAATCAAGTGTGGGTGCCATTACAAATGAAAATGGGAATCAACAATGAATTTAAGGCCCAAGATTTTCTCCTTGGTCTTCATGTATGTAAAATAACAGTGCTTTTCATTTGCAAGTTGAAGGAGATCCAATGGTGATTATTAATGCAATCTATAAAAGAGGCTCTTTGAATTGGAAGATAAATTAGATTTTTTCAAAGTCGTGGCCTATAATGGATTCATTAGTAGCTTTCACAATACAACACATATGCATGGAGATTAATAAAGGCAATTTTTTGGTAAATTATAGAATTGATAACTTAGATGAATTGTATATAATGAATAACAATATTTATTCTTGGGATTTTTTTGAGACCATGGTCCAACTATGATCTCACTATCAAATCATTAGAAAAGGATGGTAAACTAGCCCAAATGATTAACAACTATTGTTTGCCATGTGGAGTGCTTGGAAAAACATAGTTCATCTAATAATAATTTGTCACAACTTTCGGTTAAAACATATGATGTAATAGCATCAAAGATTTAACTGAGGTCTTAGTAGTTAACAAGAGAATATTATTATTGGGAGGATGGGAAGTGTTATTAAACACTCTTGGTTCTCTCATCAAAATCACTAGCTTTTGCTAGCTCTCATCTTTGAACCATGGATGCTAGTGTAAGGCCAATCTATAGAAGGTGGAAAGTAGCATTTTTGGGGCTCATCTTTAACCTCTATCTAAAGAAAATTTTGTAAACAAAGGCCATTATTATGATACATGCCATGAAGCTAGTGTTGGAAGAGGAATTTTAGTTCAATGACCACATATATCAAGTTAATTTTGATGTGGCTTCAATGTTTTTTGGGGTGCTTCTTGATATAGGGGAATCTAAAGACATAGTTAGGGCCATGGCTACTAGTTTGATTCACTTCTAGTGGTACCAAGGGTTGGATTTGATCTTGGAGGAGGCAGTGCAGGTGTTGGGATTTCCATTGAAGGTTGGGGCTACACAAGTGAATAATGGAGTAACCATGCATCCCTAGACACCCTTCATCATTTTGGTAACAAGTCTTTTTGAGGTAATGTATAGGGACAATACTAATATCCTAAAATATGCAAGAGTGTTATCTCCACTTCAACAATCAATTAGTCCATTGATAGAGATAGATGAAGACATAATATGTAAAGGGTGGTGAAGCTTGAAGATGTCAAATAATAAGATCTTTTTATTTCATGTCACAATTATTTAGCTCTTACAATTATTGTGTCATACCTAATCAGAACAAATAATAATCAGTATTTTATCCCTTAAGATTTTACATCTCTTGTCTTCTTATAATAGAACAACAATTTTGTATTTACTTTTAATATCTCAATACAAAGAAAATAGTCCGAAAATCTGTGATATTAGTTACGAAGAGAGTAGTGCTTGAGAACACAATTCACCCTAGTAAAATAAAAAAACAAGCTTTGTAAATTCATATTTTTGATTAGATAAGCTTTGTAAATTCATGTTATCCAATGCTACGAACACGATTTTGATTGTACCAAGAAATTTTAAAGGCTGAGGGGCCTCCACCGCAATTGACGGTGAACAGTTGCATGTGGAAACAAGATTTGATGTTCTGCAATTGAAATTATCGACTGTGACGTGGTACCTACTTTATTGCACTCATCTTCCACCTGGAAACCCACTACAAACGGTTGCTCCAGCTTTTCTTCGAGTGCTTACCCAACCACGAGGTTAAATCTAACCCCAGATAAACTCTGTTTAGCGCTGACCTGGAAATTTTCTCCCGAAAGTTTATTTGAATGATTGGAAACGTGGGCATCACTTCAGACCGCACTTACGCAGATGGGAGACAACGAACAAGCCATGCCGCCTGTCTCCACCGTTTTAAACTCCTTTATTTTATATCCCACACCGTTCCAACTCATCCCACTCGTATATAAGTGTACCCCCTTTCTCTGATTTCCATCCTTAACTTTCTCTCTGCAATTTATTTATACTCAGAGAAATAATCAACCCTGTCAAATCCGCTTCTTGAAGTTTTTGTTTGCCGATATATCACAATGTCTGGACTGCTGAAGAAGCGCAGCCGTGAGGAAGAGACTCTGCCGAGTTCTCCCAAACGTTTCCATGGGAGAACAGAGCAACAAAATCTCCATTCTTTGGAAGATATTGAGTTCTTGGAGAATTTTCAAGAAACAGAGGAAAAGTGCTGTGCGAGCGAGGAAGCGGTTAGCGCAGTCTTAAGAGGTTTGGAGGAAGAAATTGGCGTAACGTCCTCATCGGCATCTGACCAGGAGTTTTCTGGACAAAGCAGGGAAGATGAGTCCCTGGCCTCTGATATGACCAGCGGCTACGGAGCCTCCGAAGGCGGCATTGACTTGTGTTACCTTGTGGGAGCTTCAGACGATGAGCTTGGCATACCGCCTACCCCTCTTTTCAGCTTAGAAGACCAAAGCCAAGCCGGTTTTCCTTCTGAGGAGGATGATTCTGGCTTTTCCTCAGATTTTGCCGAAAATGGAGAGCTTAAGGGCTTTCTTGAGAAATGGCATTTTGAGGACGATTTCGTGGGCTGCACGCAATTTTCATTTATTGAAGACACTGCAGCCCCTGCCTGGGCTGATATCGTCAGCCAAGGCCTGTTTGTCGACGGAGATTATTCTCAGTCATGGGGACTGGAAACTGCCGGTGACATATGAAGAAAGAGATAAAGTTTAGTACCCCCAAATGTACATTTTGAATGTAGCAGTCAAATCTTTAAAAAAATTGTTCATTGATTTCTCCAGGCTTTTGACTGTACCCCTCCTGTACAAGATTTAAATTACCAGGAATCATCTCTTTAAATATTTATGGTGTTTCTGGTTCTCTAGACGTTATACTCTGGTTTCTTTCTGAATATTTAGACGTTGGACTGTGATTTTACATTTTGAGTATTGAGAATGGATTGTAGCCACAAAACCTAACATTTTACATCGAATTAATAAGGATTTAAAACTAAATTAAAAGATTTACAACAATGTAGAGGAACAGGGGAATCTAAGAATACACAGTGCGCAAAGTAATCTCCGTCGACAAACAGACCTTGGTTGACCAAAAACTGAGAATAATCTCCGTTGACAATCAGACCTTGACTGACGGAAAACCAAATAATCTACGTCGAAAATTTATCGAGCAGTGAAATTGCACCAGTAATGGCGATGAAAAGAAAAACTCTTCGATGAGAATATTGTCTTATTTTCCAATCAATGAAATTTACAGGAGTTAAATTAAAGTTTACTGGCAGACTATTTTTTTGCAGGGTAAAAACAGATGCCAGGTCTTTGCATAAACAGGAGTGATGGTCTGTAGCACGACGACAAAAATAAACATGCAGTTGCCAGCACTGGTGCAGAGTTCATGATTTTTATTTTATCTTTTATTGTCAACAAAAGATATATTTAAATAGATTCCAGACTTTTTAAATGTAATTTCAAAGGAAGAAATTAATTCCACCACCACTCTTGAGAAAGTACGAAAATAAATTAATTCCACCACCACCCTTGAGAAAGCAGGAAAATAAGGATTGTATAATGAGATTCTAAAAACACCTTATTTTAAGGGCAAATCATATTTCATCTTTATATATCCAAATCGTTATCTCTCTATATTTTATCCGAATTGTTATCTCTTTTATAGCTAACAAATAATATAGTTAAGAAATAATAATGCTTTACATAAAATAATCTGTTGCAAAAGTAAGTACAATTAATTTAGATTAATTGTAGCAAAAGTAAGTACAATTGATTTAGATTAATTTTAGAATTAGGTTTTTAAATGAATAGTAATAAATATGATAATTAAATAAAAATGATAGGATATTTAATTTTAAATGAATGAAAGATTGTTATTTATATGATATATATAATCATTTTACTATTGTTTAAAAGTTTATGTTCTCAATGTGTTAAATGTCTTGAGTTTTGTGTAGACTCATAAAATTTTATAATTTATTTCTTAGTGTCACGGGTTCAATCCTAAGTAACATAGTTTTGATTTGACGTGCAAATATGAATGATTTTACATGAAAATGATTTTATGAAAAATGATGTCTTAAATTTTTTTTTTGTCCATATTGTTCGTAGTTGAATGTGGTCAAGGTGGTGTTTACAAACATTTTTTGGAGATTGCCAATTCTATAGAAATATGTTCTTCTAGGTCAACCCTCTTGTTAGGTTTGATAGAGGGATGATTGAGAATAAGAAATACTATAATGGTAGCATACACAAGTGTGTACACGACTTCTATGCAAATTAGATTCTTATTTCTTTAGAAAAGTTGAAGTGTGTTTTAATGATTTCTTCTTATTAATCCTTATTCCTAGCATCTAAATTAATGACACAAAATATATTTAAATACTAAAGCATAGTAACATGTCACGTGCATACATGTATTTTGTTGACTCATAATGACTTCTAGGAAGGGGCAAGAAAGTTCAAATTTAAAATTTTGGTTTGTTTAGGATATGTCACATGATTGATCTAAAGTAAAAAAAAAAAAAGCTTGGGTAGAGAATCAATAATCTCAAGATAGGGACAAATGTATAGGAGTGGGCATGAATATAGGTGCAATAATAAAAGGTAAATGGTGAATGCATATAAATATGTCAAGTGGGAGGAAATGGGGATGGATAGGGATGGATAGGGATTATACATTAACTAAACTTGAGATAAGAGTGTACCACTTGTCAATATTAATTTTCATTAAAAATGTTCCATCAAAATGTGCCTAAAACTAAATCGAAAATGACATGGTATGTAAATTTCACTATTACATTTTATCCCCACTTTGATGTGCACACAAATCAATTGTGATCATACACTTCAAAGTATATGAACACCCTCAATCAACATGAAAATTAAAAGGATATAAGATCCATGCAAATTAAGGGGGCCAAACCAATTGCAATCCTCGAAACCGTATACATTATGTTTTCTCCATTTTAGATCATTTTTTTCTCCTTTTCATGGGAACCAAATCAGTAACATTCCCATGCCTCCATTTTCACTCCCCTTTATACAATTTTTTCACATGGAATGAAAGCTAACACAATTACATGCAATGCAAAAGTGTTAAAAAAATTATATTCATGTTTAGTGCAAGTGTTGCTAGTGTTTTGTGTTGCTACCATGTCAAGTTTTAGAGATGCATCATCACTAGAAACTAATAAAACTAATTGAGGGAAAACATTCAAGTTGTATCCTTTTGGGAATAAGATAAATGTAAGAAGTTGGTCCACTTTTGGTGGAAAATTATAGGGCATTTTTGTTGTTGAAAGGAATGGATATAGGGGAGAGGACCCAATAGTTAAGCATGTTTCAATAGTTGTGATAGTAGTTGTTTATATAATGCCCAATAGTTGTGATAGTAGTTGTTTATATAATGTCCAATAGTTGTGACTTGACTACCCATAATTTAACAAAATGTATTCCTTTGATGTAAAAAGCAACCAATCATGTGATGCCACATTAGTGCTCAACTGTACCCATGATGTGAATGCACAAGTATTGGTCTCACTTTTTTTTGGGCCTTTTTGGACACCTTGAAAAAAAGCATGATGATGTGGCCCTGAAACGAAAGTTATAAGCATGTGACTTGTCAAGTAAGCTGCTGTAAAAAATTGGGAGTGATTTGGAATTTCCACATAGGATAATTAGAAGCATAGAGTTAGGGTACACAACTGTTGGGTCCTCTCCCCTATGTTTCAAAAAATGGATATCCATTTTTTAAAATAGATGTTTGTTCCAAAAAAATATTCTTTTATTTTTCTTCTTGTGAACCTCAATTTGTTTTGTTTCAATGGATATATCTTTTTTTTTATAAATGAATATTTGTATAATTGTGGATATTCATTCCACTTAATTTTAAAAATTACACCTTCACTTTTGCTTCAATTTGGCTTGGGATAGAATTAGAAATCCAAACCTAGGCCTTGGACCTACAAGTGCTATGTTTTGGCCTTTAACATATTTTTTAAAATGTCACTTTTTTACATCATATACAAAACTAACTTTTCCCATCTAGTTATTAGAATAAATTACATATTTAAAAACTAGAAACAAAATCCTACATTTCATATTCTTACACCATGTTAATATTTTATGGACAAGTGCTTGAAATTTTTATCCTAGCTATGAAAAAATCCAATTTTTAAGAAAAGTAGGCTCGTTATCTTCCATTGAACCGATATGATTTTTATTTAACTTACTATCAAGTATTTTACTTTAACATGCATGATTGACATAGCTCATATGCATGCCAATAGTGGGGAGAGAGAAATATAGAGGATCAAAGTGCATAGTTAACACTTTACCCCAATTACTTTACACTCGTTTTAGCCTTCCCATTGGATGTGTCATTTTTATACTCAATTTAATGAATTTTAGCACATAAGCTAAGACAACCTAACCAATACCCCTATATTTTGTAGTTTCATTCTTCATGGTTCTTTTATGTTTTGCCATGCTAGATTGAATCACAAGTGTAATATTATCTTCTAGATAAATTGCACACTCAATCACATTCATATTATCTTGAACTTAAATTTCACTCACTTAATGTGAAATCCCTTCTAAAATGAACTGTTATCTATCAAATTATATAGGAAACAAATTAAATTTTACACCTATGATTTTATATTTAAATACAACATTTTATAAATCCATGGATAATCTATTTAGAGAACACTAAGATAATTATTCAAGCATTAGATCATATAGAACACTATGCTCTTATAGATCAATGCATTTAGAGCTAGGGATATTTCATGTATTTGATACTTTCAAACTTTTATGTAAAATAACAAAAGACATCTTGTCAATGTTTAAGGAAGTCAAAAACTTGAATCCTAGTAGTTAAAAAACTCTTAAAGATGTTCATTAACATTCTCTTCATGTGAAAATAAATATCAAAACAAGAGCACAAATTTTGAAGGAAACAAGAGTCGTAGTTAGTTCATTGCACAAATTGGGTTCAACTACACTTGAAACCCTATCTAATTGTATCATATGTAATGATACAAACATATATTTTTGAAAATAATATTTGATTTGTAACATCTCAATATATTCAATAAATATTGAAAATACATGAATTAGATTTTCCTAGAATAATCAAACATAATTTGACAACTTTTGGATAAATATTGAGTGACTTTCCAATGTGTTGGTGCTGATTTGGATTAATAAAATATGCAACAATAAGCTGAAAACAATTTATATAACAAAAATCTATAGATATTCAAATCTACAAACAAAATTTTCTATATTGAGGCTCTTTCCTTCATATATCTTACAAACAAAATACGAAATAATTATGTTGAAAACCAAATAATCTTTAAAGTGCATAATACAACCTATGTATATGATTGTCCTTAAGAAGCAAAAGGGGTTTCATACTTAGATTGATGAATGAACGCAATTGCTCAAACAATTTTGACAAAAAATCAATATGTAAAATATGCAATGTTGAAATGAAGAAACTGCTTACATTTCATAGATGTTGAAGGCCAAACTTTGCTCTCAAATTTTAATGCCCCTCTTCTCCACCAAATAATAATTAATATTATTTTAATATTCTCCTTCTAGAAATGTCCACCAAAAGATATATCTCTAATTGATTCCTAGATAGAAATAGTTGGTAACTCCTTTATAAAAGCCTACCATAAAATATACTAAAAATAACAAGAGTTACACAAGCCCATGAAGAATTTCATGCCTCATTAGAAGTTGAAATGAAAAGCTAGATGCAAACATATGAACAACTTAATTAAATACGTTGTACAAAAGTATTTATTTTAGGTACCAAAATTTGTTGAGGTCTTAACTCATAGTCAAATGAATAAATATCAAATTTCTTTGGTGCTTCGGAAAAATATCTAAAAGGTTTACATCAAAAAAAAGATTTTTGAACAAATTGAACCTTACAAATACATTGAAATTTTCCAAAACTAAAAATTTACTCGAATATAAAAATATAAAAAAAAATGTTAAATTGAAACTATTTCCCTAACACTTTTCCTAAACGTACCAAAAATATGAAATAAGCATTTATGAAAGAGTTACCAATTTCCCATTTGTTAAATACAATGACCTAAACATTACACTATTTAAAATGATGTCTTAGAATATAAAAGGTCCCAAAAGAATAAACAAAAGTTTTAACATAACCATTCATGAGTTAATTCAAATGAATGAAATTATTTATCTATATACATAACCTGAAACACATTTCTTTAAGATAAGGTGAGGAAATAGTCTCTTCCAAGATATTTAAAAATGTGTTTTTTCTTTTTTTTAAGATTTATCTAAGTCAAATATAAAATATATTGAGACCAGGAAATTGTCTTCCGGAAGTTTAATTTGAATTATTTTAAACGTGTGCATCAGTTTAGACCGCGCCCACTTAAAAATGTAGTTGGGAGACGCGAACAAGCCATGCCGGCTATCTCCACCTTTTTAGACTCCTTTAATTTATACTCCCCTCCCACACCGTTTCAACTTACGCCTCTTATATATAACCATACCCGCCTTTCTCTCATTTCCATCCATCTTTCTTGCCTGCTTGCTTGCCAATTTATACTCAGAGAAATAATCAAACCCTGTCAAATCCGCTTCTTGAAAGCTTTTCTTTGCCGATTTATCACAATGTCTGGACTGCTGAAGAAACGCGGCCGCGAGGAAGAGACTCTGCTGAATTCTCCCAAACGTTTCCATGGGAGATCAGAGCAACAAAATCTCCATTCTTTGGAAGATTTTGAGTTCTTGGAGAATTTTCAAGAAACACAGGAAAAGTGCTGTACGAGCGAGGAAACGGTTAGCGCAGTTTTTAGAGGTTTGGAGGAAGAAAGTGGCGTAATGTCGTCATCCACATCTGACCAGGTGTTATCAGGCTTAAGCAGGGAAGATGATTCCCTGGCCTCTGATATGACCAGCGGCTACGGAGCCTCTGAAGGCGGCATTGATTTGTGTTACCTTGTGGGAGCTTCAGACGATGAGCTTGGTATACCGCCTACCCCTCTTTTCAACTTAGAAGGTCATGGCCAAGCCGGTTTTCCTTTCGAAAAGGAGGATTCTGGTTTTGTCTCGGATTTTAATGAAAATGCAGAGCTTAAGGATTTTCTTGAGAAATGGCAATTTGAGGACGATTTCGTGGACTCCACACAGTTTTCTTTGATTGAAGACACTGCAGCCTTTGCCTGGGATGATATCGCCAGCCAAAGTCTGTTTGTTGACGGAGATTATTATCAGTCATGGGGACTGGAAACTGCCGGTGACATATAAAGAAAGGGCAAAAGTTCAGTACCTGCAAGTGTACATTGTACTTACCTATGATGCATGTAGCAATCAAATCTTTACAACCTCTGTTTATTCTCTCATTTATTTGAATCATCTAGAGGTTTTTCACTGGACCTCTCTTGTAAAAGATTTAGATTACCACGAATTCCCTTTTAAATTTCATTTATGGTGTTTCTGGTTTTATCTAGATGTTATACTATGGTTTCTTTCTGATTATTCAAATTATATATCATTGAGAAATCATACGTTCTTGTTACTCGTTGATTAATGTTATTAAACTTTGAAATTTTAAAAGAAAAGAAAAGAAAATTCTAGATTAATCTTTGAGAAGAGATCTACAAGAGAAAGAGAGTTAAAAAAACATAAATTCAAGAGACAATAATACAATCATAAGTGAGAGATAATATCTCTAGCACTTGTATCTAGAGGAGGTTCAAGGATCACGACATATAAAACTATATGTATGTTAATATGTCAGTATGTGTTTGTGTATGGATGTGTTGCAAATTCTAGTTGCATGTGGCTGGATTAAATGGTTACTAATAAGTGCTAAATAATGGAATGAAATAAACTTAGACAAATCTAGATTTTTTCCTAAAAAAAATTAAGTATTATCTGATGATGAAATATTTGCATACAGATTTAAAACATAAAGCAATGCAAATGAAAAAAGAAAGTTGCCATCAAATTGACAAAAATAGATGCAAACGAAAATAGAATGTTTCCATCCAATTGTCAAATCAATATTTATTTGTATTTTATGTGATAAGTGAAATTTTGGAGGCTTTTACCATTAAATGGTAGTTGGTTCCATTAAAATTTAAGAGCATCAAATTAATGTGTTATTAGCAATAATATTTATTTTAATACACTTTCAAGTTTTGATTTCTATAGTTGCTCAACATTTTCAATTTTGGAGGAATTCCATCAATATATAATTTATAAAATAGAATACTCAACTTCTATTCAAGGGTTTTTCAATGTTATGAGCTCAAAACCATATAGAACTGGTCAACATTCAATCCATAACTCCCCCCCAAGAGACAGTAATCACAATTACCATGACTATTATTAGCTAGTTAAATATTCTCCACATAATCCACTAAGAAATGTCCTAATATTAATGACAAATAGAATCTTCAAGATTGTATTGAAGTGTAACAATTATTTATAATATTAAAATATTAATTAATTAATCTAGAACTTGCAAAGTGTATACCACACCGAGCATCTTGATAATCTCCCACTTGTTCTAAAGTTCACAAGAACCATAAGGGGCTCCAAAAAATTAACGTAAAAGAAGGTGATGATCACGATAACCATTTTCCCCATCTAAACTTGTCTATGCTTATAAGCTTTATAAAAAAATTGCAATATTCACCAATGTATCCACCTTCTCAACCACAACCCACTTATCCTCCAATATCACGAACAAAGTGATACTACACATTAATGTGTTTCATTTGTGTATGGAATGTAGTTTTTTTGCTAAGATGATGAGACTCTAACTATCATGATGGATCCTAACTATATTTTATGTCAACCTAATAGTTGAACACAATTTTTAAAGCTATATTGCTTCCTTAGTGCATGAATAGTTATCATATACTTTATCTCAATAATAAAAAAGAAACCATAACTTGTTTTTTTGTTCATCCAACTCATTGCACCACCAAAAAAGGTAAACATGTATCTATTGGTAGATTCCCTACTATCAACGTCTCATGTTCAATTAGAATATACAAATCCCTAAATATGTTGTCATGTATGAGTCTTATCTTCCTTGATAGCAAATATAACACTCTAATGTGCCTTTGTAATAATTGAAGACTCTTTTAATTGCAATTCAATGCTTCTTTCTTAAATTAGCCATAAAATGGGTCAAGACTCCCACTCTTTGAGCAATGTTTGGTTTGGTATAGACCATCATATACATAAGGCTACCAACCACACTAGCATAGGGGATGTGGCTTGTAGTGCCCCTCCGTTGTGACCTTTCCGGATTTTGTGTAAGTGTTTAATTGCGTTATTGTTGTTTTGTGCGTGATTAGTTTATGCAGTTAACATAATATTTGATGGAATTTGTACTCAATTAATTAAAATAGCATTGAGTAAATAAAAATAGAAATAAAGATAAAAATTAAATAAATTAGTTTTATAAAATATTAAGTAAAGAGTTATTAATAAATAAATAAACTAATTGTTTTGTAAAAAGTATTCTTTAATGATATTCGATAATAATTAATAATTTATTATTTGTTCAAAGATAATCATTATAATAAGGAATTTAAATGGATAGGAAGCTAAAGTGTCTTAAATAAGAAAAGTTGGAAATAAACTACACCTATAAAGCAATTGGAAGTTGAAGAGAACTAGAGAATATGAAAAATAAATAATAACTTTATTTAGCTTTGGAGGGGAAATGGTTTTTGTCATTCAATAGGGGGATCGAAAACTGAATCGCTGGGACGAAGTGGAGCTTTGGCAAGCGTAACGATGGATTTCGGCAATGCTCACCCTCTCTTTTTGTTGCGTTGGAAACCAAGTTCAATCTTTTCAGCTAACCCATTTTGGGCGCACCCCTGCTGCTTTCTGTTTGGAATTCATGTTGTTTGGTATGGCGTTTATTCTATCTGTGAGAGGTCGATGCCTTCACATCAGCTTCTATGTACACCATAGTGTTGGAAATTTGTTTAAGACACTGTACTTGAGGGTTAATGCGTCCATAGTGCATCCCTTCTTGTATGTGGATTTGGATTCGTGCAAGGTGTTTTGATAGGAGATTTATTTAGGCTGCTTGTTGCATGTGCGTGACCCCTTCTCCCTTTTGATTCTTGCCTTTTATCCTATGTGGGGATGCTCCTATGGTTGTGTGCCCCTCTGTTTTGCCCTCTTTTCCCTAGCTAGGTGCCAACCATAAAGCAATTAGTAAAATGTCTAAAATAGTTAATGAAATTAAGTTACCACTCCTTCTCAACATATCGCTTGGTTAAGAAAATTATTCATAGGCAGTTTTAAACACACTTTTCTATGGTGCTCAACTTTCATTTCCATCTGGTAATTTTCTCACTGCATTCACACTTGGAAAACTAACTGTAAGGTGCAAATTTTATGTTATGGGGTTATTTGGATCTACATATTTAATATATACATGGTGACTGCAAATATAGGTATTAAATGTTGCAATTTAAATATTGATACCTTCCAGAGCCTGCCAATATATTTTACTCTTAAGCATATGGCTGTTATGTTTGCCCTTTTTGTGTTTGGATTTGATGGTCACGGAATATCTTTGTGTTGATGGTCCTTTATCTTTTGATGCTGGGTAAGTCTCACCCTTGTGGATGGCGGTGAAACTTGTGCCCTTTCAAGCCCTTCTCCAGCGTGGTTCTCTTTACTTTTATATTCCTTCGTTGCTTCTGATCGTCGTGGGTATAGATCCCTTATACCATATGGTTAATATGTTTGAATCCTTGAGTTTCAAGGAATTCCCTTAACATAGTTACTGTAAGCTCAAGGCTAGCTTGGAGTCGGCATTAAAGTCAAAACTTAGAACAATGAAAATTATTTGTATATAATCCTTTCCTTCTCACTGGCTTTTATTACACTTGATCTTCTCTCATTGCATACCTGTGACCTCATTTCTTGGAGGCATTCTGTCAAATAGTTCACATGCTCTGTCATTGCGTTCTCAATCTGCAGACATGTCTACCAAGGAAATTTTAACCTTATCATCTGAAAAAATTCTTCTATCCCTTATGCTTCGATGATGTCCATTTTCAGCTCATCAAGATTGTGCTCAAAGATTATTAAATAGCATCCCTGAACCATTGATCAAACTTCAATCTTGAGCGCGTCTCTGGAAACTTGCCAGCAAACAGAAATTCATACATTAACTCCTTCTCTTAAGTCACGTATTTGCACCTCACCTTTCTCCTTCAGTCTTGTAGATAACATTTGAGATTTGATAATAATGCAAGTAGAGGGCGATATTTCTAAATTCCAATATTCACTTTCTTATATTCTTGGCATCCTGTCACTGTCTCGCCATTTAGAGTGGAGGCATTGTGCAAAATTAAATAGTCTCCATGAAACCATTGGTAACCGTCTCAGCAGCGCACCTGATCACGGTAGGGTGTATATATTCATATAAACTCTCTGATTTCATTGTCCTTTGGTCATAGCCGCACACTTGAATATAATAGGAAGTTTTAAATTTTTAAATAATCTCTCTGATTTTATTGTTAACCTGTCTCTTTGTGGCTTCTTGTCAAACGATCCAGATGCCTGGTCCATGCTTGCATGTTTAGCATCCATCGTTAACTGTGTTTTCCTTGCTACGCTTATTTTGGACGCTGCAGACTTTCGGCCCACCTTGGATCTCAGGATATTTGTTTTACTTTCATCAACCTCCTTGCTATCTTACGTCCCCCTCACCTCAATCTCTAACTTGACTGCTAGCCCGTGCGTTTGAAGGAGGATTTTGTGTGCTTGTCGAAAGGGTATATTTAAGGATTGACTTTTTGTATGTAAAACTTTAGATTTATGTATATATATATTCATACATAGGCAAATGCGTCCATGTTCATCATCACCTTAACCGAGATAATGTTCTTTAACTTGCACCCATCTAAATGTTATGTATCTTCACCCGCACCAATTAATATAAATACCTATCGATGCAAGTTAATAAATTGTTTACTTTTATACCTATATTTATGTGTTACAAAATAAGTTTATATGGTTCCATAATTATGTGAAATGATTTCTTAGTAAGTGTTGAACTAAAATATTAGTGGTCATATTCTTGTCTCATGAAATAATTGATAATAGTTTGGAAGATAATCAAGGGAGACATATTTCCTCTATAGTCAAATGTGAGAAAATAACATTGGGGTCCCTTTTAGTAGATGAGTATTTTAGATAAGGAATTGAAAATATTGACCTATAAGAGTTTTCATTGTAACTTTCTTGTGGGCGTTTGGGATTATAGGAAACTTGGGTTATTCGTGTCACTTGGGGAAATTAAGTGGTCAAGTAGCTAGATAAATAAATAAACATATCATGGGTAGAGTAGATTGGAATTTGTGTCTAATTGCTTTTAGATTATTTGAATTTATTGTTTTGTATGGATAAATTGAATGATTGTAAGACAAAACATGATATCCAACATTTCTAAACAATTCATGGTATCTGACATGGTATAGAAATATGAAGTGATACCTCATCTAGGTAAAGTCTAGTAAAATGTGATTGAATCATTAGCTATTCAGTATTTTGAGTACGGGGCAATAGATCGTTGAAGAATTTTATGTTGTGAGTTGCATATTTTGTATTAACTTAGGTATGACATTCATTATGGAAGTGTTATAAACTTGAATCAACGAAATAAATTATTCCTTGAATTGAGTTTTCATTTTTAATTATTTCTTTTGGATTGTTAGCTAGTGGATCGCTTTATGACAATTTGAGTGTCTAATCATGGATTGTTATTTAGAACCTTGAGATTGTAATTGGGAACTTGTAAATTTTTTTGATGAGTTGTGGAAGTTGATCTTCTTGGATTTCTGATTTATTTTGTATCAAAGTTGTTATGTGGTTTGGATGGAGTTGTTGATCTTATTTTAATGTATTCACTCATTATATTTGAATTGAAAATAGTTCTTGTGGCCTTGCAATTATTGTTGTCATTGCTATGTTGTTGATTTTATAAAGGTTTTTTGCGTACCACTATAAGGGGTTCTTGTGAGGAGAAAATTGAGGTCTCCCATGGAATACCTAGTTGGTGGCTTTTGGTTTTGTTAAGTGGTTTTGTTGAATTGAAGGTTGATTTTCTTTTGCGTGTTCCTATTTGAGGTGACACCATTGTTGATTTGTGGATGGGTCTTGATGAACCTTCCCTTTTTATGGCTTTTCTGAGTTACTCTCATATTTGGTGAAATTATATCCTTGTGTTGGAATTATTAGAGAAATATGCTTGATGCTTCACTTTACCCTCGTTGTGGGTTTTTCATTCTTTTGGCTTCCAGAGGCTTGAGATGATTGATAATTGATGTTCTCTCTCTATGTGCCCTTGATGTGGCAAGTGTTTTGGTTTCATGATTTTGAAAGGGTTGTATGGGAATTGTTGAGACTTTGATTATGTATTTATAGCAAGATGGGTAATTCCTCGCATGTTTCTCTATTGTGATCTAATGTTCTTATTATGATGGTACAACCCTTGGTTTCTTGGTTGTTATGTTGTTGGGTCTCTAGGGAGAGTGGCTCCTCGTGGGGGCCAGCGCCCCGTTTAAGGGGAAGGGCACAGGATAACCCATGAGTGAGTTAGTAATTAAGTGAAAACCTAATAATTAACTTAGGAGGGTTGGGTAGTAATATCATTATAAGATTTAAAAAATGGATGCCTCGTCTTCATTAGTACTTCCGCGGACTAATGGAAGGCTGAGAAGGCCGTGGTTGGCAAGGTCGTGACCTCATCTTCACGAGAGGTTTACGGCTCTGCATGAGCTACCCTATGGTGCCGGCGCCTCAAGTAGGAGGAAGGGCCAGGATATCCATAGATGGGGGCCGGTGCCTCAGTTTGGAGGAAGGGCCAGGATAACCCATGTAGGCTATGCGATGACACTCTCCCCTAGTTGCCCATGTGTTTTACTTTATTGTGTTCCTCTGGAAGTAGGTTATGGGAGTTGGTTTAGATTTTTGGCTATATTGATTTAAATTGATTATTGTTTTAATACATCTTTAGTATATTTTGTGGTCTTGTATGATCTCATTTATATTTGATATACGATCTTGTATTCTTATGGAACTGTGTTATGATGTTTTATTGCAATTTGGAATTGTATTATGTTTATTAATTCAGTTTGATTTGGAAGTGTTTCATGATCATTCTTTGGTTACTTGTTATTGGTCATTGCTTTGATTTATGTGATGAGATTTATGATTTTAAGTTATTTTAATGACTCTTGGATGTGGATTATGTCTTTGTAATTCTTGAGTTTTATGATACTTTTGTATGGCGTTGAGTCTTGTGATTCTGTGTTTGGATGTTCTTGGTTGAGGACTCTTCTTGTTAGCTCCTAGCACGGGGGGTGGGTCTTCGGACTCACATGGTTGGGTGGAACGTGCTAAGCACCCCATTGGGTCCCCAATCGAGGATCGAGAGGTACGGATTGGTGTTGTTGCAGCGACTCCAGAGTTGTATCCATCTTGGAGCCAGTTTTCATCTTTTTTTTGTATCATGTTATCTTATGAATGGTTTCCATTTACGTTTGGAAGCACTTTTGTATCATTGTACCTCTAGAACATTGTACTATAATGTAATGTTAAACTTGGTGTGATTATTGGCCATGGCAGTTGTTATTCATTGTGTTGAGTTAATTATGTATATGTTGTACTTACTCAAATGGTTTCTTATCAATGGTTATCATGTATGTGTTATATTTGTTAATGTTTATTTTGTTATGGGTTATATCTTTGGATTTTATTCTTTATTATCGTTGTGTGGATCTTAGTCTCATAATGACTCCTCATGTACCCCAAGGGATGTATGTGTTAATGAATATGCTTAAATGAAATTCTTGTCATGACTTAATGTGTATTACAAGTATGTTATGTTACTTTAAAAAAAAAAATTGTGCTGTAATTATTATGTATTTGTCCTTTGGGGTTCACACGGTGGGGCGTTACATGGCTCATGTCCTCTATCTCTTTAAGTGTTAAAGGAATTGATTAATAGATAAATTTATTGTCATAGGGATGGAAACACTCACTAGTGGACTATCATAACATAACAGTGTGTCCCATGTGTATGATGAGGTACAAAAAAGAGTTTTAGAAGGCCAAAATTATTGAACACCTTCATCAAAAAGTATAATACTTGCCACATATAAATAGGGCTTGATAGAAGGTTTTTTTCTAATTTTTAAAATTTGAACATTCAAAATTCCTATAGAAAGGGACCTTTGAATGAAGGAATTTTGATTTCAACTTTGTAACAAAAGAAAAGACCTTTCCAAAATCAATCCCCTCTACTTGGAAATAGCCCTTATCCTCTAACCTTTCTTTGTACTTAGATATTTTTCCCTTTAATTGGATTTCTTCTTGAAAACCCATTTACAACCAACATATTTTATATCCTTAGGAAGCTCAACCAAATCTCATGCATGTTCTTCTTCTTATATGTTGTCATCTTTTCATTCATGGCCACTTTCTAGGACTTAGATATAGACTTTGTCGCCTTCTTCATAGTTATAGCCTCATTTTTATTAGTAGAAAAAGAAAAAAATATAAAAATTAATGGAGTATAAATATAAACTTTAATTTCTCTCCTTTTCCAAGTGTAACTCCTCAAAATTTGGTGTTGAATTTCTTCCTCTAAAGTTTCAAAACTTACCTCCTTTCCAAGTCTCTATTAAATCTCTAATCTAGCCTCAAGTGCATGTTCATCAGCCTTTGGCTCTAGTTACACCACTATTTTATCAATTTCAAGTTGTGAAGGAACAAAAAAGAAGATCTAACCTCCCTAAAGATCACAATCTAATTATACAAAAATTATAGTTTTAGTTACTAAATTCTAAATCTTGTACCCTTTCACATTTTCAATGTAGCTAATGAAGATGCACTTCTCCACTTTGAAATTTCACTTGGATATCTTCTCTTTAGGAACATGCACACATGCCTCTAACCAAAAACCATAATATGCTACAATGGAGGCTTCTTTTTCATCCCATCCTCTTCATGAGTTTTATTTGCAAGATTTGAAGTAGGAAATCTCTAGATCAAATAACAAGTTGCACACACAACTTCTACCTTGAATTACTACTCTAAATTAACACCACTAAGTAAGTTCCTATTCAATATTTATGCAAACTTCCATTCTATTAAGGGGTGTATGGAGTTGTATTGTGCCTAGTAACGCCATGTTTCCTATAAAACTTGTTGAACTCTATAGAACAATACTCTTTAACATTATCTATCCTCAACAAGAGATTTGAATTCTTTGGAATTTGAGTAGACCTTAAATTTTTGTCTTAGGAAGAACACCCATATTTTTCTAGAAAAATAATCAATAAATGAAGCATAATATATCTAGATTTTTCAATAGAAGGCATATACATAAGACCAAAATATCAAGTATGAATCAAATCTAAAATCCCCATAGATCTAACAAAGTTTGAGTAAAACTAAATGCGATTATATTTTCCATAAATATAATTCTCATATAAATGAAAAACCAAGGGCCAATTAATCAACCCCTTAGAATTTTTTTACATTTCAAAGCCCTTGGACCTTTGTCACCAATATGGTCCATATTTTGGTGTTATTGCATGACCTTCTCTATAGGAAGTTCATGGTTATATGAATTAGAGACCTCCAAACTATTAGATTCTATGGTGGTGGTATCTAAATAAAATAGAGTTACAAATAGAATGACCAAGACCATGGTGATATGTGCCATATTTTATCCTTCCTTGTTGAAAACCACCTAAACATCAATGTCATTCAACTTACAAAAATAAGGTTTCATGCTAAACTTGGATTATGTAGAATATTGGAGAGGGTGTTATTTCCCATCTCCTAACATGATCAAAGTTCTACCCCATCCAATGGTTTTGAGAGATGATTTATCTCCCAAATACACATGTTTATCATTAAAGTTCTCATAACCTAAAATACCACTTCCAATTAGGAGTTACTAAAAAAGAGGCTCCATAATCAACATGCCACATACACTCATGCACATACATAGCAAGGGTTACAGAAGAAAAAAATATCATTTCCATCATCATTTAAGGCTTTCAAGTCTAGATCATTATTTAGCTATTTCACTTTGTTTTCCTTACACTTCTTTTTGATGTGCCCAATTTTTCTACAATTCTAGCTATTCACCTTTGATCTACCAAGACTTCGATATCCACTTGTAGTTGACATGCTTTTCATTTTTCTCATTCTTCTCTTTGTCCATAGAACAAGTTCTCACCATCAAGGCATCTATGATGAAATTAGAAGTTTCCTACCTCATCTCCTTAAAAGGAAATTCACCCACCTCATCAAGGTTCAAATTTGGGTCAATGATACTAATCATCATCATGAGATTGTTCCACTTGTTAGGAAAATAACACATGGGGGTTATCCATTGACCATCATACCTCATCTTCACATTAATTGTGGTTTACAAGCTCACCAATTATATGGTGAATACATTTAGGTATTCCTCCACTAAATCACCATTAACTATCTTTAAAGAATATAACTCTTTCAAATAGAAAACACTTATTTATAAGGGACTTTTTTGACACAAATTTCCCAATGATCCCAAATTTTTATGGTGATATCTCCTAAAACATTCAAGAGCATTGAATCTATAAGGAAAATTTGAATAAGGATCCCCATCTTTCTATTAGTAACTAGTATTCATCTTTCATGTCGAAAGGTTTTTAATATACAAACATAACCATAGATACCTATTCATAAGCAAATCATCTATTTGTGCTCCAAGGGTCAAGGTTAGTTCCATTGAACCTCTTCACCTCCATTCTTGTTATTCTTGCGATATCTATTTATTTAAAACAAGATAAACTACAACACACTCCATCTAATTGTGGATGATATGATGAGCTATGAGTGAGACAAGTACCAAAACATGAGAATAAACCAGTCTAAAAATGATGGATATATAAAATAACAATCAATTATAATGATTTTGGGGGTCTCATGTGGTTTCTAAATGGTATCCTTAAAATTTGCTACTACAAATAGATGTGAGAAAGCACAAAAACTATATGTGTGTTGAATCTATCCACTACAACCATGATGTTTTTTCCCTTTAGACTTGGAAAACTTGTAATTAAATCCATGGATAATTATTCCAACCTATAGCGTGAAATTGATAAAGGTTGCAATAGACCTATAGTCTTAATTATTTCCCCCTTATGTTACTAACATGCCACACATTTTTCCATGGATTTTTAGACTTATTTTTTATTCCTTCTCAATAAAAATATTCTTGATTCTCTGATAAGTCTTCAAAAAAGCACAAGTTTCCACCTATTAGAGAAGTATGGAGCTTTATCAAAACCTTAAGATTAAGGGTTGAGTTCTTATATAGTTACAACCTATCCCTGTTACATGTATGGTGCATCTAATTTCCATTTAAATTTATCTAACACACTTGGTTCTTATTGGATCTTTTAAATGATATTTTATGTATTTTTTCCTTCTCCCATTTTTCATGTGCCTCATCTAGATAACTTGATGGATTTAAAATAAATTAAGGTTGGTTCTTCTATACAATTCTAAAGGGTGCAAATGAAATGTTTCACTTCAAGTGGGCACAACATGGTCACTTGGAAAGGGATCGACTTGGACCCAAATTCAAATTTGAAATTTAAAATAGCTAGGATCATTTTTTCAAAGATTATGGATCTAAACAAAGCAAAAGATGGATAAATTGAAGATCATGAATGATCCCTAAAAATAAGCATAGATAAAGTCAAGTTCAAATTATACACCATCATTTACATACAAATCACATCACTTATATGCTAATCATAACATCAAAACAATTAAATCAAAATAAACCCAAAATAAAGAAACATACAAGATATGCAATTTTCACTATTACTTGAAGAAAGGATGATATCGATGACTATTTAACATTGTCTCTTCTCCTGCTATCTATGTCTTATATTGATGATGGCTCATAAAATATGATCCAAAACATTGATAAGAAAAACAGTTTACACATTCAAATCAAAAACATTGATTAAAAAAATTAGTTTACGCATTCAAATCCAAAACATTGAGAAGAAAAACTGTTTGCGCATTCAAATCCAAAAACATTTCAACTATTTAACATCTTTTAAACTTGAATACCTCCATCTAAATCCTTAATAACTGCTACCAATTTGTTGGTAAGAAATTAGTTTCAAATAAGTAGGAGGTATTTTCCACCGTGTGTCAAATTGTGATATTGCTATTAGGATTCAACCGTATAGTTTACACATGAAACATGGGTCAATGAGTTTGACTCGTTAAACTACACGATTGAATCCTGATAACAATATTATAATTAGTTTCTACATTAGTGCTAAATTTTTTACTTTTACTTTTCAAGCACGGACATTGTTACTTTGCTGCATCCAATGAGCTGAACCGTCGAATCAATCTATCTCGCTAATGTTCAACTTTGAATAAATCAGATAAAAGTCCTGTTCAAGATCACCTTCTGTTTTAATATTTTAAAGATACGGCAGACTAAGTCGAGTGAGTCCACATCCAATACTTATGATTTCCGCCATCCTCTGCACTGATAAAGTCCTTCCAAATTAAAAAATGCGGGTCAGCTCTTCCACCTTTCTTTGGGGCCCATTGAAAAAGTTGTAAGGATTCGGATCCTACAACACGATAGATTTTTCTGGGGTGAAGGTATTATTTGTTTCTGATAGTGAGGGCACTATTTGTACGGTTCGAACCTTTGATCTCTGCCGTGTTGCTTTGGAAGACACGATGGACACCAACTTTAGCTTGACCGACAGGCCAAGAATGGAGGGCCCGCATAAATTGCTATCCTGCCAGGCTATGCATCACATGGCCTGCTCTATCATAAGCCTGTAACATCGCTGTAGTAGCTTGCAATTGTTGTTACGTGATAAATGTTCAATTGAACCTGCATTATTGCAATGGTGAAATTTTCATATCTTATCTTGATATATGTATATATATTGACAATGATGTAATTTTGTGTATACTTGGATTCTTGTTAACGTTCATTTATTCTTATATATATTCTCACCTATTTAAGGGAGAGGGTCCAATGGTGGAGTGGGTTTCTATTGTGGGGATAAGAGTTGACAGCCTGGGCCCCACAAAAAGTTAATAAAATTACTTCTTTTTTTCTTTTCAAATTGTCCTTATAATATGCAAAAATAAGTACATGTTAAATCAATTGTGTGTCGAATCAATGATATCGTAATTACTTTCCAGCTTTCCAAATTTAGGTGAATGAGAATAGATTTTTTTATTTGCATTATATATCCACTAATACAAAATAGTGATATGACTTGTACAAAACCCATTTACATTTCATCCATCATAGATGTGACAGATGACCAACTTGCAGATACATTTCACCATATTACAAATAAAAGTGTTCTACTTCTTATCCCTGGTTGACAAACTTTTTGTCCCATCATGTCCACCTATATCCCTCTTTCTACAAATTTACCTTGCAATAATTGAAAACCAACTCTTAGGCTCACCATGCAATACAATTTTACAAAATAAGGACTCATTATTTCAACCATAATTCACAATGGTACGTGCTATTTATTTCATCCTTACCAAATATTCAAACACAATACAATTTCAAATTTCTCAAAATAACTCTCAAATCATAGTATAATTAATATTGCCAACCCCATTTCTAACCTCTCGAATCACATTGATGTGTACCATTCACCAAACAATTCATATCACTTCTACCATTAATTTCATGTATGCATATGTAAATTCCCTCCAATAATTCAAATGTATCCACTTTCTCTCAAATGCCTATTTATACAAGTTTCCTATATTGAGTGTTGCATATTACCCTATGGGTCAAACCAGAATAGTGGTTTACAATTGAGATGAGGAAGGAAATTTCTTTTTTTTTTCCTTTTGCCATAGTCCACGGGTTCGGTCGAACTCAATGGTTCGGCCGAACCACATTATATGTTTGACTGAACCACATTATATATTCGACTGAACTCAATGGTTTTGTGTATACTTGGATTCTTGTTAACGTTCATTTATTCTTATATATATTCCCACCTATCTAAGGGAGAGGGTCCAATGGTGGATCGGGTTTCTATTGTGGGGATAATAGTTGACAGCCTGGGCCCCACAAAAAGTTAATAAAATTACTTATTTCTTTTTTTCAAATTGTCCTTATAATATGCAAAAATAAGTACATGTTAAATCAATTGTGTGTCGAATCAATGATATCGTAATTACTTTCCAGCTTCCCAAATTTAGGTGAATGACAATAGATTTTTTTATTTGCATTATATATCCACTAATACAAAATAGTGATATGACTTGTACAAAACGCATTTACATTTCATCCATCATAGATGTGACAGATGACCAACTTGCAGATACATTTCACCATATTACAAATAAAAGTGTTCTACTTCTTATCCCTGGTTGACAAACTTCTTGTCCCATCATGTCCACCTATATCCCTCTTTCTGCAAATTTACCTTGCAATAATTGAAAACCAACTCTTAGGCTCACCATGCAATACAATTTTACAAAATAAGGACTTAGTATTTCAACCATAATTCACAATGGTACATGCTATTTATTTCATCCTTACCAAATATTCAAACACTTGACATAATTTCAAATTTCTCAAAATAACTTTCAAATCATAGTATAATTAAATATTGCCAACCCCATTTCTAACCTCTCAAATCACATTGATGTGTACCATTCACCAAACAATTCATATCACTTCTACCATTAATTTCATGTATGCATATGTAAATTTCCTCCAATAATTCAAAATTTTCCACTTGCTCTCAAATGCCTATTTATACAAGTTTCCTATATTGAGTGTTGCATATTACCCTATTTCAAAGTTCAAATTTCACAGTTCCAGTTTCACACACTTGTTGGAGACTACTTTCAGACACCTGTTGCAGCTTCCAAGGTATATGCATATTTCAAAGTTTTTTTAAGATTACAATTTCATATAAACTATTCAATGTATGTTTATTTTTCATACGTATCATAATTTTCTTCATAAACATTTGCATACATACATATCATTCCACCTATCATCCTTAGTTTATAGTTGCTTTAGGAATGTTAAATTTACTATGGCATTTAAACTAATGGTATAATTGAACTGAAATATGATTTTCATACCAACTTTCATTATTGTTTTATGAGTTCTAACTATTGTTCATATTACAATAGATTTCAAATTATTCGATATATGTCATAGTGTTGGCTAATTGTTTTTAAATATCTAAAATGAATAACACGTACCATTGTCATTCTAGAATAATCATCAATCAATAGCATGAAATACCTATCACCTTGAAGACTTCTTACTTTGGTAGGACCACAAAGACTTGTATGAATCAATTCCAACAGTTTGGTAGAAGATTGTTCTTTGACTTTGAAGCTTCTTCTTACTTGCTTTCCAATTTGACATTCCTTATAGATAGCATTGATAGGCTTTGTAATATTTGCCAGATCTCTCATAGCTTGAGCTGAACTTATCCTCACTAGGCTATCAAAATTGATGTGACACATTCTTCTATGGCATAGCCAACTCTCATTGATTTGAGTCATGAAACAATAACCGTCAACACCTTTGAGCTGATAGACATTTTCATCTGTCTTTCTCCAACAACAATCATAGTTCTGAAGCCTTTTTTTATCTCACAACCATTATCCTGAAACATAAGATTGTATCCCTTGCTACACATTTGTCCAAAACTCAAAGGGTTATGCCTTAAGCCCTTAACATAGTAAATATAATCAGTATTATGCCTTCCATTAAAGCTGATTGAACCTTTTCCACATATCTTAGTAGATGTATCATCACCAAATCTAACTAGTCCTCCTTCATATTTTTCAAGTTTAACAAACTTACTCTTGTCATTGATCATATGATTAGAGCATCCACTGTCAATGATCCAATATTTCTTCTCTTGTATAGCGTGAA
Source organism: Sequoia sempervirens (assembly GCA_007258455.2). Taxonomy (NCBI): domain Eukaryota; kingdom Viridiplantae; phylum Streptophyta; class Pinopsida; order Cupressales; family Cupressaceae; genus Sequoia; species Sequoia sempervirens. Next base: position 201,019,998 of record VDFB02379711.1, on the reverse strand, counting down.
AAGTAGATACCAAAGTGCCTTTAGTTTTAACACTTGCTTCTGGAGCCCTTTCTTTCACACATCTCTCATAGTTAGCAGAAATAGATTCATCTTATAAAGCCATGAGAAAGCATTCACCATCATCATTTGGGTAAGTGCATGGATCTGTGACACAATTTTGGCTCTTAAGATGCCACTTTTTTTCTTCTGAAATCAACAAAATCTAATTTGCACGAGAAATTGAAGATAGTTATGCTAAAAATTTCAAGATGCAACAAGAACAAAAGTTGAAGTGCTCCGAGTCTAGTTTCTAAGCTACTATTTTTTAAAAAAATTAATGAAGATTAAGGGTCTCAAAAAGGGGGGGGGCAAAACATTTTTTAAAAAAAAGCCAGGGGCTCCCCCCTTTTTGATTAACTTTTTTTTAGAATTTCAAAAATCCCAATGGTGAGAAATTAGCTAACACCATGTAGTTTATCCTCATTCTTTCGGATAATTTTTTTAATGAATATATAATATTTTATGAATATCCAAAGTGGACACATCCTGAAAAGCTGAAATTTGAGCTTGCTCCCCCCTAAATTTTTTGAAAACTAATCGAAAATTGATTTTTTTTCCATCATGTGTAGAATGGACTCTAGTTTCAAAAAATGTAATTTGTTTCACTTTTCGATAAACGAGTAAAAATCTATCCTAAAACTAGCACATGTTGGTTTTTTACCAAAAACAGAGGCATTTACAATAGAAGCCACATATCAAAACCTTAACTAAATCAAAATGAAAAAAGAATTATATATTTAGATAGCTAAGAGAGAGGTCAATGCTATCATGGTTTTCTTTATAAACTTGCATTGAAGGATGTGCAAATGAGATGGGGAGCACAGACAAAAACATGAGGAAATTTGGCAAATCCTGTCAATTAACACATCCAAAGTAGGCCATTTTGCGAGCACCAATTTGGCGTACACCAAATGTGATGTGTCATTTGGAGAGCGCTAAATTTGGTGCTCGCTAAATGACCCACTTTGAACAAAACTTGAATTTTCCCTCTCTTTGGTCGACAACTTTGATAATGCTTAGAGTGCATAGTTTATGATCGTAGATGGATAGTTGAGGTTTTACCTTTCATACGCTCTCTAACTCGTTACCCTAACTGGATAACTCTTTATCCCTCTAAAGTCTCTCTCTCTCTCTCTCTCTGGTCTCACTCCCTCCCTCGCGACCTAGACTACTCTCTCTTAGTCCAATCCCCTCTCTTAGGTCTCTTTCCCTCCTACCTAAGTACCTAAATAAATCTATCTCACTCCAACCCCCTTTCTCACTCTCCCTCTCTCTCTCCCCCTTTGTTCTTTTTGTCTCACTCCATCTCCCTCTCTTATGTCATTATCTTTCTCTCTTTGTCTCTCTCTCTCAAGTCTCTCCCTCCTACCCCTCTCTCCCTCTCTTGGGTCTCTCCTCCTCTATCTTTCTCCCTCCTTCCTCTCACTCTATCTCTCTCCACTGTCTCTCTCACTCTCTCTCGGTTGCATCTCCTATCCCCCTCTCTCTCTCCATAGACCTCCTCTCTCTCCTCTCCCTGGGTCTCCCTCTCCCTCTCTCTCCCTCTCCCCAAGTCTCTCCCTTCTGGCTTTCCTCTCTCTCAATAGTCTCCCTCCCTGCCACTCTCTCTCTCTCTCTCCCTCTCTCTCTTTTGTGTCAGGTCTCCCTTCCTACCCCATCTCCCCTCTCCCACCTGATCCCCTCCCTATATCTCTCTTCCACTCCCTCCCTCTCTCACTCCCTCTATCTCTCTCCCTCTCCCTCCCCCTCTCTCAAGTACCTCCCTCCCACGACCTCTCCCTCTCTCTCTCAATTTTGTCTCTCTCTCACGCCCTCTATCTCTCTCCCACTCTCCCCTCTCCCTCTCTCTCAAGTCTCTCCCTCCCACCCCCTCTCCCTCCCTCTCTCTGAAGTCTCTCCCTCTCACCCTCTATTAATTCTCTCTTTGTCTCTCTCACTCACTCCCTCTATCTCTCTCCCACACCTT
>VDFB02379711.1:200985997-201015761 GCA_007258455.2 Sequoia sempervirens | reverse complement strand
AGGGTAGAGGGTGTAGGGTTGAGAGAGAGAGAGAAGGGGGTTGAGGGTTTAAGGATTGAGGGTTGAGGGTAGAGTGTTGGGAGAGAGAGAGGAGGGGTTGAGGGTTTTAAGGTTTATGGTTTATGGTTTAAGGGTAGAGGGTGTAGGTTTGTGTGTGTGTGAGAGAGACAGAGAGATAGAGACAAAGACAAAGACAGAGGGGGTTGATGGTTTTAGGGTTTTAGGGTTTACAGTTTACGGTTTAAGGGTTGAGGGTAGAGGGTAGAGGGTTGAGAGAGAGAGAGAGAGTTGAGGGTTATAGGGTTGAGGATTTAGGGTTTAGGGTTATAGTTTATGGGTAGAGGGTAGACAAATCTATTTCACTCCAACCCCTCTCCCATTGTGAGGTCTTCCCCCCACCATAACTGGATAACTCTCTATCCCTCTCAAGTCTCTATCGCTCTCAGGTCTCAGTCCCTACCATGCTACTAGGACTAATCTCTCTCACTCATATCCCCTCTCCCTCTATCTCAAGTCTCACTCCCTTCCTATTCATATTGTGAAAGCATTTCAAAGCACCATATTTGGCGTTCGCCAAATTTGGCGAGAGCCAAATGTGTTTTTACCTTGAAACGGTAAAATATGAGTTCACCTCGTGATTCTAGCCCACATGCTTCTGCTTTTTTTGGTTCAACACTTAATCCGATAGAGAAACACCTTTTTTATGTAGTTGACTCCCTGTTGTACCAATCTATGCTTGATCCATCACCTTTTTGCCACCAATTTCCATGCAGACAACGTAGATGAAGAAATTTTGAAGTTTCTACATCATTTTACATTATCTCAGGTAATATATTCATTTTTGGTAATATTGAAATGTTTATATTTAGTATGTTTGTTTATTTTTGACTCATTTCTAAATTCCTTTAATCATTTTATTAATCATAACAATTGTACATAGAGTTCAACATTGAATTAGATGAGAGTTGCATAAAAAAGTTTATTTTTTATGACTTTGAAGAAAAAAATGAAAACCTCATAATTTAGATGAATTCATGTTTAAACTTATGTAAACAACATCAACTTAACACAAATTTGCTTATGAATTCTATTTGCATTGCTTATAGTATTCCATTTCCAGCATGCTTAGATAAACGAATTCAACTTAACACAAGTTTTTTTGTTTTGCTTTGACAATTTATAGACCATTCATTTGATTATTTTATTAATCTTCATTGTTATGCATAGAATTGAACATTAAATTCATTATTATTGATGGTTGTGGGAGATTTTTTATTTTCAACTAATTTGGAAAACCTAAGAGCTTTCATCAATGTTAATGTGCAAGTTTCTATTTTAATTTTTTTGTGCCATAAAGAATTCACCTTCATCATGTGCTTAGATAATTTCAAGTGACTCAAGACATAGTTGGTTTAATGCAAGTTTCCAATCATTCATACCATTTACCGTTCTTCCTTGGTAGATTTATGTATGAAAAATGTTGTAGCATATAGACATGTTTGATAATTCCAAACAGCTCGCTACCATCTTTCATAAAATGCAATGTAATCAGCATTATTAATATGTTTCATAAAATGAATTACTTACTTTTTTTCTATGTGTGATTGTGAATATGCAACATTCAACGTCATGCTGAGGAAACGACCAAAGCCTCTAACACTGGAAGAACGTGCAGTAAAAAATGCAAGGAGAAGAGAATAAAAAATTGCAGCTCATGAAGCAAAAGAATTGCAGCCCATACAACCAGAAATTCCTGTGCAATCTAAGAGAGATGTACAATTGGAAAAACAAATGGCATGAATGGACAAACTTCATGGAAGGACACAAATGGATCCCCAAGTTGGAGGCACATCATCAACATAGGTGAAGTTCAATGCACATCTCTAGTTGAAGACACGCCAACAACAACATGTGGTCTTCCAAGTACATCAGAAATTACACCTACAGTTGAAGACACACCATCAAAAACATTGCATTTTGAAAGTACATTAACAAACACGCCTCTATTTGAAGTCACTCCAAAAATGACATCTCAAGTTGGAGGTACAACATCGTTTACATGTCAATCTCAAGGTATGTCATCAATTGCACCTCCGATTGAAGGTACACGATCTATCCCCAATGTTGTGGACATTCCTAATGTTGACACAAATTTACATTTGAGAACTCTTCCTAGAGTTTTGCATAGAAAAACTAGATTTTTAATTGATATTTATTCCAATGTTTTGAAATGGATGTCTGATAAGATGTCAAAACGTACATGTCAAACAAGGAACAAGACTCACTTACAAAGACTAGTAAGTATTTGAAAATAAGTAGATCATCTCTAATGGGAGCCAAAGTAAGGCATGAAAGATTGGAGGAGCCAAATAGCAATGAGTTATGGGCATTCTTGAGTAGAGTGCCACAAAAAGATAAAAGAATTGCTCAAGGCTTGAGATCTTTAATAGATTATTGGAAGGATAACACAAGCACCTCTCCTAATCAAAGAGATGTTGTAAGAAGGAGAATTGGTAGTAAAATCCGTGAGCCACATCCAAAGCATTATTTGGATACCACTCAAACCCAATTTTTTGCTGATTTTGTACAAAAGTTTCTTGAAATTAAAATATGTCAAAGGTATTTTGAAATGCTAAAGCCTTTTTATGTCAAAATAAATCACACATGCACTACTTGTTGTTGTAGAGTACATATTGAGTTTTCTAACCATTATGATGTTTATTGACATATATGTGTAGATATGCATACTGACAATGTTTTGTAGGAATGTAACATAAGGCCTCTACTCAAATCCTCAAGGGAATTCTTATCTTCCATTTTATGTGAAAGAGAAGATGGTCAAATTTTTTACAGCAGGTCATGTTTGGATGGAACATGTCATCATTGTGGTGGTATGCAACATTTTCCAATTTTCCAACACATGGCTAGTACACACACAATTGGAGACAAAATTGTCGAATTTGGCAAATACAAGACAGTGGCCTACAGTCTAAAAGATGGGAAAGAAGCAAAGAAGTGTGAATTGGTCAGTGATAAGATTCCAGTATCTCAGTTTATGGGAATTTTCTGTGATTAGGTGGTCTATGAGTATGCAAGGCATACACATAGAGCTCAATGGTTGGACTCACAATTCAATTTATGCAAGGACTTGTTTCCACTTCATAACATCATTTCAATTGTCGACTTCGCGGAGAACTACACACTACAACCACAAAATGAGGTGCAATCACAGTACAACTCCACACATGTTGCTATATTTGTGCATATAGCATGCATTCATGCAAATGATAGTATAGAGGATAACAAGAATGTATTGAGGGAGTATCACTTTTACATCAATGATGATCACACACATTCTAACGAGTTTGTGTAAGGTTACTTTCAGATGTTCTATGTTGATATGGCTAGCAAGGGCATATCATTCAGTCAACATATCATATGGTCAGATAACTGTACATTGCAATTCAAGAATGCAAGGAAGTTTTACCGGTTGAGTAGGATGCATAGGATCAGTGGTGTTCAACATATGTGAAAATCCTCAGAGGTCGGGCATGGAAAGGGGGAGCATGATGGAGCAGGTGCATGTATCAAAAGAGCCCTTGCACGAGAAGAGTTAAAGTACAAAGACAATGTAAAGTTGATAGATGCAAGATCAATTGTCGAGTGGTGCAATCGTGCAATGGGTCTAGGTAGTCAAGGTAATTCTTTAGTTCATAGATTTTTTCATTTAGTAGATGATACTAACATTGCAAAATATGAGGATTGTTGTACACTAACAGGATCGAGCGAGCTACACTCTTTTAGAAGCTCCAATGTAGGTACATGGACTATCCATACGCAGAAGATGGCATGCTTTTGTTCTGCGTATACACTTTGAGCATAGAATGATTGTGAGTCAACAGAGTGGGTTGGCGAATGGTTTGTAAGAAGTCTAACCCCACTTGACACTTATCAGCTCCCTACGGCTTGAAAAATCATGAAGATGCAATCATTTGTTGACTTTGATCATGTAACAGACCTTTTAGAACCAAGTAATATATCTTACTTTTAGGTTTTATTTTGATGTTCATTAAATATATCTAACAAGATGAACATATCAATGCAAGGCATGTATATGCAGTGATTGTAGATGAAGGCAATGAAGAGGGTACAAATTATTACATGTGTCATTGTATTGAGGCTAAAAAGAAATTGGAGGCCCCAGTTATAGATGGAGAAAACATAGAATATCCTACAGGTTCGATGGTTGTTATTGGAACATGGCTTAGAAGGTACCCAGTTAAGAATGTTGTAGTTTGGTTGTTTGAGGACTTCGACACGCATCAGAAGATTCTTCTCAACTCGAACCTTGTTGTTGCCACCAACATTCATTTGATCAAATATAAGGGAAGACCTACGAACAAGAACTTGTGGAAAGTGCGTGAGTCTGACCATGAGGCAATGCTTGACATGATAAAGAGTAGAGTAGACCCAGATGGTTCCCTGGATTGATTGGTAAGTACGCACATTGAATTTGTAAAGTCGTGTTATTGATCATTGCTTTATTTCAAGCGTTTAAGTTTGATTGTATAAGGGTTTGAAAATTGCATTAATGTAGATATGTAAAATGATTGGAGTGATGGCATGTAGCCTTGGGTGTGAAAATGTGCGATTTTGAGTGAATTTATGGTGCAAGAGCACCTACACCTTACTTTCACAATTGGAGAACTAGGTGTGTCTAGGGAGGTTGCAAAGTTTTTTTGATGTTTATTTGCTTTAATAAGGTCTATAAAGAACATTTGGTGTCTCATTGATCCATTTTTGTAAACAAGGTCAAATATGGGAAGCAATTGTCAATGATGACAAAAGGGGGTCTAAGTAGGTTCATGTTGCTTGTTATGTATTAGGTCATGTTTTAGGGTCTCATAAGGTCTAATTAGACCAACATAGATTCTTTAAATTTATTTGAAATGCTTTAAATTTTTTGGAGGGTCAAATAGTAAAAGAATGTCAAAGGAATCAAATGAGTTGTTAACAAAGATAGGTAAAAATATATAATTTGGCACTCCAACGGCTAATAAGGGATTCAAAATTTAGTTGGACACTATTATGTCAGTTGTCTTTGATCAGGAAACCTTTAAAAAGGTGGTGGTCATCATTTGTAACATTGGCTTCATGTTTTTGTGAAGAAATCCAATTGAATTCTCATTGTTAGCAGCATATTTCTAAATTTTCCTATCTTTTCTAGACCTGTACAGTAACGTATAGTCATTGCATTGAGTAATTTCTTTATGAAAAATGTAGTGGCATGAATCTTTTGTGTTTTGCATCACATCTGAAGGTTTAATAGAGAATTTGAAGCATTCCATAATTGTTTTCTTGTGAACAACCAGGTATACACTGTTTTGGGGTTTTTCTAGCCTTAATCATGTCTTCAAGACCCTTACACTGACTATGCTTATTGTAACTAGTGTATTGGGTCTTATGGAGGATTTTTAGATGGTAGGGAGATTGATTTATGTTGTGAGAAAGGAATAAAGTAGACCGGGGTTGCTGTTCCTGTGAGTTTTGTGTAGAAAATTCATGTAAATGGGGGTTTTGGTCTAGGGTTTGGTGGAATTTGTATGGGAGGTCATGTATTTTGAATCATTAAGCATGTATAGGGCTATTGGAAGGTTTTCAAGTTGGTTTTGAGGTTTGATGAGGTCTGGAAGCATCATATTCAATAAACCCTCATCAATAGTGCATAAAACAAGGGTTTTTGAGTTTCAGGTAGATTTGGTCATACAAGTGGAATCTAATTGTGTATTTTGTTTTTTTTGGGCATTTGAATTGCTTCCCAAATGTTTTAGAGGGTTTGGTGAAGGATACAGGGTACTCTCTTTGAAAAAGAGGCCTATTTCATTAGTTTTTTCCATGGTAGGGGTATTGGATCTCCATGTTGGTACAAAAGAGTTAATGGTGGGGTTTACATATGTTTTATAGAATTGAAATGGGTATCTGATTCCATATTTTTTTTTTCATGTGTCTTGGAAGATATTGGAGTTAAAGGCCAAAAACTAGATTTGCACTGGTAGAAGGTTACATGGGTGAAAGTGAGAAAATATGTTTCTGATTGTTGTTTAACTTTGGGAAATATTTGAAATTTCTCTAATAGGCCTTTTAATCTTGTTAGATTCCTCTTGAAGGAAGGTTGTCAATTTGGTTGAGTTTGAGCCCCTGGGTCTGCATCATTTGAGTGTGAATGGATGAAATCCTTTGGGGCAGTCATTTGTGAGAGTCTTTTGAGCATGTGCAGACATCATATGGTATGTTTGGGGTGTTGGATGTGAGAGTTAATTGCATGGGAATAATTATTTTCAATAAGGCTCCTTGGAAAACCTATGTTTGGTGGCTTGAGAGTGATGGTTTAGTGGATTGGTAGCTTGGTGAGCGGTTGGAGCTTTGAAAATTGTGAAATCTTAAGGTTGGTAACCTATTTAATGATTGTCCATGGTGTTTGACTTGATTAAGCTTGCACATGCTTAATAATCCTTAATATTATGCTACCCCCAAACTTCACCCACTTTTAGACTCTAAAACCTCAAATTTCCATTAAAAAATGTGCTTCTCTCAACTAGGGCTTCATGCCCAAACATACACATGACCTCCCCAATCCTTGCAAACCTTCAAACACATCAAACCCCACTAGATCTCACTAAAACCAACTGGTTCTAGCCTTCTTCAAAATAAATTCTTCAATCTGCTACTTCAACCCATGCCTTTAAGGCCTGAATTCGTGCATTGTATACTTGATTATCATTTGAATTGTCATTAATGAAATTATATATTAACTTATATTTTTATCTTATTTTCCTCTTGTAGGAGTAGGTGTTGGAACACTTGAAGGAGTAGGAGTTGAAACACCTCAGGGAGGAGGTGTCGAAACAATTGAAGGAGATAAAGAAAAAGAGATGCCTAAAGAGTTATGTGTTTATTTTATTTTGTGTTTGGTAAATATGTTCCTATTATGAACAATTGTATGCTAACTTGTATCAATTTGATGTTTTTGTGTTCACCTATATAGGTTGACATTGCAAAAGTTGGTATGATTGGTTCTTTGAGAGGGGCATATTCTAGGACTCATGGCAGTTTGAAGAGACGTATATATATGAGGTAATCAAGATTTCAATTTTAGAGTTCAATTATAATTCAATGTATATTGATTTTGATGTTAATTATTTAATTTTAAAATATATAATATAACTAATCTCAATTGTGGTTTGAATTTTTCTTGTGTAGTTACCTTCATAGCCAAAGAGTGCTTGAAAGAGGCTCCATTTTGATGATCCACTAGTAGTTTAGGATGAGATAGACATTTTGGCATGTATATTATGAATAGATATTGAGATGGCATATGCCACACTTTGTAAAACTTTGTTTGAGTTGGCGTTGATGCCATTTTTGTATATGGACATACACTTGATTATTGAATAATTTCATATATAGAAGTTGAGAATCAAAATAATTTGTTCATCATGTGCATGTTTAAACTGTTCATAAATTTAATCTTCAGCAATGGTTAAATATCAATGTACAATATCATAAAAAAAATGGTTATATTATATAGTTGACAATAAAAAATAATGAATAATGGTTAAATTATATCATATATTGCTTAGTTATATTATGGTTAAATTATATAGTTTAAACAACTTTGAAGACAAGAACAATGGTAAAGTTTAACATTTTAACTTTAAAGTTTAAATACACATATATGTCATTGTCTTACACTGCATATTTCATATTGCATCATCATTACTTATTGAAATACAAAAAATATCATAGTTTTATGTTGATAAACATGGCAAAGTGATGTAGAGCAGGATGGAAAACTCTGAACAAACCAACTACCCTTTAATCTTCCTTTCAGACACAAAACACCATTGGATAGTCATGAGTAGGGTACATAAGCACTAAATCAACAATCATCTTCCAATGAAACAGTCACCAACACTCCAAACATCAAAACCCTCACTTTTCAAAAATTTCAAAGGGGGTTTATTGAAAACCTCACCTGCAGACCTCTCCTCACCATTTGAATGCCTCCAACACCTTCAAATATGTCTTCCCTTGCTTAATTAACTCTTAGAAAGGGCTGCCCCAAATGTTTTTGGTAAAGGAGCACCTACACCTCAACCTCCATTTTGGATTCTTTGATGGTGAATAGGTTAGAAAGAGTATTTTTGAGTCTTTTGAGTGTTTTTCATCTTCAATAAGGTCTAATAAGACCATTGGATAGGTTCTAGGTTGATTTTTTGAGTTTTGAGTCAAAATGTGCAACAATGCAATCTTGCACTAAAAGTTGCTTTTGTAGCCTTTGAAGGAAAAAACATGAATTTGTATGTAAATGTGCAAGGTTTGGGGTCTTGAAAATTTAATAAGTCTGTTTCAAGGTTATTTGAATGGTTTTTGTGGTCATAGGTCTTTAGGATTGAAAGTTGCTCCAAAATTGCAAAGTTGTCATGTTGTAAGTTGGTGTAATTTCACCATAATGATGTAATTTCACTAACCAACGGTTCCCTCTTTTAAAAAATTAGTTGAGGGTCATTGGGGAAGGTGGGAGAATGTTTAAAAATCCTCCATTGGGTCGAGGCTGGGCTGTTTTTGGCATTTTTGAAGTTTTGAAGCATTTAATAAAGAGAAAACTCTATTTTTTTGCAGCATTTTTTTAATGTTCTTTTGTTTGGTATAGAATGATACATAATTGTACAATATCCAAACCTTCATGGTTTGATAGAGGGAAGAGATAGATTCATTTTGGCAGTGATTTGGATTGATTTCATTAAGAATTAAGCAAGTTACATCAATTTTAGTGAAAGAGGGTCTGAAACCGTACCAAACAAGGGTTTGGTCACCAAAATGGTCATAATTCCCATTTCCACTGTGGGAAAAATCTAAAACTTTGTGAAATATTAGGTTTAGGGCCCTTCTTCATGCTACCATTTGTTTCAGAGTGAAAGATGGAGGTTTTCAAAAGTTATTTGATGCCCTAGTTCATTTTTTCCCTTGTAAATGTATGAAAATGGTCTTTAGAATGCACTTTTCATAGTTTTTTTAGTATTTGTGCAATACTAATGGATGGAAAGCATGGAAAAAGTCTTGGGGAACCTGCTAGAGTCTTTTAAAGGAATTAGGGGTGTTGGGGTGTGCCTTGACAAGTTGAAATCTTCCTTGTAGAGGCCTAGTTAAGTCTTGTTCATGGCTTGTAAATCAATCTTTTGATACATTTGTTTTGGGTGTTTGATCCTATGCTTTTGGGAACTTTTGGAGGATGGTTTTAGGAGTCTAAAACCATGTTTCATTTTTTGGTTAATGTATTTAATTAGTTTTTATTTTGACTGTCCTATTAGTGAATGTTGCAAAGTTGCATGGGCTTGTGTAGGAGCGATGGAAGAATGGATGTTTTTGGGTGCAAGGTCTAGTTGTTTGGTCATGTTGTGTTATGTGAAGAGTGTTTACATCATCCCAAAGTCATGTTGAGATGTCTAGTTGTGTGAGTCAAGTTGAGTGGTCAAGTTACATTATTTTGGGTGTAAAATCATGAGGGTTTATTGAATCTAGTGCTTCCAGAATCTCCCAAGCCCTAAAACCAACTCAAACACTGTCCATTAACCCATACATGCTTAAAAGCTAAAAAAAAAGAGACTCCCATACAGATTTTGTCAAACCCTAGACTGAAACCCCTTTATTCACATGCATTTCTCCACAAAACACTTAGGAACAACCAATATATATCTTCTTTATTCCTCTCCCTACACTCTAGTCATGCATCCTATATGTAAACCAGATTCCATAGGGCCCCTTACCAACCAACTTTGCAACTAAATTTCAAATGCTTAATGACCGTTGGGAACATAAACACACCATTACAAGTTTGTTAACATCACTTTTCCATACATGGCAATGTTTTTAACTCTTTGACCTTTAAATACATTGTAAAGACCTACGACTCCTCTAAAACCATACTAATGGCTTAAAAATAGCCTTATTACATTGAAAAGACCCCATCCTTATACAAACTTACTAAATCTCCATCAAAGGCTACAAAGATTCTTAAGTGCAAGAACACCATTTTTCCCACATTTTAACTCCAAAACCCAAAAGCTCAACCTATAACATAACTAATGGTCTTGTTAGACCTTGTCCATGACTAAAATACTTAAAACATTCATTGTGAACCTACTGATCACCATTTACCATCAAATGAACATAATTGGGGGATGAGATGTAGGTGCTCCTGCACCAATTTAGGCCTAGGAGGCAAAGCTTGAAGTAGTAGATTAAAGCAATAGTTTGGAAGAAGGTTAGAACCTAGTTGTTTCAATGTTATTAGGTGGAGTTTGATGTGATAGAAGGTCTGCAAAGGCATGGCAGGTCATTTGGATGTTTGGGATTGGTGCAAGAGCACCAACCTTCTCTCTGTTTTCCATGAAGATTTTGATAGGAAGTGTGTGTGTTAGGGTATTTGTGTTGAGTCCATGAGTTCAAATAAGGTCCTAAGTGACCATTCTATGGTACTTGGTCAACTTTGAGGGGCTTATGTATTCATTTTGTAATGATTGTAAATCAAATGGAAAGGAGTGTCAAAGTTGTCAAGGTGGTGTCAAGGGTGGTAGTATATTGTTTTCTTGAATAAGACATGGTTTTTAGGTGAAAAAGGTTTCATTAGACCCATTGTAATAGGTTAGGTGATTGAAAGGGTAAAAAAGAGCAAACCTTGCAAAGCATGTAATGATGTTATTAAATTGGGTAAAAGATGAAATTGTGATCTCCAATGGTCATAAGTGGTTTAAATTTTAGTTGGGAGGGAATTTGGTCATTGGTTGAAGAGGAGAAGCCTTTAAAAAGGCATGAGGACACTATTTGTAATGTTGGCTCGAAGTTTAAGGCATTGGCAATAAGAAAATTCTAGGTTTTCTTCATTTTTTTGTGTTTCTTTCACATTTTGCAGACCTGTAGGAGCCGTACAGACTGAAATTTGCTATGTAATCTTTCATTTCTCATGGAGGACTATGTTAGCCTTATTTTGCATCAAGTTTGACATAATTTAATAAAGATTTGTTGAAGAAATCATTGTTTTCCTGTGACAGGCCGAGAGCACCCTGTTGAGGGTTTTGTGATAAAAACATGTCTTAAAGGGCCCTTACACCGACTGTATATGTTGTAACTAGTGTAATGGGCCCTAGGGATTCTGATTAAGTTGTAGGTTGCATGATTAGAGTTGTGGGGAAGGAACAAAGGAGATAAGCCTACTGTCCTATTGATTTTTGTTAAAGAAAACACATGAAAATGGAGCCCTCAGCCTAGGGTTTGTGAAAATCAATGAGAGTGTGGAGTTTTTTTCAACTTTTGAGCACATAGGGGTCAAAATACACATGTTTGAGTTGGTGGCATGGTTTGGGAGGTTGTGCAAGTGGGATTTTGAATAAACCCTCTTAGTTTGGCATGAAATTGAGGGTTTTGTGGTTTGCTATGTTGGAAGGATTAACCCTAGGAAAAAATTGTGGTTTAGAGGTTTGAGGGAATAGGAAATGCTACCCAAAGGTTTCAAGGGCCTGTGAGAAGTTTAAAGATATGTTGCTTTGTAATTTAGGCCTAATCAGCCTAAATAGGTCAGCATAGAAGGGGTGATTTTAGGAGGTTGGTCCAAAAGAATTATTTCTAACTTTGGGATATGTGTTACAACTCTAAAATGGGTGTCTGAAACCATCATATTTTTGTCAGGTGTCTTGGAGAGTATTTGAGTAAAAGGCCAAAAATTGAGTTTGCACTACTACTAGGATTCATGGGTGAAATTGAAAAATGGTGCTTCTGATTGTTGTCTAACTTTCAAGATTGTTTGAATTGATTTAAAAGACCATTTTAATCTTGTTAGATTCCTCTTGAAGGAAAGTTGTCAATTTGATTGAGTTTGAGCCTTCGGTCTGCTGAATCCCTTAAGAGTCTGAAGTGCAAAATGATTGCAAACTTCAGCATGGCGTTACTCAGACACCGTGAGGCTTAAAAAATTCTCGTTAGAGCCTATGGGATCATGTTGTGCCCTTCTACAATAACCTCTCTTGATTTTCGCTATCTCGGAGGAATTTTCCTCTGGCGGTGAGATTTCTCTTGGGGAAAAAGTTGTCAAATGCAAGTAGTGAAAAGTTGCAAAGTGGCGCAACTTTCGTTCTGCAACTTGTGTGACCAAAATAATTGTTCCAACACATCCAAGTGGGTACGTTTACACTATAAATGGTCCTCTTTCACACCCAAATGTGCCGAATCACTCTGAGCTACGTTCAACTGGTTGAATCCCTTAAGAGTCCAAAGTGCAAAATGGATACAAACTTCAACATGACATTACTCAGACACCATGAGGCTTAAATAATTCTCGTTAGAGCCTATGGAATCATGTTTTTCCCCTCTACAATAACCTCCCTCAGTTTTTTCTATCTCGGAGGCGTTTTCCTATGGCAGCGAGATTTCTCTTAGGGAAAAAGTTGTCAAATACAAGTAGTGAAAAGTTGCAAAGTGGTGCAACTTTCGTTCTGCAACTCATGTGACCAAACTAACTATTCCAACACATCTGAGTTGGTATAGTTATGCTAGGAATGGTCCTCTTTTACACCCAAATGCACCAAATCGCTCCGAGCTACGTTCAACCGGCTGAATCCTTTAAAAGTCCAAAGTGCAAAATGACTACAAACTTTAGCATGACGTTACTCAGACACCATGACACTTAGAAAATTCTTGTTAGAGCCTATGGAATCATGTTGTTCCTCTCTCAATTTTCGCTATCTCAGAGGCATTTTCTTGTGGCAGCGAGATTTCTTGTGGGGAAAAAGTTGTCAAATGCAAGTAGCGAAAAGTTGCAAAGTGGTGCAACTTTCATCCTACAACTTGTGTGACCAAAATAACTGCTCCATCGTGTTCGAGTGGGTACATTTACACTAGGCATGGTTCTCTTTTGCACCCAAATGTGCCGAATCGCTCTGACCTATGTTCAACCGACTGAATCCCGTAAGAGTCCAAATTGCAAAGTGGCTGCAAATTTCAACATGATGTTACTGAGACACCGTGAGGCTTATAAACTTCTCGTTAGAGCCTATGGAATAATGTTGTACCCTTCTACAATAACCTCTCTCATTTTTCTCTATCTCGGAGGTATTTTCTTGTGGCGACAAGATTTCTCTGGGGGAAAAAGTTGTCAAATGCAAGTAGTGAAAAGTTATAAAGTGGGGCAACTTTCATTCTGCAACTCGTGTGACCAAACTAACTATTCCAACTAATCTGAGTGGGTACGTTTACACTAGGAATGGTCCTCTTTCGCACCCAAACATGTCAAATCACTCTGAGCTACGTCCAACCGGCTGAATCCCTTAAGAGTCCAAAGTGCAAAATGGCTACAAACTTTAGCATTACTCGGACACCGTGAGGCTTAGAAACTTCTCATCAGAGCCAATGGAATCATGTTGTTCCCCTCTACAGTAACCTCTCTCATTTTTCACTATCTCAGAGGCTTTTTCTTGTAGTGGCGAGATTTCTCTTGGGGAAAAAGTTATCAAATGCAAGTAGTGAAAAGTTGCAAAGTGGTGCAACTTTCGTTCTGAAACTTGTGTGACCAAAATAACTGTTCCAATGTGTCCGAGTGGGTACATTTATGCTAGGAATGGTCCTCTTTCACACCCAAATGCACTGAATCGCTCTGAGCTACGTTCAATCGGCTGAATCCCTTAAGAGTCCAAAGTGCAAAATGGCTACAAACTTCAGCATGATGTTACTAGGACATTGTGAGGCTTAGAAACTTCTCGTCAGAGCCTATGGAATCATGTTGTGCCCCTCTATAATAACCTCCCTCAGTTTTTTCTATCTCAAAGGTTTTTTCTTGTGGCGGCGAGATTTCTTTTGGGGAAAAATTTGTCAAATGCAAGTAATGAAAAGTTACAAAGTGGTGGAACTTTCGTTCTACAACTTGTGTGACCAAACTAGCTATTCCAACTCATCCGAGTGGGTACATTTATGCTAGGAATGGTCCTCTTTTGCACCTAAACGTGTTGAATCACTCTAAGCTATGTTCAACCAACTGAATCCCTTAAGAGTCTAAAGTGCAAAATGGCTGTAAACTTCAGCATGACGTTACTCAGACACCGCGAGGTTTAGAAACTTCTTGTTAGAGCCTATGGAATCATCTTGTACCCCTCTACAATAATATATCTTGGTTTTTTCTATCTCGGAGGTTTTTTCCTATGGCGGCGAGATTTATTTTGGGGAAAAAGTTGTCAAATGCAAGTAGTGAAAAGTTGCAAAGTGGTGAAACTTTCATTTCGCAACTTGTGTGACCAAAAAAACTATTTCAATGCATCTGAGTGGGTACGTTTACGCTAGGAATGGTCCTCTTTCACACCCAAATGCGTTGAATCACTCCGAGCTATGTTCAACCGGTTGAATCCCTTAAGAGTCCAAAGTGCAAAATGGCTGCAAACTTCAACATGATGATACTCGGACACCATGCACTTAGAAACTTATCTTCTGAGCCTATGGGATCATGTTGTGCCCCTCAACAATAACCTCTCTCAGTTTTTGCTTGGAAGGAAAATTAGGATGTCTAAGTTAAGAGCAAGTCTTCCCAATCTTGGCAAGGCACAAGCAAAGTTCGTCATGCCCATGGTGAAGGAAAATGTCTAAGATGATGCAAAGTCCACATGGGAAAGAAAATCTATGTCCAAACTGTTGTCAAGTCTACCCTTGGCTTGAATAATGCTTTTCCAAGACAAAGGTAAAGCCTTCCCAACTCAAAGCATACATGGAAAAGACAACATAAAGTCAGCCCAACTCAAAGCATACATGGTAAAGAGAACTTAAAGTCCACCCCAAGCTGAAAATAGGAGATTGAAAACATATCTTGAAGTTCGCCTTAGGCCAAGATCAAAGGGGACATCCAACACACTGAGATGGTCCCTCATCATCTTCCAACCAATCAAATTGTTCCAAGCTAGCATGTCTAGGTTCAATGAACTTGACACTTCATAATGCAACAACTTTTTATTGTTGGTTTATATTTAGTAGAGGACAAGTGTCCCCAAATGTAATTTTGTCATTGGTCGAGAGGTAGTTAGTTGTGACAAACCCTAATTAGGGTTTTATTTTGTAATCTCAGTCATTGATTTAAAATCAATCTTGGCCATTGAATTGTATTCGAGGAGCCTATAAATTGAGCTCACCCCTCATTTGTAAAAAATGGGAGCATCCATCACATACTACCAGTTCACTACCTTGTCTATGCTTTCGCTTACTATTATGCTTTGATAGATTTTTTCCAAGCATCCATTGCTTGTCTAAAAGCACTTGTTGTAGGCTCTTAGCCATAGTAGCAAGAAAGTGAACTGTTTGATAAAATGCTTTGGTAGACATGTATGAAAAATGTTGTAGCATAGACAAGGTAGTAATCTATTTGAAAAAAATTCCTCAAAGAAATGTGGTCTCATGGGGATGGAATGCCATGACAATCAAAGGAATTTGCTTATCATGGAATTCCATCACCATGAGACCTCATTTCTTTGAGGCATTTTTTCAAATAGTTTGCTAGCTTGTCTATGCTATTGCTTCTTATTATGCTTTGATAGATTTTTTCCAAGCATCCATAGCTTGTTTGCAAGCACCTATTTTAGGCTTTTAGCCATAGCATCAAGGCAGTGAATTGTTTGGTAAAATGCTTTGGTAAACATGTACGAAAAATGTGGTAGCATAGACAAGGCAATGAATTGTTTGAAAAAATGCCTCAAAGAAACATGGTCTCATGGTGATGGAATGACATGAAAATCCATAGCAATTTGCTTGCCATGGCATTCCATCACCATGAGACCACATTTCTTTCAGGCATTTTTTTCAAGCAGTTCATTGCCTTGTCTATAGTATTGCTTTCTATTATGCTTTTGATAATTTTTTTCCAAGCATCCATAGCTTGTTCGAAAGTACTTGTTTTATGCTTTTAGCCATAGCAACAAGCCAATGAACTATTTGAAAAAATACTTTGGTAGACATGTATGAAAATTGTGGTAACATAGACAATGCAGTGAACTATTTGAAAAAATATGTCAAAGAAATCTGGCCTCATAGAATGCCATTATAACAAAATGCAATTGGCAGCTGCTCCTGCTTATTAGTTATGCAATGTGAAGTAATTGCATAACTGCTTAGGTTGACTTTGTAAAAACTATATTGTAATTGAAATTTTGTCATCTATCAGCATCTAGTTATTAGTTATGCAGTGTGAAGTAATGCTTGACTTAGCATGTGCACAAATGTAATCAACGATATGAATATAAACTACAATTTTATTTTTTTTACAATTCATCAGTTAAAATATTTATTTTATTTGCTCTCTATATCTCTATATGCTATGGAAATACCTTTCAATTTCAAAATAAATAGATTTTATCTCTTGTTCTACAATTTTTTACGTTTTTTTAAATATGATTTTTTCCCGACTTTTAAAAAAACTCTTATACTTTTGGTTTGTCAAATTGTTCCCCAAAAGATTTTTGCTGCTATGCATTCAAAGCATGAATCATACACGTGAATACACACACTATATGTGAAGTATACATGTGAATAAGTGAAACATACATGCGAATAAGTGAGGCACAAGTAATTGAAGCATTCCAAATGATACAAACCACTAGGAATGGAGCTTATTGAGCAATCGATAGTAATTAATTAAGCATTATATGTAAACAAAATCCATGCCTACAACATTCAAGCATATGATTTACACAA
The DNA here is from genome assembly GCA_007258455.2 of Sequoia sempervirens. Taxonomy (NCBI): domain Eukaryota; kingdom Viridiplantae; phylum Streptophyta; class Pinopsida; order Cupressales; family Cupressaceae; genus Sequoia; species Sequoia sempervirens. Next base: position 200,998,985 of record VDFB02379711.1, on the reverse strand, counting down.
TACGCATGATAACATCATTCAAGAATGGTAGTAGCAAAATAAGATTTTTTTAATCAAAAAGCCGTAAGGTATATACAATGATATATATTGATAAAAGTATATAGAATATATCCAAAAAAGCCATACAGGCTTAGTACAAAGGATCCATATTATGGACATAAAATGTGACGTATATATCGCTTTTACAAAATATATGTTCCAAAATGCCACATAGGCATACAACAAACAACCCTAATACAATCATTTCCCTCTAGGGGAAGGAAATAGATCTTGTGCTACCTTCGAAATTCGGCTGGATGGAGTGATTGTTGGTTCTCTAGTCTTTCAAACATGCTCGCTAGTCCTCCTCTCTTCACTCTAGACCTTCAATTGATACCATAAACTGTAAAGATGTTAATACACAGAAATTGAATTGTGGAACGACATATAAAAAAATATAATCACTTACCGCATACAGATAGTCATCATTCACATTTACATCATTATTACGTCCACGATCTAGAGTGACAACCACCTGTAGCAACCATCAAGATAGAAAGTAAGCTACACGTGAAAATTTTCTAAAATAGACCATAAAAGAGAAAATATAATGTCAAATCGACATATATGTTGCATACCTCTCTCAATGGATCAAAACTGGCTATTGTTGCAGCAACTCCGTGGTCCATCATGCCACCAACATCACTAGGGCCATTCAATGTCAACATCTAAAAATGGTAAATGAAAGAGTAAATGGTAGGGTGAACTATTGTATGTTAATGGGATGGGATTAGGAAGGAATAAAGGAACAAAAAGTGAATTAGGAGAAGATAATGTGACACGATCAAGGAATACAAATGCAATGTTTTTGTTTCTCATCAATTTTTTAGATTTGTTTATGCAAAATTATGAAAACTAGCTAACATTGTTTTACAACACCATTATTGAATAAAGGCTACCTGAGTGTAAGGTCCTTGAGGAAATGAATTGCGATGTGTGGAGGTCGAAGGTCTATTGGGAAACTATTTGAAATCCAAAGCATGTGATGAGACAAACATTCAAATATAAAATTAAACTGTTCAAATGCAATAATAATATCTTTAATACTAGTTGCATACCTATGGACTCAATGTCGAGAATGAATAAGGGTTTGTAGGAATGGGGCACGCCTCATGAACACTCCAACCTTGAAATTTCATTAAATCAAAATTCTACTAATTTACTTATTCTTAAATTTCAAAATATAATTTAATAAACAACATTAAATGAACTTGCTAAATTTTACCTAATTGTCAATGCCAAATGTATCATTCAGCAAATCATCTGTGAAATCCATCACCTCTACAACTGATGTAGGTTGTGTAGTTGCATCCCAAGCACTCTAATAATCATATGTGCAAACTGCACCACAAGCACCACAATGGTGGGGTGGAGTTCGAGGCCTACACATCTCCTCCACACCAAGCTCTACTAGAGGCCTCACACACTATAAAATGGTCTGGGTGAGTGAGCCAATTGACTCCATCGTGTCCACCTCTACACTATCCTTAACAATGGAAGGAACAACGACATGCTCCACCATGGGTTTGGCCAAGGGTCTTGGTGCCAACTGTGAATTACGTCATGGAACAAGTCTATCATGTGTGGAGCCCCCACCTCTGCCCTGAAAGTCTAAGATGTCAAAATAATTTGGCATCTTATTGAGGATAAACTCACAATACAGTTTCCTCAAAAAGTATTGTGGTACCTCATGGTTATTGCATGTAGGTTGGTCAAATACCATCCACCACCGCTCCCAAAATTTATTTTTAATTAACTCATGGTGGCACCAATGGATGGGGAACCTCCTGCATGTATGAGACAAATGTGCATTGGTTTTCGGGTCAGTAAATAGGGCACACAAATCGGATTTGCTAATTTTTTGTTTTTAAACATTTGCATATGACAAGCCTCTAGCATAATATTGTCTCATCTCATGCCTCTTATTTGTCCAAAAATTCCATTTTCTCTACCATTTCCTCCTCCTACATGAGATATAATTAATTTTAAATGATTCAACAATCCCTCTCCTATAAGGGTGGGTTTCGCATGCTCACTAATCTTCCAATTAATTGTTCAATGTCTCTTTATTATTTTCTAATTTGATTTAGAATATTTTCTTGTGTTCCTTGAGGATGCCTATGAATTGATGGAGGGTTTCAGGTTGTTCTTGAATAGGAGGCTCTTCCCCGAGGGGGTGGATTGTGAATTCTCAAAGTTTCGGAGGTGGAGATTCATTCCCTCGATAATTAGAACAAAATTTTATTGTAAAAACCTATTTCAATCAGCATTCTAAATCAAATTCGAAATAAATTGAATAAAAATACATACCTCTTCACAATCTTCGACGTATCTGACGTGTTGGCAGCATCCTCATGAAAGATAGCAAGCTAACGATGCAAATAATGGATGATATTTGGCGAGTGTGAGTTGTAGACCTCCAATCCTCCGAGCCAAGTCATGGGTTGAAGACAAATGAGGGTTTGAAATACAATTTGGGATTTTTATTTTTCTTTTCCATTTGGCGCACACCAAATGGCTTGGAGTCATTTGGCGTGCGCCAAATGGCCAATTTCGGCCTTTTTTTGCAAATTTTTACAATTTGACACCTAAATTGTGTCACAGATTGGTGCACTTACCCATCTCCATAATCAGATTCATCATCAAATATACTTGCATCTCCTCTAACATAGTAACTTTTCTTAATCATCTTACCTTTGTTCTCCCTATTTTTTTTATTCAAAACTTTGTTTGGACATTTAGAAGCATAACGAATCATCTTTCCACAACTAAAACATTTGAAAGGAAACTTACCACTGTACTTTCTAGTACCCTTTTTTATTCTTCTCACAAAGTTAACATCCATGTCATCAAGATCCTCCTAATCTAATTCCACTATCTTCTTTGATTTGTTAGCCTTAAAAGTAGTCTCAACTTTTGCACTACTTGTACCAAATTCTCTCATTTCAAAAGTAGTTAAAGAACCATACAACTGATCTCTAGTATATTGATTCAAATTTTGTAATTCTTCAATAGCAGAAACTTTATGGATATAGGCTTTAGGAAGAGTTCTAAGTACCTTCTTTACCAAATCTTCTTTCGGTTCTCCATTAAGACCTCTAATGCCATTGGAAACTTCATCCACCTTCTGCAAGTAGCTTGTGATATTTTCATCTTCAGACATTCGCAGGGTCTCAAACACGATCTTCAAATTCTACATCTTATCTTGCTTGATCTTATCATCTCCTTCATAAATGCTTTCTAACTTCACCCAAATTTATCTAGCAATTTTTAGATTCATAATTTTCACCAATTTAGAATTGGAAAGACCACTTAAGAGAGCATACCTTACTTAACCATTGTTTTCATAGGCCTTGATATTAGCATCGGTGCTTGGACCATTTGTGGGAGCAATATATCCTCTTTCAATAGACCTCCAGATTTGAAATCCAAGAGAAATCAGAAAACCTTCCATCCTTGTCTTCTAGAATGCATAATCTGATCCATCAAATATAGGAACATCTTTCTTGTGCACCATCCTAGATCTATCTCAAGTGGTTAAGCTTTCTTCCAAGGAATCTTGCTCTAATACCAATTGTTGAATGCACAAGACAACTGAGGGGGGTGAGTCAGTTGTACCTTAAAACTTCAAAACCCTCACAAACATTCAGATCCACATTAATCCAATTAACCCTTTATCTAAATTATAATGATTCATCATGAAAGAACATAACATAAATAGAATCAAACCAACACCATACATAAAGGAACACCAAATTTACATGGAAAACCCAAGATGGGAAAAACCACAGTGAGGATAAACTCACAATATAAAGTAATATCAACATGAAATACAATAAAGCTCACTATCAGAGGGCTCACTGCCTAAAATAAAGAAAGGCTCACTGCTAGAATAGAAAAGAAGATAGATAAGAGTGTTATAATGATAAATCCATCTAAATATAATAGAGAAATCCACCACATCATCACTAGCACCTTCACAGTCTTTCTGAAGAATTATAGACACCTTCTACTCACTCCATTTAGTAATATAACACATGAAAGCTTGCATTGCACTTCACAGATTCACACTGTAGTGTAAAAAAATGTATCCCTTTACATTTTCACACTTGTTTGGGCCCTCCCTTCTAAAACTGGTCTTCTTTATGCCATATTGGTCCTATTTTGCATCCACAAGCCTTATTTAATGCATCTTTCTGAGGATAATCCTGTCACTTATCTAATGACCAATCATAATTTAATGCTTTTGGGTTGCATGTCTCATATTTAGTGATCTAGGACTCATACACCACCTTGGGCGTATGGGTCCCACCTAAGTTTCGAGGCATGAACCTGAATTTGGCATTAAACTTAACCTTTCTTAAAATTTGTGTCCCAAGCTTAGCCTATTGGGACTCATACACCCCAATTGGTGTATGAGTCTCACTTAGCTTGAACCTATTTTGAATTTAAATTCATGGCAGAATTTTATTCTCCTAGATCTGATGTCAGTTTATAGTGTTGTAATTTTGGGAAATTTGGCATAAACAAGTATAAATACAAGGTTATTTCACATAATGTCATCCTAGAACTTCATAAGAAATCAAGATCACTTGCACAAGAGTTCACAAGAGAATTCAAGAGTTGATTATCAAGAATTTTGGAGCTATATTCAAGAATCAAGCATCATGTCAAAGTCATCATGCATCATGTGTATTTTTGAGCTAACATTTGTGATGTAGGTTCTTATCATTCAATCAATCATTCAAATCAAGAGTCAAGATCTACATTCATGCTAGCCATTTCACATTATAAGTTTTCAGCCTTTGTTACAAGGGTTTGGTGAGTTGCAACATAGCTTATTTGTTCATTCATCATTCCTTCATTCTATTTCATTTCATTTCAAGATTTCATTACTAAAACAAGGTTTGACTAAGGAAAACCCCTATCCACTAACAAAACAACATTTTTCCCTCTTTGATGTATGATTTTCAGATTTAGGTTGAAGACCCATTGAAGATAAATATTGGAGAAAGTTGTCAAAGTTGTCACCTTTTTTGCAAGATTACGGAAAGTCGCCTACAGGTCAGAATTCAAAGTTTCAGACTCGGAGATCGGGAGGGAGAGAAGCTATAGGAGATCAATAGAGGAACCAAAATTTTAGATCAACCCTGATACTGGGACTAAATCACCACTTATGGCGTTTGAGTCCTAGTATACCAGTTTTCAGACATTTTTTGTAGATCCTAGTTTACCAGTTGTAGATTCTAGTTTATGTCTGAAACCCCAAACTGGGACTAAATTGCCCAGTATGGCGTATGAGTCCCAATGTTCTTCAAAATTCATAATTTCAAGATTTCAAATCTTGTTTCAAGCATCTTCAACTTTCTATGTGCACCTCTATTCATTCTTAGTTCATTCTTTTGATTTTAAGTTTTACTTTCTAGGTTATATTATAGTTACATTTGCATATCATTTACATCTATTTCTTTAAAGGACTTTGCTTAGTGGTGAACCCCCTTTAATCTTTAATCACACCCTAGGAAACCATCCTCACTCTAGACCATTCCTCAATCAAGTTAATTGGTTGAGGGATCTTGGTTTCCTTGAATGAAATAGAGAAAAATAGGGTTCACTAATTTTTCCATCTCCTAAAAGGTGGGCACACCCTATTTTCCTTGGTTTCATTTTGGTGAACTTAGCCTTTGGACACCTTATTTCTAATTCATAGTGGATTTTAATCCTAGATCTAGCTTACATTAGTTTTGCATTAGTTCTTGCATTAGTTAATTTGCATTTAGGGCTTCTAAATCTTGCATTAGTGAAAGTGCATGTAGGTTGCATTTTGCATCTTTCATCATTTAATTTCATTTGAAACTGGTAATTGCACATAGTCAAGACATCATACAAGTTAGAAACCTCAAAATTCACTCAGAATTTATTGAATTTAGTGAAAAACCCCTAATTTGGGACTCATACACCCCTCTGGGCAATTTAGTCCCAGTACAAGTTGTTTTACCCAAGTTCTAAGAATTATGTGTTGACTATTTTTTAGCATTTGAACCCTTAAAAAACCCTAATAGGGACTCATACACCCCTCTAGGTGATTTAGTCTCGTGTTAGACCTAGAATTGCATTTTACAACATCAAGAACCTTGTGTTTTTTGCTTCTATTTGTTGTTGTTAGATTTGTGTTCCAATTTACTGAGTTTTTGTTGCATTCATTTTTTAATTTGGTGCATTTGTAAACATAAGAATTGGACTTAAGGAATATCATTTATCTTGTGTTCATTGCATTTATCTTGCATTTGTTGATTGTCCTTTGCATGAGCTTTACAAATTGGTGTCCTATTGCTAATACTATAGTGAGATGAAGTTCTTAACTCATGTCATCCTACAATAGCGACTCCGTCATGGATATTGGGTTATCTATCTCTTTCACTCATAGTGTTGACACTAGTTCACTAGGTATGGACCGACCATATCCTTAATAACCTTTTGCCTTCAAGTAGTGTGTGACAAGCATTGAAACAATACAAGTAGTGTTCCTCAAGAAAATATAATCCAAATCCATGAAGAGTTAGCAGAATCCATACCAAGTGAGTATTGAAAACATTTCCCAACATCGCTATTCCTACTCAAAGATAACATATATCACATGATTGAAAAGTGAAGAAGCAGAACTTGTGCATACAACTCCTAGCCTCAAATTTTGGAAATAATCTTACTCCTCAATGACTACTTGTTCTCAACATCTCAAGCATGTCCAGTTAAGGAGGAACCCAAATTCCTCCCTCCTACAACCATTGCCTTCCTAGACTCCCCACCTATACTAACCCTCAAGTTACAACAATGATGCAATCTACTAGTAATGTCTTTCCTAATTGGTATTTCTACTAGCAATCCTTGTACCTTTGTGGCATCTCATGTCATGTCTCCTACCACTTTACCTCCCATAAGAATTCCATTCACTTCCCCCTCGAACACATATACAACTCCAACATATTCACCACCATCTCTAAACACAACCAATAATGTCATCCTTAACCAACTTTTGCAAAATGTTTCATCCCTTCAAAAGAAAATTTCCTCCATAAACTAAAATCAAAATGGCCAAACTTCATACTATGTCAAAAGCAATCCCTTATCCTTGGATATATTGAGAACATCGATACCACAAGGTATAGATATTTCTAGGTTTGAGAAATATGGAGGGAAAGGAGATCCTTTTAACCATGTTTCTGCTTACACGCCTTATGTAGTTATTTTGTCCTTGAGGATAAGCTCTTGGCTAAGCTTTTCCCTAAGTACTTGAAAGATACCGCTTTAGAATGGTTTTACTCGTTATCAAACAAATCAATTTGTTCATTGAATGAACTTGTTGAGGCCTTTATAAACCATTTCCAAGTGCACATGATCCCTCAGATGACATTAGTTGATTTGATGAGATGTAAGAAAAAGATGATGAAATGGTTACTACATTTCACGCTACCAATTGCTTTATTCCCAAATTGATATAAATATTCTCGATCCCCACCTTCAAAAAATGTTCATTGAGAACTTATAAACTAAAATACAAGATAAGCTTGGCATGATGAAATTTCCTTCATACACTTGTGTACTTCCCTTCCTGATTATCAAAACTCGGTTAGTATTTATGAAACAAAACCCACCTCTACCCATCTCGAGAAGTCTAAATCCGTGAAAACATAATAAAGGCTCCCTTCAACTAAATCCCCCTCAACCAACTCAACATGTTGACACCCAAGTGGCTGTTATAAAGAAGATAAGTCCTTTTACATTTAGGGATCCAGATAGACAATTTACTCCCTTACTTGATATCCTCCATAACACAATGTTACAACTTCTAGAACAAAAAATGATTTCATTACCTCCCGTTAAAACTCCCTATCCTAATAAGCCTTTACCTCCGAACTTTAGATCAAATTCCTATTGCCATTAGCACCAACAAAATGGACACAACAAAAAACATTCTAAGCATCTTAAACATCTTGTGCAATACCTTATTGATTCTGGTCGACTTCAAATTAGAGGTGTTAATGATCAAGGAAATATGTTTTTTTCCCCTCCTAACCAAAACTTGTAAATATTTACCAAACCTATGTTGAATCATGATATTTCATTTGTCAAATCTAGTGAAATTGAGAAGAATAATGTGATGAATGTTGACACACATGATGACAACATGGATACTATTGAACAAGGTCGTATAGATTCTATTAAACAAAGTCCTATGGATGATATGGTTGGATTGATCAAAATTATAACTCGTAAGGGATGAACTAAAAAGCCTCTTGACATTGCTTTCTCATCTAAAGATATCATTAGAAATGCACCTGATGGTCCTCTTTACATAGTCGATTGAATTAATGACAAGCCCACTAATGGGATATTAGTTGATCCCGTCTGTGGAGAGAATGTAATCACTAAAGAATTCTTACTTGTGCATGAACTCTATCAGGAAACATGTGATAAACTGAAAGAATGGATAAAAATGCATAATTGTTTTGCTTGCCCTACAAGGGGATCGATTACCCTTCCTCTAAAAATTAGACCAAAACAATTAGATGTCTCATTCTCCATCATCGTGACATTGGATCAATTTCGTGTGAAGCTTGGTTATCCATGGCTACGCTCCATGGAAGCCATCCCATAAGTCATGCATAAATGTTTAAAGTTTCCCTTTGACAATGAAATATTTACTGTGCACCATAGTGGCTTTAACCTTGTGTCTTCTCATGGGAATTTTTCATTGGATTTATTTTGGCCTGAGCCTATGGAAGCTATTGAACCTCGTGGACTTCTTTTTCAAATCCTATCAAAAGTTTAAGGTGAAATGCATAGCAAAAATATCCCTTAGAAACATGTCTCAACCCATGATTGAGCCTCCTATCCTTGATGAAACTATGATTGAACCAAAAGACATTCTAACTAATCAAGACCAACCTAAGACAAACCCTTTTCCTATCTCTTATAAATGACCAAGAGACAACCAAAACAATCCCATCATGCCTCCTAAGATAAAACAAGCTTACAAAGCTTAAGAGAAAGTGGTTGAACAACCTCCTATGGTTCCTTCCATTCTTCCCCTTAGGGACAAAAAGAAACCTATGGTTGATAAACCCCCTCCTACACAAACACAACTTGAAAACTGCACTAAAAGAAACAAAAATCCTAGAGAGCATAGGCATAGACATCATGCTCTTGCTCAAAGGTTAAACAAAGAGAACAATAAAGAAAATCAACATCCAAACTTGACTAAAGCAATACATGATGAGTCTCTCTCTTCACCACAACAAAAAGATCCTATATCGCAATCACAACAAAAGCTAAATCCTTCTTTAGACATTATCATTCGACCTCCTATTGTGATTAAGTTAGATGATGATGATGAGATTGCTAAAATTTATGAAGAAGTGCATAATGAATTGAATTCATTATTTTCCTCTTCTATGAGCTTAAATGACGATTCTCCTAAGAAGAGTGTTGAACTTGGTGATGAACCTAGTATTGCACTCGCTATTGTCCCTTTGCCTAGTTGTCCGCCTTTTGTATACGATGAAAAATATTGAGATGTAGACAACATGCTATAGGTTGACTCACATGTGCCTTAATACTCTTGTTTTTACCTTTCCTTTTCATGCTTCTTTTATGTGATTGCACATGCATAATTTGATCCCCTATACACTTATGTTTGATGTACCTCTCTCTTTGTGCATTCCTTTATTTGTACCTACATTCTTCTCTATGTCATAATCATTTATCTTTTCATTTCTCTATGTTAGATCCCTTATGTGATTTTTGGATTTCATTGTGAAAGCAACCCCTTTCATGACGTAGCTTAATTTGGAAAAATATGACTTGGCATAGGGCTTTCCGAATAAGCTCTCATTTCCTCTTTATTGATAGCATTTATCATTTGCTAATTTAAAGTAATTTCTCATAACATGGTGTTTAGCAGTTTCTTTAAAGTGGGGGCATACATTGGCATTATTCTTTTTCATTTTACAATTCATGTTTCATTGTGTAGTATTCTTACTTCATGCGATGTGTCTTTCACTTTATGGTGACATTGGTTGTGATGTCCTTCAAGAGCATGATATCTCTTAGCATGTTATATTCCTCTTAGTGGCTTGATGTGACACACTACATCCCCTAAGTTGTGAATATTATATTCTTCGATTGGTCCTCTCTTGGAGAGATTAGGCACAATGTTCCCTAAGTCAAGACATAACATGAACTAAGCAAAAATCCTTTGAACATACCTTACACTACTTTTTGCATTCACACTATACGTTATATGGCCACCTTGCATAACACACTTTGCTTTCATGTAGAGCCATCTTGTTTGCTCATAGGTGTCAAGCATACAAATATTTGCTTGCCTCGTGAATCCTGTTATTCATGTTGTGTGGTGCCTTATCAAAGTTATCAAGAGGTATAGATTTGGTATGGTTACTATATGGGAGCTGAACTTAGGCATGACTTTCCCATAGCCACTTTCTTGTCTATGTGAGCACATATTGGCCGCATGCGTATGTGTCTCCATGGGGCCTCACTTAGTGGACATCTTGAGGTTCCACTAGCCCTTGCGAGTGTGTGTTTGGTTTTCATAGTGGACTTCGTGTTCCACTTCTAAACATTTCTTGGAAAAATAGCTTAGGTCTAATCCATATCGTGTTGGACAAATGGTCGAGGCTTGATCCACCCCTTTTTTTTTTTCTTTCTTTCTTTCTTCTTGATGTCATTGGCAGTGCATGCTTGTGCCGTATTGTTGCTCCTTACATTATTTACATGTGTGTTCTTTTGTGCCTGTGTTGGTTTTCCATGGTATCTTGATCCCGGGGGCTTGTGCAAGCCTCTTGATCATTTTCATCCTATCTCACTAGCATTGGTACAATTGGACCCCTCTTGATATGAGTTTTGTCTACTTTAGTGTGAGTTTGAAGCAAGTTCCTCCTCTCACTAAAGTGGGGGCTAAATGTAGTGTAGAAAAATGTATCCCTTTACATTTTCACACTTGTTTGGGCCCTCCCTGCTAAAATTGGGCTTCTTTATGCCTTATTTGGTTCTATTTTGCATCCACAAGCCTTATTTAATGCATCTTTCCAAGGATAATCCTGACACTTATCTAATGACCAATAATAATTTAATGTTTTTGTGTTGTGTGTCTTAGATTTAGTGATCTCAGACTCATATGCCACCTTGGGCGTATGGGTCCCACCTAATTTTTGGGGAATGAACCTGAATTTGGCATTAAACTTAACCTTTCTTGAAATTTATGTCGCAATATTAGCATACTGGGACTCATACTCCCCAACTGGCATATGAGTCCCACTTAGATTTGACCTATTTGAAATTCAAATTCTTGGCAAGATTTTATTCTTCTAGATCTGATGTCGGCTTGTATTGTTGTAAGTTTGAAAAATTTGGCATAAACAAGTATAAATACAAGGTTATTTCACATAATTTCATCCTAGAACTTCATAAGAAATCATGAGAACTTACACAAGAGTTCACAAGAGCATTCAAGAGTTGATTATGAAGCATTTTGGAGCTATATTCAAGAGTCATGCATCATGTGTATTTTTGAGCTAACATTTGTGATGTAGGTTCCTATCATTCAAGCAAGCATTCAAGTCAAGATCCATATCATACAATCAAGATTCAAGATCTAAATTCGTGCTAGCCATTTCACATAAGTTTGCAGCCTTTGTTATAGAGGTTTGGTGAATTGCAACATAGCTTATTTGTTCATTCATCATTCCTTCATTCTATTTCATTCCATTTCATTTCAAGGTTTGATTACCAAAATAGGGTTTGACCAAGGAAAACCCTTATCCACTAACAAAAAAACATTTTTCCCTCTCTTTGATGTGTGATTTGTAGATTTAGGTTGAAGACCCATTGAAGAGTGAGATTGGAGAAAGTTGTCAAAGTTGTCACCTTTCTTGCAAGATTACGGAAAGTCGCCTACAAGTCAAAATTTAAAGTTTCAAACTTAGAGATCGAGGGGGACATAAGCTACAAGAGATCACTAGAGGATACCATAATTTCAAATCAACCTTGATACTGGGACTAAAACACCACTTGTGGCATATGATTCCTAGTATACTAGTTTTCAAACATTTTTTGTAGATCCTGGTTTACCAGTTGCAAATTCCAGTTTCTGCCTGAAACCCTAAACTGGGACTAAATCGCCTAGTCTGGTGTATGAGTCCCAATGTGCTTCAAAAGTCATAAATTTAGGATTTCAGATCTTGTTTCAAGCATCTTCAGCTTTCCAGGTCCACCTCTATTCATTCTTAGTTCATTCTTCGATTTTAAGTTTTACTTTCTAGGTTATATAGTTACATTTGCATATCATCATATCATTTGCATCTATTTCTTTCTAATCCTTTTCTTAGTGGTGAATGCCCATTAATCTTTAATCTCACCCTAGGAAACCATCCTAACCCTAGTGCATTCCTCAATAGAGTCAATTGGTTGAGGGATCTTGGTTTCCTTGAATAAAATAGAGAAAAATAGGGTCCACTAAGTTTTCCATCTCCTAAAAGGTGGGCACACCCTATTTTATTTGGTTTCACACACCCTACAACTTTACAATTTGCATCACTCACATCAAACTCATCTATCTTAACATCCCTCAACAACTCAACTCATATTTATATCATCGTCAACCTTGAAACATTCTCCAAGGTCGACTATGCACCTCAACCATGCAAATTCAAATTAGGTTGAGACCAAAACATTCCTGTGGTGGAAAGGAATGAAGGAGAAACACCAAAAACCTTATCTAGGACCTGAATCCACTCATACACACCACATCATGCTTCCAAAAACATCTAAGAAAATTTGCAAGTAGTGTAAACACCCAAGGTTGACTGAACTTGTGTTAAGACCATTAACACTTAAGTACACACTTCCTTAAATCCAAAGAAGACTCACA
>VDFB02379711.1:200953009-200985897 GCA_007258455.2 Sequoia sempervirens | reverse complement strand
TTTATTTCCAACTTTTCTTATTTAAGACACTTTAGCTTCCTATCCATTTAAATTCCTTATTATAATGATTATCTTTGAACAAATAATAAATTATTAATTATTATCGAATATCATTAAAGAATACTTTTTACAAAACAATTAGTTTATTTATTTATTAATAACTCTTTACTTAATATTTTATAAAACTAATTTATTTAATTTTTATCTTTATTTCTATTTTTATTTACTCAATGCTATTTTAATTAATTGAGTACAAATTCCATCAAATATTATGTTAACTGCATAAACTAATCACGCACAAAACAACAATAACGCAATTAAACACTTACACAAAATCCGGAAAGGTCACAACGGAGGGGCACTACAAGCCACATCCCCTATGCTAGTGTGGTTGGTAGCCTTATGTATATGATGGTCTATACCAAACCAAACATTGCTCAAAGAGTGGGAGTCTTGACCCATTTTATGGCTAATTTAAGAAAGAAGCATTGAATTGCAATTAAAAGAGTCTTCAATTATTACAAAGGCACATTAGAGTGTTATATTTGCTATCAAGGAAGATAAGACTCATACATGACAACATATTTAGGGATTTGTATATTCTAATTGAACATGAGACGTTGATAGTAGGGAATCTACCAATAGATACATGTTTACCTTTTTTGGTGGTGCAATGAGTTGGATGAACAAAAAAACAAGTTATGGTTTCTTTTTTATTATTGAGATAAAGTATATGATAACTATTCATGCACTAAGGAAGCAATATAGCTTTAAAAATTGTGTTCAACTATTAGGTTGACATAAAATATAGTTAGGATCCATCATGATAGTTAGAGTCTCATCATCTTAGCAAAAAAACTACATTCCATACACAAATGAAACACATTAATGTGTAGTATCACTTTGTTCGTGATATTGGAGGATAAGTGGGTTGTGGTTGAGAAGGTGGATACATTGGTGAATATTGCAATTTTTTTATAAAGCTTATAAGCATAGACAAGTTTAGATGGGGAAAATGGTTATCGTGATCATCACCTTCTTTTACGTTAATTTTTTGGAGCCCCTTATGGTTCTTGTGAACTTTAGAACAAGTGGGAGATTATCAAGATGCTCGGTGTGGTATACACTTTGCAAGTTCTAGATTAATTAATTAATATTTTAATATTATAAATAATTGTTACACTTCAATACAATCTTGAAGATTCTATTTGTCATTAATATTAGGACATTTCTTAGTGGATTATGTGGAGAATATTTAACTAGCTAATAATAGTCATGGTAATTGTGATTACTGTCTCTTGGGGGGGAGTTATGGATTGAATGTTGACCAGTTCTATATGGTTTTGAGCTCATAACATTGAAAAACCCTTGAATAGAAGTTGAGTATTCTATTTTATAAATTATATATTGATGGAATTCCTCCAAAATTGAAAATGTTGAGCAACTATAGAAATCAAAACTTGAAAGTGTATTAAAATAAATATTATTGCTAATAACACATTAATTTGATGCTCTTAAATTTTAATGGAACCAACTACCATTTAATGGTAAAAGCCTCCAAAATTTCACTTATCACATAAAATACAAATAAATATTGATTTGACAATTGGATGGAAACATTCTATTTTCGTTTGCATCTATTTTTGTCAATTTGATGGCAACTTTCTTTTTTCATTTGCATTGCTTTATGTTTTAAATCTGTATGCAAATATTTCATCATCAGATAATACTTAATTTTTTTTAGGAAAAAATCTAGATTTGTCTAAGTTTATTTCATTCCATTATTTAGCACTTATTAGTAACCATTTAATCCAGCCACATGCAACTAGAATTTGCAACACATCCATACACAAACACATACTGACATATTAACATACATATAGTTTTATATGTCGTGATCCTTGAACCTCCTCTAGATACAAGTGCTAGAGATATTATCTCTCACTTATGATTGTATTATTGTCTCTTGAATTTATGTTTTTTTAACTCTCTTTCTCTTGTAGATCTCTTCTCAAAGATTAATCTAGAATTTTCTTTTCTTTTCTTTTAAAATTTCAAAGTTTAATAACATTAATCAACGAGTAACAAGAACGTATGATTTCTCAATGATATATAATTTGAATAATCAGAAAGAAACCATAGTATAACATCTAGATAAAACCAGAAACACCATAAATGAAATTTAAAAGGGAATTCGTGGTAATCTAAATCTTTTACAAGAGAGGTCCAGTGAAAAACCTCTAGATGATTCAAATAAATGAGAGAATAAACAGAGGTTGTAAAGATTTGATTGCTACATGCATCATAGGTAAGTACAATGTACACTTGCAGGTACTGAACTTTTGCCCTTTCTTTATATGTCACCGGCAGTTTCCAGTCCCCATGACTGATAATAATCTCCGTCAACAAACAGACTTTGGCTGGCGATATCATCCCAGGCAAAGGCTGCAGTGTCTTCAATCAAAGAAAACTGTGTGGAGTCCACGAAATCGTCCTCAAATTGCCATTTCTCAAGAAAATCCTTAAGCTCTGCATTTTCATTAAAATCCGAGACAAAACCAGAATCCTCCTTTTCGAAAGGAAAACCGGCTTGGCCATGACCTTCTAAGTTGAAAAGAGGGGTAGGCGGTATACCAAGCTCATCGTCTGAAGCTCCCACAAGGTAACACAAATCAATGCCGCCTTCAGAGGCTCCGTAGCCGCTGGTCATATCAGAGGCCAGGGAATCATCTTCCCTGCTTAAGCCTGATAACACCTGGTCAGATGTGGATGACGACATTACGCCACTTTCTTCCTCCAAACCTCTAAAAACTGCGCTAACCGTTTCCTCGCTCGTACAGCACTTTTCCTGTGTTTCTTGAAAATTCTCCAAGAACTCAAAATCTTCCAAAGAATGGAGATTTTGTTGCTCTGATCTCCCATGGAAACGTTTGGGAGAATTCAGCAGAGTCTCTTCCTCGCGGCCGCGTTTCTTCAGCAGTCCAGACATTGTGATAAATCGGCAAAGAAAAGCTTTCAAGAAGCGGATTTGACAGGGTTTGATTATTTCTCTGAGTATAAATTGGCAAGCAAGCAGGCAAGAAAGATGGATGGAAATGAGAGAAAGGCGGGTATGGTTATATATAAGAGGCGTAAGTTGAAACGGTGTGGGAGGGGAGTATAAATTAAAGGAGTCTAAAAAGGTGGAGATAGCCGGCATGGCTTGTTCGCGTCTCCCAACTACATTTTTAAGTGGGCGCGGTCTAAACTGATGCACACGTTTAAAATAATTCAAATTAAACTTCCGGAAGACAATTTCCTGGTCTCAATATATTTTATATTTGACTTAGATAAATCTTAAAAAAAAGAAAAAACACATTTTTAAATATCTTGGAAGAGACTATTTCCTCACCTTATCTTAAAGAAATGTGTTTCAGGTTATGTATATAGATAAATAATTTCATTCATTTGAATTAACTCATGAATGGTTATGTTAAAACTTTTGTTTATTCTTTTGGGACCTTTTATATTCTAAGACATCATTTTAAATAGTGTAATGTTTAGGTCATTGTATTTAACAAATGGGAAATTGGTAACTCTTTCATAAATGCTTATTTCATATTTTTGGTACGTTTAGGAAAAGTGTTAGGGAAATAGTTTCAATTTAACATTTTTTTTTATATTTTTATATTCGAGTAAATTTTTAGTTTTGGAAAATTTCAATGTATTTGTAAGGTTCAATTTGTTCAAAAATCTTTTTTTTGATGTAAACCTTTTAGATATTTTTCCGAAGCACCAAAGAAATTTGATATTTATTCATTTGACTATGAGTTAAGACCTCAACAAATTTTGGTACCTAAAATAAATACTTTTGTACAACGTATTTAATTAAGTTGTTCATATGTTTGCATCTAGCTTTTCATTTCAACTTCTAATGAGGCATGAAATTCTTCATGGGCTTGTGTAACTCTTGTTATTTTTAGTATATTTTATGGTAGGCTTTTATAAAGGAGTTACCAACTATTTCTATCTAGGAATCAATTAGAGATATATCTTTTGGTGGACATTTCTAGAAGGAGAATATTAAAATAATATTAATTATTATTTGGTGGAGAAGAGGGGCATTAAAATTTGAGAGCAAAGTTTGGCCTTCAACATCTATGAAATGTAAGCAGTTTCTTCATTTCAACATTGCATATTTTACATATTGATTTTTTGTCAAAATTGTTTGAGCAATTGCGTTCATTCATCAATCTAAGTATGAAACCCCTTTTGCTTCTTAAGGACAATCATATACATAGGTTGTATTATGCACTTTAAAGATTATTTGGTTTTCAACATAATTATTTCGTATTTTGTTTGTAAGATATATGAAGGAAAGAGCCTCAATATAGAAAATTTTGTTTGTAGATTTGAATATCTATAGATTTTTGTTATATAAATTGTTTTCAGCTTATTGTTGCATATTTTATTAATCCAAATCAGCACCAACACATTGGAAAGTCACTCAATATTTATCCAAAAGTTGTCAAATTATGTTTGATTATTCTAGGAAAATCTAATTCATGTATTTTCAATATTTATTGAATATATTGAGATGTTACAAATCAAATATTATTTTCAAAAATATATGTTTGTATCATTACATATGATACAATTAGATAGGGTTTCAAGTGTAGTTGAACCCAATTTGTGCAATGAACTAACTACGACTCTTGTTTCCTTCAAAATTTGTGCTCTTGTTTTGATATTTATTTTCACATGAAGAGAATGTTAATGAACATCTTTAAGAGTTTTTTAACTACTAGGATTCAAGTTTTTGACTTCCTTAAACATTGACAAGATGTCTTTTGTTATTTTACATAAAAGTTTGAAAGTATCAAATACATGAAATATCCCTAGCTCTAAATGCATTGATCTATAAGAGCATAGTGTTCTATATGATCTAATGCTTGAATAATTATCTTAGTGTTCTCTAAATAGATTATCCATGGATTTATAAAATGTTGTATTTAAATATAAAATCATAGGTGTAAAATTTAATTTGTTTCCTATATAATTTGATAGATAACAGTTCATTTTAGAAGGGATTTCACATTAAGTGAGTGAAATTTAAGTTCAAGATAATATGAATGTGATTGAGTGTGCAATTTATCTAGAAGATAATATTACACTTGTGATTCAATCTAGCATGGCAAAACATAAAAGAACCATGAAGAATGAAACTACAAAATATAGGGGTATTGGTTAGGTTGTCTTAGCTTATGTGCTAAAATTCATTAAATTGAGTATAAAAATGACACATCCAATGGGAAGGCTAAAACGAGTGTAAAGTAATTGGGGTAAAGTGTTAACTATGCACTTTGATCCTCTATATTTCTCTCTCCCCACTATTGGCATGCATATGAGCTATGTCAATCATGCATGTTAAAGTAAAATACTTGATAGTAAGTTAAATAAAAATCATATCGGTTCAATGGAAGATAACGAGCCTACTTTTCTTAAAAATTGGATTTTTTCATAGCTAGGATAAAAATTTCAAGCACTTGTCCATAAAATATTAACATGGTGTAAGAATATGAAATGTAGGATTTTGTTTCTAGTTTTTAAATATGTAATTTATTCTAATAACTAGATGGGAAAAGTTAGTTTTGTATATGATGTAAAAAAGTGACATTTTAAAAAATATGTTAAAGGCCAAAACATAGCACTTGTAGGTCCAAGGCCTAGGTTTGGATTTCTAATTCTATCCCAAGCCAAATTGAAGCAAAAGTGAAGGTGTAATTTTTAAAATTAAGTGGAATGAATATCCACAATTATACAAATATTCATTTATAAAAAAAAAGATATATCCATTGAAACAAAACAAATTGAGGTTCACAAGAAGAAAAATAAAAGAATATTTTTTTGGAACAAACATCTATTTTAAAAAATGGATATCCATTTTTTGAAACATAGGGGAGAGGACCCAACAGTTGTGTACCCTAACTCTATGCTTCTAATTATCCTATGTGGAAATTCCAAATCACTCCCAATTTTTTACAGCAGCTTACTTGACAAGTCACATGCTTATAACTTTCGTTTCAGGGCCACATCATCATGCTTTTTTTCAAGGTGTCCAAAAAGGCCCAAAAAAAAGTGAGACCAATACTTGTGCATTCACATCATGGGTACAGTTGAGCACTAATGTGGCATCACATGATTGGTTGCTTTTTACATCAAAGGAATACATTTTGTTAAATTATGGGTAGTCAAGTCACAACTATTGGACATTATATAAACAACTACTATCACAACTATTGGGCATTATATAAACAACTACTATCACAACTATTGAAACATGCTTAACTATTGGGTCCTCTCCCCTATATCCATTCCTTTCAACAACAAAAATGCCCTATAATTTTCCACCAAAAGTGGACCAACTTCTTACATTTATCTTATTCCCAAAAGGATACAACTTGAATGTTTTCCCTCAATTAGTTTTATTAGTTTCTAGTGATGATGCATCTCTAAAACTTGACATGGTAGCAACACAAAACACTAGCAACACTTGCACTAAACATGAATATAATTTTTTTAACACTTTTGCATTGCATGTAATTGTGTTAGCTTTCATTCCATGTGAAAAAATTGTATAAAGGGGAGTGAAAATGGAGGCATGGGAATGTTACTGATTTGGTTCCCATGAAAAGGAGAAAAAAATGATCTAAAATGGAGAAAACATAATGTATACGGTTTCGAGGATTGCAATTGGTTTGGCCCCCTTAATTTGCATGGATCTTATATCCTTTTAATTTTCATGTTGATTGAGGGTGTTCATATACTTTGAAGTGTATGATCACAATTGATTTGTGTGCACATCAAAGTGGGGATAAAATGTAATAGTGAAATTTACATACCATGTCATTTTCGATTTAGTTTTAGGCACATTTTGATGGAACATTTTTAATGAAAATTAATATTGACAAGTGGTACACTCTTATCTCAAGTTTAGTTAATGTATAATCCCTATCCATCCCTATCCATCCCCATTTCCTCCCACTTGACATATTTATATGCATTCACCATTTACCTTTTATTATTGCACCTATATTCATGCCCACTCCTATACATTTGTCCCTATCTTGAGATTATTGATTCTCTACCCAAGCTTTTTTTTTTTTTACTTTAGATCAATCATGTGACATATCCTAAACAAACCAAAATTTTAAATTTGAACTTTCTTGCCCCTTCCTAGAAGTCATTATGAGTCAACAAAATACATGTATGCACGTGACATGTTACTATGCTTTAGTATTTAAATATATTTTGTGTCATTAATTTAGATGCTAGGAATAAGGATTAATAAGAAGAAATCATTAAAACACACTTCAACTTTTCTAAAGAAATAAGAATCTAATTTGCATAGAAGTCGTGTACACACTTGTGTATGCTACCATTATAGTATTTCTTATTCTCAATCATCCCTCTATCAAACCTAACAAGAGGGTTGACCTAGAAGAACATATTTCTATAGAATTGGCAATCTCCAAAAAATGTTTGTAAACACCACCTTGACCACATTCAACTACGAACAATATGGACAAAAAAAAAATTTAAGACATCATTTTTCATAAAATCATTTTCATGTAAAATCATTCATATTTGCACGTCAAATCAAAACTATGTTACTTAGGATTGAACCCGTGACACTAAGAAATAAATTATAAAATTTTATGAGTCTACACAAAACTCAAGACATTTAACACATTGAGAACATAAACTTTTAAACAATAGTAAAATGATTATATATATCATATAAATAACAATCTTTCATTCATTTAAAATTAAATATCCTATCATTTTTATTTAATTATCATATTTATTACTATTCATTTAAAAACCTAATTCTAAAATTAATCTAAATCAATTGTACTTACTTTTGCTACAATTAATCTAAATTAATTGTACTTACTTTTGCAACAGATTATTTTATGTAAAGCATTATTATTTCTTAACTATATTATTTGTTAGCTATAAAAGAGATAACAATTCGGATAAAATATAGAGAGATAACGATTTGGATATATAAAGATGAAATATGATTTGCCCTTAAAATAAGGTGTTTTTAGAATCTCATTATACAATCCTTATTTTCCTGCTTTCTCAAGGGTGGTGGTGGAATTAATTTATTTTCGTACTTTCTCAAGAGTGGTGGTGGAATTAATTTCTTCCTTTGAAATTACATTTAAAAAGTCTGGAATCTATTTAAATATATCTTTTGTTGACAATAAAAGATAAAATAAAAATCATGAACTCTGCACCAGTGCTGGCAACTGCATGTTTATTTTTGTCGTCGTGCTACAGACCATCACTCCTGTTTATGCAAAGACCTGGCATCTGTTTTTACCCTGCAAAAAAATAGTCTGCCAGTAAACTTTAATTTAACTCCTGTAAATTTCATTGATTGGAAAATAAGACAATATTCTCATCGAAGAGTTTTTCTTTTCATCGCCATTACTGGTGCAATTTCACTGCTCGATAAATTTTCGACGTAGATTATTTGGTTTTCCGTCAGTCAAGGTCTGATTGTCAACGGAGATTATTCTCAGTTTTTGGTCAACCAAGGTCTGTTTGTCGACGGAGATTACTTTGCGCACTGTGTATTCTTAGATTCCCCTGTTCCTCTACATTGTTGTAAATCTTTTAATTTAGTTTTAAATCCTTATTAATTCGATGTAAAATGTTAGGTTTTGTGGCTACAATCCATTCTCAATACTCAAAATGTAAAATCACAGTCCAACGTCTAAATATTCAGAAAGAAACCAGAGTATAACGTCTAGAGAACCAGAAACACCATAAATATTTAAAGAGATGATTCCTGGTAATTTAAATCTTGTACAGGAGGGGTACAGTCAAAAGCCTGGAGAAATCAATGAACAATTTTTTTAAAGATTTGACTGCTACATTCAAAATGTACATTTGGGGGTACTAAACTTTATCTCTTTCTTCATATGTCACCGGCAGTTTCCAGTCCCCATGACTGAGAATAATCTCCGTCGACAAACAGGCCTTGGCTGACGATATCAGCCCAGGCAGGGGCTGCAGTGTCTTCAATAAATGAAAATTGCGTGCAGCCCACGAAATCGTCCTCAAAATGCCATTTCTCAAGAAAGCCCTTAAGCTCTCCATTTTCGGCAAAATCTGAGGAAAAGCCAGAATCATCCTCCTCAGAAGGAAAACCGGCTTGGCTTTGGTCTTCTAAGCTGAAAAGAGGGGTAGGCGGTATGCCAAGCTCATCGTCTGAAGCTCCCACAAGGTAACACAAGTCAATGCCGCCTTCGGAGGCTCCGTAGCCGCTGGTCATATCAGAGGCCAGGGACTCATCTTCCCTGCTTTGTCCAGAAAACTCCTGGTCAGATGCGGATGAGGACGTTACGCCAATTTCTTCCTCCAAACCTCTTAAGACTGCGCTAACCGCTTCCTCGCTCGCACAGCACTTTTCCTCTGTTTCTTGAAAATTCTCCAAGAACTCAATATCTTCCAAAGAATGGAGATTTTGTTGCTCTGTTCTCCCATGGAAACGTTTGGGAGAACTCGGCAGAGTCTCTTCCTCACGGCTGCGCTTCTTCAGCAGTCCAGACATTGTGATATATCGGCAAACAAAAACTTCAAGAAGCGGATTTGACAGGGTTGATTATTTCTCTGAGTATAAATAAATTGCAGAGAGAAAGTAAGGATGGAAATGAGAGAAAGGGGGTACGCTTATATACGAGTGGGATGAGTTGGAACGGTGTGGGATATAAAATAAAGGAGTTTAAAACGGTGGAGACAGGCGGCATGGCTTGTTCGGGTCTCCCATCTGAGTAAGTGCGGTCTGAAGTGATGCCCAGGTTTCCAATCATTCAAATAAACTTTCGGGAGAAACTTTCCAGGTCAGCGCTAAACAGAGTTTATCTGGGGTTAGATTTAACCTCGTGGTTGGGTAAGCATTCAAAGAAAAGCTGGAGCAACCGTTTGTAGGGGGTTTCCAGGTGGAAGATGAGTGCAATAAAGTAGGTACCACGTCACAGTCGATAATTTCAATTGCAGAACATCAAATCTTGTTTCCACATGCAACTGTTCACCGTCAATTGCGGTGGAGGCCCCTCAGCCTTTAAAATTTCTTGGTACAATCAAAATCGTGTTCGTAGCATTGGATAACATGAATTTACAAAGCTTATCTAATCAAAAATATGAATTTACAAAGCTTGTTTTTTTATTTTACTAGGGTGAATTGTGTTCTCAAGCACTACTCTCTTCGTAACTAATATCACAGATTTTCGGACTATTTTCTTTGTATTGAGATATTAAAAGTAAATACAAAATTGTTGTTCTATTATAAGAAGACAAGAGATGTAAAATCTTAAGGGATAAAATACTGATTATTATTTGTTCTGATTAGGTATGACACAATAATTGTAAGAGCTAAATAATTGTGACATGAAATAAAAAGATCTTATTATTTGACATCTTCAAGCTTCACCACCCTTTACATATTATGTCTTCATCTATCTCTATCAATGGACTAATTGATTGTTGAAGTGGAGATAACACTCTTGCATATTTTAGGATATTAGTATTGTCCCTATACATTACCTCAAAAAGACTTGTTACCAAAATGATGAAGGGTGTCTAGGGATGCATGGTTACTCCATTATTCACTTGTGTAGCCCCAACCTTCAATGGAAATCCCAACACCTGCACTGCCTCCTCCAAGATCAAATCCAACCCTTGGTACCACTAGAAGTGAATCAAACTAGTAGCCATGGCCCTAACTATGTCTTTAGATTCCCCTATATCAAGAAGCACCCCAAAAAACATTGAAGCCACATCAAAATTAACTTGATATATGTGGTCATTGAACTAAAATTCCTCTTCCAACACTAGCTTCATGGCATGTATCATAATAATGGCCTTTGTTTACAAAATTTTCTTTAGATAGAGGTTAAAGATGAGCCCCAAAAATGCTACTTTCCACCTTCTATAGATTGGCCTTACACTAGCATCCATGGTTCAAAGATGAGAGCTAGCAAAAGCTAGTGATTTTGATGAGAGAACCAAGAGTGTTTAATAACACTTCCCATCCTCCCAATAATAATATTCTCTTGTTAACTACTAAGACCTCAGTTAAATCTTTGATGCTATTACATCATATGTTTTAACCGAAAGTTGTGACAAATTATTATTAGATGAACTATGTTTTTCCAAGCACTCCACATGGCAAACAATAGTTGTTAATCATTTGGGCTAGTTTACCATCCTTTTCTAATGATTTGATAGTGAGATCATAGTTGGACCATGGTCTCAAAAAAATCCCAAGAATAAATATTGTTATTCATTATATACAATTCATCTAAGTTATCAATTCTATAATTTACCAAAAAATTGCCTTTATTAATCTCCATGCATATGTGTTGTATTGTGAAAGCTACTAATGAATCCATTATAGGCCACGACTTTGAAAAAATCTAATTTATCTTCCAATTCAAAGAGCCTCTTTTATAGATTGCATTAATAATCACCATTGGATCTCCTTCAACTTGCAAATGAAAAGCACTGTTATTTTACATACATGAAGACCAAGGAGAAAATCTTGGGCCTTAAATTCATTGTTGATTCCCATTTTCATTTGTAATGGCACCCACACTTGATTTCCCAAGGTTCCCTCTAGTACCCCCATCAAAATTCATTTTCATCCATCTGAAAGGGGGGGGAATACCAATTGATTCCCATACACAAATTTGATGTAGAATGATCTCTAAAGACCTAATGAACAAGGGTAAATTCAAGTCCTCTTTATATTTGAACCAATTCCTTGTCCCTCTAGTAGCTTGCTTAGAAAGAGAATAATAATTGTGTAGACATCGAAAATATATAGATTGATCACACACTCGATCCTGATCCACTAACATTGTTTCATCTTGAATCATCCCTCGGTCTAACCATTTAATTAAATAGCCTAATTTGATTAAATTCGTCATATTTCCCCTTTTAATTAAATAAATCCCTCGATTTAATTAAATCATTATCTTTGTGTAATTAGTTAGGTCATTTCATCTTATCTTTGATTTAATTAAATAATCCATATTATTTGATTAAATCTCTAAAGTTCATCTAATTAAATTAAATAAATCAAACATTTATCTAATTTAATCTAACATCACCCCCTTTGGTTAAATAAATCAAAAAAATATTTATAACTAAGTCTAAATCATTCTTTTCTCATTTTGAGTTATTTAAATCCTAAAATCTAAGTCAAAATGATCAAATCAACTAACATCATTTAAATTAATCAAATCATGATCAATGCTAATCCTAATCACTCAAATCCTCTAGATTTTGCAACTTGCACATGAAAATAGACTTATTTGATTTATTAAATTTCTATTTTCCTTCAACAAGGCATCTTTTAAGGAATATTCCCCTAATTTGATTCAAAATCCAAGTGGGAATAAGTCCTTCCAACAAGGCATTTAAGATCTCTTACATGTCCTTTCCTTGAGCCAAGTGGCATTTAATGCTTTCTTTCTTCCCCCCTTTCAAGTCATTTTAACAAATTTGAATTTCAAATTTATGCATTAATTGGCACAATCCTCAAAACTTGCTCAACCTTCATCCTCTCACATGTTGACAAGTGGCATCATATCATTGGTTGAATCTTTGTCCCACATTGATCAAATTTGGACATCTCTTCAACTTATCAATCTATAAATAAAGAGCTTATATCCTTATTTCATCATCCACATTCCAAGCAAAGTTACCATGCTAAAATACTTAGCAATTCTCATCCATCATTTGAGTTCTTAGTTAGGATTTTTTGCAGATTTGGCTTGGAGTCTTCATCATTCATCATCAAAAGTGGATCAAAGTTCATCATCAAGTCTACATATCGAATCTTGCATCTTAGGGATTGGGAAAGGGCCAAATTTCCACATCAAATTGGCACCAATTCCCCCATGGGATTGAGAGTTTGCATGCTTAATTAGGATTCAATCTTTATTTTGTGATTTATTTTGTGTTCTTCATTATTTTCTTCCTAATTTGAGCTATGTTAATGAATCTCATGGGGAATCCTTGTTTATGCTTGCAAAATCTAACTTAAGGTGTTTATTGTCTTTGTTTTGCAGGTACATAGATTTGGGGTTCACAAGTTGTATGTTTCCCTTAAAATGTTCTTCTATTTATTTATTTCCACACCTTTCAAATTAGCAATGAGGTACTCACAATCCAAATACAAAAGGTAATTTAATGCCTTTAGACCTTGGGCCAACAAGTGCTCACAAAGCTAGCAAATCATCTAGGATTTCATCTAACAATTCTAATCTCATGCATATCCATTACCAACACCTAGTGGTGAATGAACAATTAAAAAAGCAATGGTTAACCATTTACTTAGCCCTTTTGCACAACACACATACAAAGGACCCATAATAGCTAACTTTCTTGAATTTTTCTTGATTGTTAGTATCTTTTGTGTAATATAGTCCAAGCAAATATACTAACCTTGGGAAGATAATTCTTGTTTCAACATAGGTGAATAGGCTAGTGAATCATAGGTAAACTTGAATCTCTGCCCAATGTATTATTTAGTTAACAACATAGTCACAATACACTTTTAGATCAATCCTTCACAAGAGTGTCACCAATTAGAGATTTGGAGGAATTTTAACAACTTAACAATATCTATAAAACTCTACACATAGCCTCCATCTTAAGGACCTAATATAAAGGAGATACAATATATGAAACCATCAAATAGTAATTAGAAAACCATGAGATAAAACCACCCAAAAAGTAATGCCCAAATCTCAAGATGAGTCCACATGCTAAAAGTAGCATATTCATTCCACCTATCATAACCTTGTTATAATCCATTCACCAAATTGAGTGTTCTAAATTATCTCTAACCAAATATGCCTTATGATGTATCATAACATGCATCATTAGCTGGCCAACAAGTGTTACTCCCCCTTAGATCTCTTTTATTTGTCCAACATATTTTAACATTCCCCATGCAAACTTTTGGAGGCCATAAGTTTTGATTCAAGAGGCTGATAAAGCCCATTTTTTATTTTAATTATAGAGCTTGAAGATACCTATGAAATAAGAACCCCCTTAGTGATGCTAAACAATCTAGAATATTTATTTTTGGCCAAAAACCAACTCTATAGCCTATAAATTGAGTTTTTCTGCTCAATATCCCAAAAATTGTACTTTTTAGAATTTTATCAATAGGAGAAAGGTTGAGATGCATTGACTAACACAATCACAATTGCCTTTTTTTATCACCATGGAGTCTCTTGCTTTTTTGATCTTCCTCGATTCAGGGGGCATAGTTTCCATGTCTTTATTATTGCAATATCATTTAGTGCAAAACTTTTTATTTTGAAATCATCTCATCCTATACTTAATGCACTGTTTTTCCTTTTCTCTTCATATAACTACAAAAATATCCTACTTTTGTGACTACCCTTACCTTGTTATTCCTCTCCTTGTTATCATTCTTTTGCTTTTTACTACTCTTTTGCTCTTTGTGCACTTTTTTTCCTTTTCTCTTCATATAACTACAAAAATATCCTACTTTTGTGACTACCCTTACCTTGTTATTCCTCTCCTTGTTATCATTCTTTTGCTTTTCACTACTCTTTGCTCTTTGTTGCTCCATCAAATTAATCATTTTTTGGTTTTTTAAATGTATTTTTTTTTGTTCTTAAGAAGTTATATAATAATCTTGGGTCATTTTTACAACTTGTTGGTATATGAATCATGCGCCTAAGTTGCATGAATAATTAAATTTTATTAATTCATATTCTACTAAGGAAGTATTCTATATTCACTAAATTTGACTCTCCACTAGCATGCATAATTTAAAAGTGGGGATACATATGCATTGCATACATATGGCCAAATGTCCTAAACTCGCATGGAAACAATAAATTGAACAAGGGAGTTTTTGGAGGACAACCCTCTTTGTGAGAGAGAAGGATCCTCAATATGATAATTGGGTTTGTGATGTAATTTGTTGTGGTGTGTGTAATGTGGGGGTTAGCTCTTGTGAGCCATGATAGAGGTGTTATGGTAATGATTCTTAAAGTGTTTGTGCATTAAGGTCTCTTAGCACTTCAAGTTCTCGGTGAACATTTTCTAAAAATAATTCAAGGTAACATTTTCCTATCTTGAACAATATGCCAAGGTTTATCAAGATAAATAACTATTCTTGATTGTTATCTTGTCGTGTTGTTTGAATTTCTTAAGCATGTTGTTCCTCAACGAGTTTATGTGGGGGTGATTTTTATCTTATTTCCTATAACAAATCTTTTACCCAATCCTCCTTAATACTTGTACAAATGCACTTAAAATGTTGGATGTAATCATGAGGAAGGAAATATGGATAAAGAGTCTCTAGGGATTGTTTTCTCATTTTTTATGATTGGCTTGAACTTGCAATTGCTCCTTCTATTGATTGCTTTCTTCTCCTTATTTTTTTTCAACTAAATATTACTTCATTATTTTGGATCTAAGCTTGGAGCCTTCAACTCTAATATGAGAGGATCTAAGTTGCACTTGCTTGTTTTCATGTTTTTAGATGAGTTGAATGTTGATAAAGTGAATACTTATAATTTTCTATTGAAATATTGGAGTTAACAATGATAAATGCAAAAGTGCAAGATAATGGGTCCACTTTTAGTGGAAGTGTTAGGCTTGAAAAACATCCTGACAAGAATAGGTACCACCTATTTAGGATTGGGCTCATTAACCTAAATTTATACCCGTATGAAAAAATGGGTACACATTTTTATTTTTAAAATGGGTGATCCATTTCAAAATGAAATAGGTAACCATTTCTATTTACATCATATTCTCACTCCTTTTTAGAACAGGTACACATTTCATAAAATTTAAAATTTGAAGCTTGTGATTTTTATTTTTTTAAGCTTGGAAACCCAACCCTCATCGTTGGACCTACAAGGACAATGTCATGAAAATAACAAGAGAAAAACTAAATTTAATATTATGGTTGATTACTAAATAAAAACATGATGAAATTAAAACCCATTATAGATGACAATGCCTAGTTTTCAAATATGTAATTTTATAATGATTGGACATGTTTTTCTATTTATTAATTAATTAATGAGGAAAATGGTCCATACACTTGAAATGACAGGTATTAGTATATCTTTAATAACTTTTAATTTTTTATTTATTTTTTAATATGTCATCAATCTCAACATCATTTTTTACACAATGGAAAATAAAATAAAATATATGATTAGTTTATCTCAAATTATGTTTGTTGTACATGAGAGGTTTTCAAAAATAGCAATTAGGACCTATAAAAAATTAATTAAGAAATATTTGAAAAAAAATTATAAAAAAATATCCTCATCAAAATTCACTATAATACATATTTTCCCCAAAAGGAATTAGAAAAGTACTTTTATTTAGGTCAAATTATGCTTGCCGCACACGTGTATGTTATGAGCCTAAAAAATTGGTTTTAAAAAGGTGATTTTTGTGCATCTTATACAAAATTATTTTATCACTTGGGTATTATAATAGATTGCATATTTAGATACTAGGCTCAAAATCCTACATTTCATATTGTTGGACTTTCTTAAGATTCTATGTAAGTGCAAGAAGTTGGGTCAACTTTTTGGTAAAAAAGTGGAAACATTTTTCCTAAAAATCAAAGTTTTTCCTTATGTTTGCATCCCCTCTAAATTATTATTTTCTAGAAGAGTTTGAAATTATAAAAGACACACAAGGTGTGATATACCTAGTGTAATTTTTATTAATGATATATGAACTTCTAGGATGTCTTTAAATATGACAAGTTAGGTGTTAAATTTAAATATTTTTACACATAAGATTACATGCAATGATCATTTTTGGAAGGGAGTCAACTAAAAGTGGTGAAAATTATGTTCAAATAATGTGAGGCATGATTATCTAAACTTTTAGTTCTATTCAAGAGATAGAATCATACTTGTGATATATCCAACGTGAAAAACATATAATAATCATGATGGATGTATAACAAGAGGGCTTAAATAATATAAGGCATGGGTATTGACTAGGTTTTATCAACTTATGTGCAAAAATTTATTAACTGAGCTTCAAAATGACACATATAATGACAAGGTCAAAATGAGTGGAGGAATATGCAAAGTGTGCACTTTTCTCCTCTAAATGTTGCTCCACTTTAGCTTCCTTGTGAATTACATGAATCATATATGCAATTTAGTAACATAAGGCAAAACAATGTTCTCAAAATGATATAACTTGGATGTTATCCCTCACTTTCAATGTGTTCTTAGTAAAGATGCATTTCCTAACCTACACATATGAGCACCACAAAACATATGTGGCACCCACATTAAACATGAGCATAAAAAAATTGTAATAACTTTGCATTACATGTACTTGTCTGAACTTTTATTTCATGTGAAAATGGAATAGCAAGGGGAATGAAGATGAAGCCATGAGGATGTTGTTGAGTTGGTACCCATGAAATCTTGTGAAAGGCTATGAAAAAGGACATCAAGTTATATAGGGCTATCAAGGAATTGGAATCAATGTAACTCCATAAATATATTCAAACACGAGTAAAAAGGGAGATATGATAATTAGTAGGGTTGTTGTAGCATTGAAACCAATATAACCTTTTCAATCTATATATATAAATAATCTTACGATAATATGACACAATATGACACAACCTTAAAATTAAATACATATATTATTATAATTTTATTTTTATTTTTTATAAAATAACCACAAATAACCATACATTAATTCAACATATAAATAGATAGGGAAAAAAACAACTTATATACAGCCCAAAAAGAGATGCACTCTATATCTTACCATTTTGAATGTCTATGTTACTATTTATATTGGAAAGCAATGTCATTATAATTAAATGCTTCCCTCTTCACATATACAATTTAACCGGTATGCAATAGTGGTCTGTTAAAAAAAACAATTTTTTAGAAAGTGACATATTTTTGGTTTGTTTATCTGACATGTTGTCCATATCTACTTTGACAACAAAAGTTTGGGGGGGATGAACGAATAATGTAAAATGAAAATTTCAAGAGACATGGAATACTCCCATTCAATCATCTCATATATATGTGATTTTTAAGATTCCAAAGCTATGATAAATGTGCAAGCATTAGAATATGGTTGACAATAAGTTTCCTTTAAAAGTAAACCATGCTTGAATTTAGTGCATGTTATGATAGGTGTCATCCAACTATTGTTTGAATTAACAAGTACTTTGCCCGCAATTGTTGTTAGTGCTTCACATGTCATGTTGGAGGTGATATTTATATCACATTTAAATATCATCATATCTTTCTCCACACACATTTAAAACTCTTATGAGTACATTTAAATATCATCATATCTAGATTTAAGTGAAATATCACCAATGTAAAGGAATCAATTGAAATGATTAATATGGGAATGCTTCCGATATGAAAGGTAATTTACAAAGTTTATGGGTGAAGATGATGAAATGACTACCCTATTTTAATATTGTATTAATTTAATGATAAATTTTAGATTAATATAAAGAATTGAGTTGTGCAAAAAATAGTTTAATGGATAAGATATTTTTTCAATAAGGTATCAATTATTTTTAAAATATATTATTTAGTAATATAATTGTTTACTTTATATAAAGAAGTTTATATGCATGTTATTATATAGTTACAATTTCATTATGTATGAATTTTACTTGGTGTAAAAAAGATGGGTGTTTAATTTAAGGACATTAAATATAATATTAAAGTAATTCAAAGTAGATATAATATGAAAGTAGGTAATTCTCTATTTCACATTATTTTTATAAGGATGCTTTACATAATATAATTAGAATATTTTAGTGCAATATATAAAAATGTATATTAGGTTTGTTGAAAATAATGGTTGAAAATTCATCCATACAAATATTTAATTGATAATTAAGATAAACTATAAATTTTTTTACCATTTTTCTTTCAACTTTTCCTTGAAAGTATTTTGGTCCATGATATCCATTATTAGGGATTCCATCATTAGAAAATTTAATGAGTGACATGGGTGGAGGGGTTGTGTTCTTCAATATTGCCCACAAAGTGATCAAAATCATGAGACCTATTATCAATTTGTTATTTTCCAATGCATACATATTCCTCAATCACATCCAAATTATTTATAGTTTTTATTAGGGGGAGTCATAGATTGATTGCACCCATCATTAAAATCTTTGGCATGAATCATGTTAATTTATAGATATCATGTTTTGATGTCATGTCCATCAAATCTATGATAAGTAAAAAAGCGTAAGGACACACTCAATTACCAATGTCATATCATGTTAGTTCATAATGGAATATTTAATATTAGAAAAAAATAGATAAGTATATCATTATTTTTAAGGGTAGATAGGGTAATTTTATTAATATTTTTTTTATTTATAGAGGGTAAGTTAATATAAGGGTTTGGGAATTGGGTCCAAGGGATGGAATGTTGGATGAATAAAAAGCAATTTGAAATTACCCCTCTTTACATTTGGTTTAATGAAGGCACATAGAGGAATAGTTACATTATTAATGTAGATTTTTTAAATAGATTTGTTTAGTCTTAGGTGGGTCAAATGATGCAAACTTGTTTACACCTTAGAAGAGATATAGGTTTGATTCAAATGTAGGGATTTAGTATGTAAACCTTGTAGGGCAATATATAAGATAAAGGGGAAAAGAATCAATCTTCTACTAGACATCTACTAAAAGGGTCGCTTAAATCAAATTAGTGTCTCACTTGATAATGATGAGATTTTTTTTCTTTTTTTATAATTTTTTTTTTATATTTCTATCAACATGTTGTGGAGGTTAGTAGATACCTTATTGAAAGGATTTTAAAACATCATGACACTAAAGAAGAATTTTGTAGGTTTGATGGACCTAGATATGAGGGGTGAACAATTACATTATTATTTTCTTGAAATTTACCCTTTGTATAAGTATTAACTTATTTTCTCAATTCAAACAAGGAAGTCAACAATGACCTCATATGTTAACTAGTTACTCTTTATTTTTGATATATTGTCCAATAGAAATCAATGCTAAATCATTATAGTATATAAAAAGAATTAATGTATTTATTTTCATAATCTCCAACCAAATTTTATTTAAGACTTTTCATTTAAATTTTGGGTGTGATAGTGGTGGAAATAATTTTTTTTGTTAAAAATATAAGAGACATAACTTAGACCCCTTGATTAAAACATCATATCATCTACCACTAAACTATTCATGTAATAGCCAAGACTTGACAACCCTAATACCTTAGGGAGATTATTGTGTCTCATTTCAAGAGAGTAGTTTGTTTTCCATCTCCTAAGTTAGTGGACACCATGACCATGCCATTTTTCCCATCAGTAAAATAGTACTAGGAGGGCCCTTTGGATAGTTAATAAATTTTTTAGTGAGTTAAGTTAATTTTTTTTTAAAAATTAGTATTTTGTTGCTTGTTA
Source organism: Sequoia sempervirens (assembly GCA_007258455.2). Classification (NCBI taxonomy): domain Eukaryota; kingdom Viridiplantae; phylum Streptophyta; class Pinopsida; order Cupressales; family Cupressaceae; genus Sequoia; species Sequoia sempervirens. Next base: position 200,965,367 of record VDFB02379711.1, on the reverse strand, counting down.
ATCCTGATTTTAAATTTTTGACTACATGTTGGCATAAAATTTTTTAATTCTAAAACTCTATTTTTATTATAATATCTTTAATGAAATATATCCCAATTAATATGCTTGGTGACATCTAAGATATCCCCAAGAAATATCATAAACTTCTTCCAAGATACACTCCACATGGTAAAAGAACGAAAAAAACATATTAGGCCTTTTTAAAGAGGAATTTTTATTCATCATTCATTTTTATCCATTTGCATCTACTCTCCATAGAGCACGTGATTTATATCATTGCATCATAGTCATTTGTGGAGGTGGAAACAACAAAATAGGGTTTGACTAAGGCAAGACCCTATACAACACAACCCTTCTCCCCTTTTCCTTATTGCAGGTTACAAGTTTGAAGTGGATTCAAGTAGATTGGAGATCTCAAGGCATCAAATTGCTAAGACAAGCATTCAATCACCTTCCTTCATTGAATCAGGGAAAGTTGATTATTCACAAACTGTTAGACTTCAAAACCTAATCTCGGTTGTCAAAAATCTTCAGACTATGATGCATATGTACAAGCTTTGAAACCCTATAAACCAACATTTTTGGACTAGGACACACACCCCTATCCAACCAATTATACACCATATGTATATAACATGTTCCTCTCTATCTGCACTTCTTATTTTTGCTTTTTTTTTTCTATCTTTTTGCTCTAATTCTTTTAAATTCTATAACAATTCATCTCTTTAGTCCCAAATTAACTAGTTTGCAAAATTTCATATTGTCATTCAACCATCATCCTAACAAAAAGGGGACCAAAACCTTGACTAGTTGTTTGGCTCTCCCTTGAGAACAACAAAAAAATAGTTTCTCTTGGTTACTTTTGTGTCCCCCAATGTTTCGTGGTGGAATGAATGATTTAGGTTAAATCATTAGCCTTAGATCTCATTTCACCATCTCACACATACTATTTTTTTTCTAATCTTCATAATGTTTTTTGTGTAGCAATTTGTTGTCAATGTTGATAATGCTCTTCACAAAATGGATGCATATAAAGGAAAAGGTGATCAAGTGTAAGCCCAACTACAATGGATTAAGCATGGAGATTGTGGAAAAAAATTCTTTCAATATCTAGTCAAGTAGAAGCACAAAATGGAACACATTTTTGCTAATAAACCTACAAATGGAATTTTATAAATTGGTCAGGTTGATATTATGCAAACCTTCTATGATCATTTCAAAAAAATTTTTATTGATGAATCAACAAAAAGCTCTCTTTTCCCCATTCTTGAAGAATGTGTTGTTGGTTGCATTCCCCAAAAAATAGACATTTCCACCTTATTTCCATTGAAGAGATTGATGAAGCCTTGGGGTAAGTATGAAAAGTTCCAGGGCCCTCTTTTAGTGGAAGTATCAAGCTGGAAAAAATCCCTACAGGTTTCATTAAAAATAAGTACCCTTATAGGATCAAACTCTTGAACCTAAATTTGTACCCATTTGAAACAGGTGCCCATTTTTTATTTTGAAAATGGGTACTTGTTTTGTTTTTTAAAATGGGTACCCATTTCATTTTAGAATGGGTGCTCATTTTGTATTACATCATATTCCCACTCCTATTTAGAATGGGTATGCATTTTGGAGTGGGTACAAGTTTCATAAAATTTGAAATTTGAAACCCATGGCTTTGCTTTTGTTTTAGTCTTGGAAACCAAACCCTCAGCCTTGGAATTGCAAGTACAATATCATGACAACAAGAGAAAAAATGGATTTAGCAATATTGTCGATGAATTCTTTATAATTTTTTGATGACGTTAAAATCCATTATGATGGCAATGTCTAGTGTCAAATATATATATATTTTTTGTAACTGGACTTAATTTTCTATTTATTAATTAATTTTTAAGGAAACTGGTTCATAAACTTGAAATGTCATGTATTAGTATTTTTTTAATAAATTTTAATCTTTTAAGTTGTTTTCAAAAAAACTTATGACATCAATCTAGACATCATTCTTTACACAATGAAAAAAATATATATTTAAAAAAAATTATAAAAAGTATCATCATCAAAGTTCACTATAATACACATCTATCCCCAAAAGGAATTGTAAAAATTATCTTATTTAGGTCAAATTATGCTTGTTGTACATGTGCACGTTATGGTTCTAAAAAATGACGTTTAAAAAGTGGTTTTTGTACATCCTATACAAAATTAGCTTGTATCATCTGGGTATTAGAATAAATTATATATTTGAAAACTAAACTCAAAATGTTACATTTCATAATACATGAATATTTCTTAAGATTATACGTGTAAGTGCTTCAAATTTTACTTTGGAAGTATGACACACTTTAGTTTTTAAGAAAAACACTTCCTGTTTTTGGCCAAAAAGTGGACCCAACTTCTTGCACTTACTCCTTATAGTGTATGGGCTTGGAAAAAAGCCCTAGAATTGATGGTTTACTATTGGAAGTCTGTGCAATTTGTGTTGTCATTGATGTCAATAGATCTATGTTGTTATATTGATGTCAATCTTAGAGTTGCTTTGATTTGTTGCATTATGTTGTCATTAGTTGTCTCACTACTGTCAACCTCTAGTGTTTCCTTGATAAGCATGTGTGTGGTTCAATTGTTGTAATGCAACTAGTTTGGTGGTGATGAGAAAGTGTTGTAGATGATGAGATAATGTTCGTGGTTCTTAGTTTCCAAGTTCTTTTGAGAAAATTTGAATAAAAGAGGAGATGGTGTGGTAAAGAATGTTTAGTATAGCGAGTAGTGTTTTGGTGTCTGCTCTGCATTTATTCTATATTGAAGATTTGTTCATGTGGTTTGGATATGTTGATATAAGGTATTTAGAGGTGTTATATCCAGAGTTTCTTGTCTTGGATCATTGTGTAGAGAAAGTTGTGTTCACCAATGTGCGAACTGTGTAAGCAGTGTTATCTGGGAGAAATGGTTTTGCTCTATATTTCTTCATAGTATGGTTTCTGGTCTTGTAGATTTGAGGGTGAGCTTACAAATTGATCATATCTATCTTCAGTCTAAGTTGTTCAAATTTTGGTGCTCTGCAAGATTGGATTCTTTAGTTACAATATGTGGAAGGTAACTGGTTGTACAGGGTAGGTACATTCTTCAGGTGAAAGTTGTTCAATTTCAAGGTGTTTTTGGAATATTCTATATTGTGTTTGAGTGTTCTGTGTGGTTTACAAATCATCGTTGGATAAAAGGAAGCATGTACTTAGATGTTCAATGGTGTTTAAACAGGTTCAATCAACCTTGGGTGGTTACACTAATTGTGGATTTTCTTTGGTATTTTTGGAAGTGTGGCGTGGCGTGTATGAGTGGATTTAGGTCTGGGTTAAAGTGTGGCGTGGTTCAATTTCATTCCTCTTCACCATAGGAATATTTATTGCCAACCTAATTTGAATTCACACAATTGAGGTGCATAGGCCAACCTTGTAAATTATTTTCAAGGTTGAATATATATATATATATATATATATATATATATATATATATATATATGTTGAGTTGATGGAGGATGAATGTGTGAAGTATGTGTAATGTGAACTATGATGTGAAGTGTGAAAGTGTGAAGTGCAGTATGAGCCTCAATGACTGAGACTAATGGAAGAAATGAGCAGAAGGTGTCTACATTCTATAGAGAGAGTATAAATGTACTGGTGGTGCAATGGTGAATTTTTTTGTTGCTCTAAGATGGATTTCTCATTGTAACAATCTTCTTTCTTCTTTTCTATAATCTGGCAATGAGCCTTTCTCTTTTGGGAAATGATCCCTCTGACAGTGAGCCTATTGTATTTAGTGTTGCAATTACTTTTTATTGTGAGCTAATCCTCACCATGGTTTTTCCTTTTTTGGATTTTCCATGTAAATCTAGTGTTCTCATGTGTATGGATGTGTTTGCATTATCGTTTCTCATGTTTATATTCTGCTAATGAATGATAAGGGTTTAATGATTGGTAAAGGTTTAAGAACTAATATAGATTTGAATGTTAATGAGGGTTTTGATGTTTCAATATACAACTGATTCACCTCCTCTCTGAGTTGTCTTATGCATTCAACATTTACTAGTTGAATTTTATAGAGCTCTCTAGCCCCATATTCAAGAGAATTTTTATAATGTCTACCTTGAAGGCATCAAAGGGTGCAGTTATCAATTAGGGACTAATCAAACTTATTCCCAAAGGTAAAGATGAAGGCTCTATTAGTTGTTGGGGACCTATTATCCTCCTCAATACCTCATATAAAATAATTGCTAAAGCTTTAGCAAGAAGAATCAAGGCCATCACACAAGAGATTGTTCATCCAAAATAGACCAAATTTTTGGGAGGAAGATTCATATTAGACAACTTGGTCCTTGCCTGGGAGAAAGTTGAACGAGCACAATAATCTGCCTAGGATGCTTTAATTATAAAACATAATTTTGATAGCACATGAATGCATTTACTCTAGTGTAGAGTGAGAAAGGGAATCTTAGATCTAACAAGTAGGATCAATTCTTTTCTTGCCCCTATATTCAAACACAAACCAACTAGGGTTTGATGATTGGATAGTTTCCTCAAAGGAGATCCAATATGCTAGAGTTTGGTTCTTTTGAGTTGCAAAGAGGAGAAATTTGATGTGTATTTTAATAAGTCTATTTGACATAAACCCTAGATTTGAAAATGTAATTTACTGCACAAATGAAACTAAAAATTGATGAAAAAATTATAGATCTAAGAAATGGGGATAGAGAGGAACCTGCACTTAAATTTTGAGCTTGAATTTAAGGGTCAAGGGCAAGGGATCCCTTGTCCAGAGATGCTACTTTTTATGGTTTACAAACTTCAGATGATAGGTTATACTATGCTTTGTGTTTCCCTGTAGCTTTTTGTTGATGAAACTTTCATGTTTGATTTGCACACATGAAAAGAGGGGGAAAGGGTGTGTTGTATAGGGGCTTGCCTAAGTAAAACCTCATTTTGGTGTTTCCACCTCCATGATCAACAAATGATGATGATAAAGCAGTCTTACCCTTGGTCAGGCAAAGGCCAAATAAACAATAATTAACAGTAATGATAAATAAAAATGGATAATTTTACCTTGGGTATGAAATCTTTGTTGAAGTGATGTTCACACTATAAGTTTTCACAAAAGTTGATTGATGGATGATTGAAAAGCTTGAAGACCTACAAGAGGTTAGTCCATAAAACACAATAGATTGTTGTAACTAGAATGTATAGGATAATTCATATGTACATCTTCATAATATTTAAGAGCATAATTGATCATGATAGCGCCTTGTTCAAAATTGTTAGATGTTCAAATGAGAGAAAAAAATGTTTATATATGCATCTCAATTGATCTTTTTTATTTTAGGCTAACTTGGGATCCTTTTTAAATCTCCAAGGGTCACCACCAGAATATTAATTATTAAAATAGGGTACCTTTAGGTCGAGGGTTCCCTCACCCTTGACTAGGTGTTTTTGGCCCAAATTTTAGGATATCAATAATTTTAATATATTTTCCTAATCTAGCCTTGGAATGAATAAATTATTAATATAATTAAGTCCATAGGAAAAATAGGGTGTCCATATATGTGAAATTTTCAAGGTGACAATTTACAATGCTACAACTAGCCCTTCATTCTTAATATGTTAAATGGTTTAGATATGGTCCCAAAATTCACAATCAAATCAATATATTATTCATGGATGCTAATGCCAAACTTATTGTTAACGAAATCCTCTCATCTCAATTCCCCTTACAAAAATCCATTCACCACGTCTACCCCTTGCACCATTCCTTTATGTGTGTGTAGTTGATGCTCTTGGATATCTTTTTCAGGATGCTCTATCCACTTAGCTTACCCAGGGTATTTCTCTTCATATCAATGCTAAATATCTAAACTCGCACTCTAATGATGACATCATGATGTTCATTTGTAATACAATTGAGGAAGTGACCACACTCTTGACATACTAGATATTTTTTTCTCTATTTTTGGCTATAAGGTAGCCATGTATAAAACTATTATTTATGACCTACCCTAGCCCTTGGCCACCTTGGATTCCTAGTGAATGGTGTGAAGTTAAATATGGCATTATAACCAGATACCTTGGTATTCCCTTTGTAATAGGGGTCTCTCTCAAAGAAATGTGAAAAATTGGTTCTTGTCCAAAATCAATTGTAAACTATTAAATTGGAGGAAAATATTTTTATCTCTAGCTAGACAAATACAAGTTGCCAACAAAATCCTCTTGGCTAACCATGCATATATCTCTTCCTACTGGCTTCCTTCTAAAAAGTGTTATAATCTACTTACACAATTGATTAGGAGTTTTGTTTGGGCTAATTGGGGAAATAAGAAAGGGCAACTGCCTACTTCTTGATGGATTCATTGCATCCAGATAAGGGGGTTGGGAATCATTGATCCTTTTACTCAAGGCATTTATCTTACAACTAAATTGATTATAAGGGCCTTAGAAAAATATTCTCTTTGGAAGAATTTAGTTTTACATCACGTACAAACTGCTACAGTTGGTTGTTCTCCAAATTTAGTCAATTGGAAGGACAAGCTTCTTCTAACACCTTTTTTTAAGACTCGTGGTTCTGCTCTGTTTAACTCCATTTGGATAGTGTGGAAAATCACTTCAAAATGATTATCTTGGTATGATCAATCCTTAAATCATATCTTAAGCTTCACATCATCTTCCATTTGGTGGAATCAGTTAGTTCAACAAGACAATATTCCTCTTGCTAAGATCAATTTCCTTATTTAGGAAGACACCTTTTTAAAAAAAGGCATCTAGGTTTTTTGTGGTTTGTGTGACTCCAATAATTTTAGTTGGAAGTCTTGGCAACATCTCAAAGCTCAATTCAAACTTTCTCCAACTAACAAGAATCCTATTTTAAAAATTCGATAACTTGTTACCCTTGAGTTATCATATTTTCTATGCATACCTTCTCATGATAACTTTCTCAAATATTGTGAATAACCCAACAATCATAGCTTTTGTTGCTTTCCTCTCAATACTATTCATTGATAGCTCCCCCCCCTTCTCCTTTGCTCTTGATCCTAACCTTAAATGGAAATGTAATTTTAACTAGTCTAAATGGAACAAGCTAAGCTCCCAAATTTGAAGATCCAAGCTAATACTTAATCCCAACCAATGGCTTAGAAAGCTTTTCAAATTAAATTTCCTATTCGTGACTGGTTTGCATTCATCACCCCCTCTCCTTCATGCCCCTTTGTGCCAAAAGGGAGTCTATTAAATTTCTTTTTTGGCTCTACTATCATGCTTGTACCCTTTGGTATTATCTCTCCTCCATTTTCCTTGCTATTTTTCCTTAGAATTGGACCTAGATATCTGCACTTCTTGGACTTTCCCAACACCACAATATCATTTCTCAACCCTTTAGGCAAATCATCCTAAAATTGATTTGGAGATTTCGGTGCTTGGCTTCCTTCTCTCACACCTTTTTCCCTCTGCAAATAGAGGCCTTGGTGCTCAATGCAAATTTCTCCCTCCATATAACCATACTTCAGCATAATCTCTAGGTTAACTCTAATCTTTAAAATATTGTGGTCAATTTGCAAGAGTAAATCCAAACTGTTGAAGCCAATTTGCAAGGTACTAATTCAATTAGTGTTCATGATCTACACATGGCTACAAAGGACAGTTGCAAAGGTTTCTCATGATTTGGTGGATGACCCTCATTGTGCTGCCATGGTTATGGAGTAGATGATTTATGTTGTGCAAGTTGAAGAATTTATTTCTACGACTGGTTTGATCCGCTCACATGATGCAATAAGGAACTTTGGTGGCAGCCATGACTTCGTGTGTGCCTATGTTTTCAAAGACACTTTTTTGTTGAAGGAGACAACTATTATGTTTATGTTTATTTCCAAAACTTTATCTACTATCTTTCTCTTAATGGATATCTTTTAGCTTGCTATTGTTTCCAACAATATTATTGTCATTTGATGGTTGTTTACTTATTCAACAAATTTTTTGTTGTTTAACAAGGACCTTTCTTTAATGTTTTTTTACGGTTGTTAGTTTGTATTGACTCTATGATTTGTATCCTTCTTTAATTATTCCAATTAAAAAAAAAAAACTTGATTTGATCAATTATATAGATTATAACTTTCAAATTAAATATCAAAATGACTATAATAAACTATTAAAAAAAGAAATATACACTTTTCACTTTGAAAAGTAATATATAACGTATCACCTAAGAAATTGTCTAAGTCAAGCAAGCCCAGATATCTCGAGAAGGATCTCCCATAACCCAAGTAATGATAATGTTTGTTGACTGAAATCGTATTGTTAACGTTCAAGTGCTGTCCTTGGTTTAAACATGATGCTGACATCGCCTATTATTAATTTAAATAATAAATTTGCAATTTGTACTAAGTACTTTAAAGGCAAATGTTTTCATTCGTCTTTGATGGCAAGATTGACTTTGGAGTGGGCACGGCAATCATTCATTCAGCATGTTATTTTTATGATTTCATTTGTAAGTCAAGCAAAGTAGGAAGATAAATATTTGATTTGATTTGATTTGGCACGGAAGGAATAGTTTTAGTTTTCCTTTTATTTTGTCGTAAAAATGATAGCCTAGTGAAGGGAGGATAAGGATTTCGATTGATTCCCAATTTAACGTGCAACCCAGGTCACAAATTAATATAATATTCTTCAAAACAAGGCGGCGATATTTTTTCAATAAAACTATTCCATAATTGATATTTTTTACACTTACATGTTAGCTTGTAAAATATTGTTGAGATAACCTGAAAAAGAAAGATAAAATTAAATAAAATATATATTTTTTTAAAAAGATAATGGGTGTGATGTTATTCAAAAATATTGTTGAGCAATTTTGTTTCTCAATAAATAATAGGATTATATGATGATATGATTCAAAGATGGAATGATAATGTGATAAGACAAATAATAGATTAAACTCTTAAATATTGTTTTTTTTAATGTTTTTCACATATAAAATTGATGATATTTTAATTAAAAGTTTAATTTAGTGAACAACTCTGAATGTTTAAGTTGATCAAGCAAATCATCAATTTGGAGCAAAAATGACCTATTCTTAATGGTGGTTTTGTTTAGTACATGATAATAAACACATATATGTCATGTTCCATCCTTCTTCAATAGTACATAGAGATATGCTTGACCTCATTACCCCTTGTTCCAGTAATGCCTTTTCATACTCTTAGACTTCATTTGCTTCAACCAAATTTTGAGAGCACAGTCTTATATTTGGTGATGGGAAATTTGATAATAATTGGATTTCATTCATAGTGGTACACTTAGTGGGAAATCCCTTAGACTCCAAGAATAATAATGAAAATTGCTTGACAAGCTCACCTATTTCTCATTTTTCTTGGTGAGTATGCAACCCATGTAGCTTCTTAATTTCTTAACCCATCTTTCTCTTTGTTTCCTCTAAGCTTGATAAGAGAGCAAACTTCCAACTTGCATTGATTAGTCTCTTGGCTTGAGATGTACTAACATAAAGATCTTAGTTTTTTCCACATAGGACATTCAAAATGAATATATACTAATTTTTGGATTCTTTTAATAGATGACATTGTGCACACAAAGGTAGAGTCCAACATGTGAATGCTTCACCATTCAAAATAAAATTGTACTAACTTTTTGATGTTTTGAATATATGACATCATGCACATAGAGATAGGGACACAAAAATAAATCCACATATGTTTAGTGGGATCACATAGATACAAATAACTCATCCTTAAACACAAAGTTTAAATGAAATGTCAACTTACATCTTGCTTCTTAACAAAAATATCAACTCCTTGTTTCAACCAACCAAGAAAATGATTGTGTATGGTTCATGGTCTTCAATCTAAACTCTCAAATGAGCTTTGAGAAATCAAATTATCCTATAAGCATGTATCAACATTCTAGATTACCCTTGACTTAGATTTTGATGTGAAACAACTTGGAAACTTCTTCTTCCTACTTAGAATTTTCTCCCACCGCACACAATCCCTTCTTTTTAATGAAAAATGATAGATTTTCATCCACCTTTGAGTCACAATCCATTCATTTTCCCTTACTCATATAGGTGGTGCTTTTGTCACTATTCTTCTTCTTCTTCTTCTTCTTCTTCTTCCATGATGGTGCTAATTTGGGGTGTAATGTCCAACATCTATCATCCATATGACCATCCTTATCACAATGAGAATAATGGGATTTACCTTTTCCCTTTTCTTTATATTATTGTTGGACTTATCTATTGCCATTCTTATCATTCTTGTCTTCATTTTGATCAATATTCTTATATCAAACACATGGTCTTCCTTTTATTTTTTCTTAAAAGAGGAGGTTTTCTTCTTATCCAAATCAAGATAATATGCTTGGGCATACACTTTATCAATGTACTAGGGTTTTTGATTAGGAATTCCACATCTTTAGGTGTTTAAACATTCCAACTATATATTTCATCAAATCTCTCCATCTTTAGTGTACTCTTGAACATTTTTCCTTAATCTATTTTGGAAGGAATGCCATTTCTTTACCCTTCTTCATGAAAAATTTGTTCATCAACAATCCCTTCAATTATTCCCACTTCATGATAGGTTAAACCTTATGGTATTCTAAGGATGGGGCATAACTTTCATGCCATGTTAATGCATGATTATATAGCTGGAGTCATGAAAATGATATTTTTTGACAAGGAGTAAAATTTTGAAGGCTAAAATAAACTTCCATTTGAGAAATCCATTTATCAATGTTCTAAGAGATAATTTATCTATTAGATGGTTGCCTATATATATCTTCTTCCACTTTAAAGAATCCCCCACAAGATGTTTCACCTTCTTTTGGTTTGAATTTCTTAGATCCTTTCTTGTTCTCATAAAAAAATGTCATGCCTAACTTCTCAATCAAGGCTAACATGATACTTTCAAATCTATTTATTTTTCTCATGGTGTAATGCTAGATATCCTTGCAACATCATTTTCAAGTCTCTTGAATGAAACCTCTCCTAAACTATCCTCTTTTTCCATCAACCTAGTTATCTATGTCCAATCTATATAAGTCCAATTTTTATCTCATTAGGGACGAAGTTATCACTTCCACCTAATCTTGTGAATGGTCTGACTTATCAAAAATTCCTAGAATTCTTACAGCATGGCTCTAATATTATTTTATTTGTAAAATACTTTAGAAATTATATCCTAGGGATCACCACTTATGGGTTATCTTGATCTCATTTCTATTAACATGTATTTAAAGACATTGAAACCCCTCCAATGGATGTCATACAAAACTTTATCTATTCATACATGAAACAAAACATATAGGAAAAATGAAAACAATGATTGAAAATATAAACAACACAAACACTTGAGAGTACAATAAAATGTTTACCTTGAAGAAATGCTTAAAAGGTAAAAAAATTGGCAAGAGTGGGTAAAAAACTTCTCATTACACTATCACATTCAAGAAGTAGATGTTACAATTCCTTACATGTATTTTTTAGTCATGACAATCTCAACATACATCCCTTTTCCACTTTTTGTATATCTTTGGGTAAGTGCAAAAAGATGGGTCCCAAAAAGGGGGCTTAAGTGGCCACTTTTTTTCTTTTTTTCTTCTTCAATCAGGAAATACTGAACTTGGACGTGAAATTGAGGATAGTTACACTCAAAATTTTGAGATGGAACAAAAACAAGGATCGAAGTGCTCCGAGTCTACTTTCTAAACTACTAATTTATTTTGAAAATGGTTGAGATTAAGGGGTTCAACAGAGGGACGTACAAAAATTGGTGTTGTTTTTGTTAGAAAAACATAACATAGCAACTCTTGTACATCCCTAACATGGTGAACTTTTTTTTAGTATTTTAAAAATACTCCAGTGAGAAATTAGCTAACAATATGTAGTTGATGCACAATTTTTCTGATAATTTTTTAATGAATATTTGATTTTTTACTAATTTTCTAAGTGGACACTTCTTGAAAAACAAAATTTTGGTCGTGCTACCCCTACAAATTTTGGAAACTAATTAATTTTTTTTTAAAACATAAAATTGTAGAATGGAGTCTAGTTTCTAAAAATATAATTAATTTGAAATTTTGATGAATGGTTAATTTATAACGAAAAAAACACCAAACATCGCTTTTTTCCAAAAAAGAGACACACAAACAAAATAAATTATAGATGAAAGGCTTAACACTGTCAGAAAGTGAAAAAATTACATCGTTGGATAGCTAAGAGAGAATCTAACATTACCCAGGTGTTCAATTTGTTTGGCATTGAACCACGTGCAATCTTGACGGTGAGCACAAACCCAATTATCTGAAATATTGTAGAATTTGCAAAA
>VDFB02379711.1:200935882-200950723 GCA_007258455.2 Sequoia sempervirens | reverse complement strand
TCAAAATTTCTCTATTTTTTTTTTAGATGCCCCACTACTGCCCCAGTAAATGAAGAATTACATTGGTATACTGCCCCCTCGAGAGATCGGGTGAAGAGGTTTGATTTGAGGGTCGATCTCTCGACAAAGAAGTTCAAGATCAGTTCAACTTGAATATTTGATGTAGACAGTCATTAGCCATGGCTAGCCTCATGCCTATTTTGATATATTACACCCACTTGATCCTGATTTGTACCATGACAAGTGACATTATTGATGATGAGATGATTATGATGTTTATATGTAATGGATGATATGATGATGTATGGATGATATGGATGCACATGATTTGATATGATGATGCTTTTATGATTATGCAAATAGATGATAAATGTATGGTTTATGAGATGCTTAGAATAACTAATGTTATTATCCTAAATGATGATGTATGTGATGCAATGATATGTTGATGCGATGATATGTATGCCTAATGAATTAATGCTTATATACCTATTGCTTATGATTATGATGATTATGAGATGTTTCTGTTCATATTATGCAGTGATTTATGTAATGGTAATATGAAATGGTTATGAAATGCAAATGAATACTTTATGCAATGATCAATGTAATGCCATGGAATGTAATGTAATGGGTGGAATGTGATGTCATGAATGCGCCTATTTAAAATGCAATGTGTACATTTCCTATATGATATGTTATGCAATATGCTAATGATTTGTGGATGCAGGATCAATGATGATGATGGTGATGGTGATCAACTGTCATAGTACTTTGTTAGTGCGATTAGTAAGAAAAGAAGTCATTTCAACAAGACGCAAGATGACACAAATGCAGATGATGATGATGATTATGATGATTACTTGTCGAGGAATTGGGATTTTCAAAGGGCCAAATTTTCTTATGTTTGATAACACACGTGGTACGATACATCAAGGTATAGTAAACCAGGATGGCCTGGTACTTAGTGTGATGGACTTTGACTCAAAAAATAGATAGGAGTATTCTTGTTCACACTTGACATACATAAACCTTGCTAGGATGCACTTCAGAAGTTTTAGACGCCTCAGACCAAAACATGGAAAGGTAAACCTATCCCTATAATAGTCAACAAGTTGACCTAGACCTCTTCCATACATACCTAACAAAGCAAGTATTCACCGAGGTTATATTACAAGAGCATCCAACAAGCATAGCAGACAAAAGATAATAATCATTGCCCCATTCCTATTTCTCTAAATCCGCTGTTTTTGGATATCATCGAGACGTCCTTGGAACAAGCACAAATAAGATAAGTTAAAAGATAAAGACCAAGTAAACAAACAGACTGATGCTCTTCAATACCGCTAATGGAAAGAGGATATGTTTTCTAAGGATGATAACTGAAACTTATTGCCAAAAGATAATGCCCATTGTAGGAAGGATTCATCCTAGGACATGTTAGTGGATGGCAGCACGTCATTTCGTTTATAAGGGATGATTGATATGAGACCATTTCAGATGATGTGTTACCGATACGAAGAGATAACCAGCTTGCTTGTGCACTGACTTAGACTTTTGACTTGATGTTTTGAGCTCTACTTGTAAACTACTAGAGTTGTTTCCAATTGTTTCACCAAAGGTTGATGATGACGATCAATTTATTGTGGATGGTGCTTATTGCGGGTGCAAGCGAGATGAGGCAGATGGATTTTTTCAAATATTTGGATTTTTTTAATGTTTTGCAATGTTCTAAGGCTGTTTTTGGTATTTTTTGTTTTTTTGATGTTTTTGGGATTTTATGAGATTTTGACCAAGAGACTAACCTAAAGACCTATCCTAGGGGTCTCGAGGGCTAATCAAAATGAGCCTTGCCTACGTTATACATTAGAGACCACCACGTAGTTCGATTTGTGACTTGATTTACATATGACGATATACATGATGAGATGTTAGTTTATTATGATGGACTCCTATGGATTAACCTAAATGTCTCGGGGGATAATCAAAAGACAACCTTGCCTATGTTCAAGCTCAAAGATGATGTAGTTTGACAAGACGACCTTGATTTTGGTTTTTTGATATGTTTTGAATGTTTTTGGATTTTTTAATTTTCTAATGTTTTTGTATTTTCTGTTGTTTTGATGTTTTTGGATTTTTCTAATGTTTTGATGAACTTTAAGACCATACACGAATCCGATCCGATGAGAACGTTCCCCCAGCGTGATGTGATAGACTACCCCGATAAAGGCAGGAAAATTTGACCTTGAGGATGGGCGAGTAGTACTATGAGGGATCATGATACGAACGCAGGACCAAGCTATGGTGCGAATGTGAGTGGATGAGTGATGGATGGAGATATAGATGCAATGGATGATGGAAGCGAAATGGATGGATGATGTAGATCAAGCCATAAAGATCCTGGTGGATGGAAAGTGCTTATTTACGCAAGGCACCTGTTTGCCAGGTTTTCACCAAGGTACTTGCCCAAAGTGCCACCAAAGTGGTTTTCACTAGAGGATGATTTTTTTGATCCTTTTTTTGATTTTTTTTGATTTTTTTGCTTTTTTGATTTTTTTGTTGTTACCAAGATGCCTGTTTGCAGTTTTCACCAAGTAACCATTTTTTAGGACTTTTCTATTTTTTTTGTATTTTGGTTCTATACCCTGGAAGATTTAGGCATAAAAATTTTTGAGATGGGAGCTATTCATGGGCTCCTGCAGAGGTTCCCCTTCAGTGTTGATAGCTGATATGCCCCTAATTTATAGCTTGTTATTATGACAAATGGTCCTAACCAATTAGGTTGAACTTGCCTTTCTTGGGATTTGGGACATTCTTCTAATTTTCTTTTAAGACCAATTCTCTGACTTGGAAAGTCCTACTTCTGATTTTCTTGTTGTAGCTCAGTTTAAGTCTATTCTGATAGACTTGCAAGTGATTCAAAGCATCGGTCATTCTCTCATCTAGTAACTCCAGCTCATTTAGTCTTGATACCCGATATTCCTCATCCGTGATGAGGTTTTGCAATGATATTCTGAGGGATGGGAGCTCGATCTCAATGGGGAGTACGACTTCTGATCCGTAGACCAAAGAGAATGGGGTGGCACCAGTGGGTGTGCAAATGCTAGTTCGATAAGCCCAGAGGGCGGGATTAAGCTACAGATGCCAGTCACGACCTACATCATTGACTATTTTCTTAAGGATTTTGAGGATGGTTTTGTTTGTGGCTTCTACTTGGCCATTGCCTTGGGGATAATATGGGGTGGAGAAGCGATGCTTGATTTTGAATTTCTCGCATAAGTCGTGAACCTCATGGTTCTTGAATGGCGTCCCATTATCTGAGATAATGGCTTGTGGGACACCATAACGACAGATGAGATAGTTCATAATAAATTTTGAGATTTGCTTCCCAATGATATACGTCATGGGTATGGCTTCCACCCACTTAGTGAAGTACTCAGTTGCAGTTATGATGAACTTATGGCCATTGGATGAGGTGGGTGTGATTTTGCCAATGAGATTGAGTCCCCACTGTGAAAAGGGCCATGGTGTGACGATCGGGTGAAGCTCTTGAGCTAGAGCATGGATGAGATCCCCATGCTGCTGACATTGTAAACACTTTTTAGCATGATCATGTGCTTCTCTTTCCATTGTGGGCCAATAATACCCCATCCTCAACAATTTCTTGGCGATGGTCATTCTGCTCGAGTGTGAGCCACAAATACCATTATGAACCTCGGTTAGAGTGGTTAATGCCTCCTCAGCATTTAGATAGCATAACAAGGTACCTTCTATGCTTCTACAGTATAAGGTATCACCTAGGACCACAAATCTAGATGCTTTTTTGATAAAGGTTCATTTTAGGCTCGATGGTAGGTTAGCGGGTATGACTCCTATGCAAAGATATGTGTAGATGTCATGGTACCAAGGATCACTAGGACCAACAATTTCACACACATATTCTGATTCTGGTACCTTGAATGTGGGAACGAGAAGCTGCTCAATCATAAATTCATATTTCGGCACATTATGAGGGATGTCTAATAGAGACCCAATTGTAGCCATGGCGTCTGCTGCTCTATTGTTGGTTCTTGGAATCTGCTCAAATGTTATGTCAATGAAAGATTCTTTTAGTGTCTCCACCAATTTCTTGTATGGAGTGAGCTTGTCATCCTTAGTCTGATATTCATTATTGACCTGATTTATGATCAACTGAGAGTCTCCATAGACTTTGAGAGCTATGATATTCCATTGCACTGCTATCCTGAGGCCTATAGTCAAAGCCTTGTATTCTGCTATGTTGTTTGTGCAAGGAAATGCTAGTTTGTATGACTTCGATATGCAGTCCCCTTGTGGGGTGATGAAGAAGATACCAGCTCCTGATCCGTGTTGTGTATATGAGCCGTCGAAGTATAGTTTCTAGTGATCAGCGACGTTGAGGTTAAAAATAGACTCATCTGGAAACTCTAAGACAAGGGAATTCTCAGAATACATAGGTGCTTCTGCTAGTTGATCTGCAATAACCTGACCTTTAATGGCTTTCTGCTCCACATACTCAATGTCGTACTCTGATAATATCATTACCCATTTTTCCATTCTGCCTGTGAGCATTGCCTTTGATAGGAGATATTTGAGGGGATCAATTTTTGCGATGAGCTTTATCTTGTGTGCCAACATGTAATGTTTGAATTTTTGGGATGCAAACACTACTGCGAGGCAAGCTTTCTCGATGAATGAGTAATTTAGCTCGTGACCGACCATTGTTCTACTGATATAGTAGATAGCCCTCTCCGTTCTATTTTCATCATGCTGAGCTAGGAGAGCTCCAAGGGCTGCTACTGTTGCTAACACATATAAGATCAATGGTTTTCTCGGGATAGGTGGCATTAACACTGGTGGTGTCAGTAGATATTCCTTGATCTTATTGAATGCCTCTTCATATTTTGTATCCCATTTATATGTTACCCCTTTGTGGAGTAGGTGAGAATATGGATTCTGCTTGTCTGCTAGTTGTACTATGAACCATCGGATGGATTGAAGTCGGCCCTGGAGGCCTCTCAGTTGTTTTAATGTCTTTGGTGCTTCCATCTTGAGGATTGCTTTCACCTTCACCGGATCCACCTTGATACCCCTCATGGAGACTATGTATCCTAGCAATTTACCTGATTGTACGTCGAAGACATACTTCTTGGGATTTAGTCTGACTTTGTATTCCTCTAGTCTATCAAAGATATCACTTAGGGTTGCTATATGATCTTGTCTTTTCCTTGATTTAGCTAGAATGTCGTTGACATAGTCTTCGACTGTTTTATGAATCATGTCGTGGAATATCAGTGTCATGGCCCTTTGATAGGTTGCTCCTGCGTTCTTTAGGCCAAATGGCATCATGTTCCAACAGTAGGTCCCCCATGGACAAGTGAAGGCAGTCTTATGTTGATCTTCCTTTGCTATCATGATCTGGTTGTATCCTAAAAATTTGTCCATTAGTGATAGAATCTCATGTCCTGCTGTCATGTCTACTATCATGTCGATGTTGGGAAGCGGGAAATCATCCTTGGGACATGCTTTGTTCAAATATATGAAGTCTGTACAGATTTTGATAGCTTCGTCAGGTTTTCATATAGGTACCAAATTTGACATCCATTCGAGGTAATCAATTGGTCGGATAAATCCTGCATCTAACAATTCTTTGAGCTCCATTTTGACTAACAAAGCGATTTGGGGATGCATTTTTCGAAGCTTCTGTTTGACCGGCTTTGCTTCTAGACACACTACTAAATGATGGACCACTGTCTCTGGATCTAACCTTGGCATATCAACATAACTCCATGCGAAGTTTATTTGTCTTTCCTTTAGGAATGCTGCTAGGAGTTCTTGCTCTTCTGTTAATAGTGGTTCCGCATAGAATGTGATATGCGGGGTCTCCTTTGTTCCTATGTTGACCGGATTGCATTTTTTGGCCAAGACTGCTAACTTTTCCTGGTGAATAGCTCTTAGAGGAAGATTGAATCTTTCATCCTCGGGTGCGTCAAAGAGGTTTTCACCGTTGGATACGTCCTTTCTTTTTACTATTTTCTTGTCAGAGAGTGCCACAGTGTGGTTTTCACTCAAGGACTTGGATATGATTCTTAGTTTCTCACTTTTGTGACTGAAGGATTCAATCGTTTCCCCATAATAGGCATGTGTGTCCAACTCCATTATAAACCCTGCCTTGTGGTCTCCATCTGGAATGTTATCCCTCAATCCCATGAATTCTGAGAGCGCTTCATCATTTTTGAATGTGTCAAGAACTGGTGGTCCTCATTGGTCATAGTCGATCAATTGGGGGTAGGCTAAACAAATCTCATGATTTTGACTATCTGGTTCAAAGGATATGGTACTAATCATACACAAGGTGGTATCTTTGAATAGCCTAGGTAGATTGGATAAGGTATCTTCATCATCGCTACTAATATAGGGCTCAGTTATAAAATTATGTGTGTCCCTACCTGTGACTATTGGTGAGTGTACTTGTACTAGCATTGGTTGAGGAGAAATATTAACCATTCTAACCGGAGGACTCCGACCACATATGGTTATTCTCGAAGTGGTACATTCAAGACCAAGATTTGTTATGGGTCGCATCTCTAGCATGATAGGTATTATGAGCCCATTGTCATTTTGTCCAGGTCTTTGATTTCGGTCATAGCCCATTGCAAGCATCATGTGTAGGCCCTTGCTTCTTTTGTCCATTGGTAAATTAGCTGCCGGTCTTTCATCTTGATACAACATGTGAGATGGATTTTCTTCAATAACCTCATGACTAAGGTCTCCCCATCTTGTAAATTCAGGATAATTTTTAGGATAGATTTGTGATGTGGAAGCTTGATTTTCTTGTGGGCGTCCTTGTGATCTAGGAGATTGTGGTAAATCTCCTATCACAAAAGCATTGTTAGGGATTTTGCAGCTTCCACAACCGTCCTCCTGGATGGTGAGCTTGATATCGGAGATGGTGGGGATGGCGGGGATGGCAGGTGTCTCTGTCGTAGAAGTGGACGTGAGAGTGGTGGGGTCGATGTATGTTGTGGATGGGCCCTCATCATTCTTTGGCACTTGGGGGATTTTGTAATACTTGGATTCAACATTCTTGCAATATGAAAATGGCTCAGGATCTCCATAGACAGTAACCTCTTGTCCATTATGTGTAAATTTCACACATTGGTGGAAGGTTGATGCTACGGCTTTCATCACATGAATCCATGGGCGTCCCAGGAGGATATTGTATGGAAACTCGAGGTCCAAGACCTGACAGGTGGTTTCCATGAGTGTTGGCCCTACTTGGATAGGGAGCTTAATCGTGCCTTGAGATACTCTTTCTTGGTCATCATATACTCTTATTGTGATGCCTTCCCTTTGTCAATGGAACCTTATGATATTTTCAACTACTTGATGAGGCTAAGACATCTCCATCCACCAAGACCCTTTTGATTTTTCTCTTGTTGACAATGGCTTCCAAGTGAAGTGCACGGTTGTGTGATGGTTGGGCAGGGAAATCTTGGTTAGAGAATGTAAGGAGATTAGACGTTATGATATTTCCAACCATAGCTTGGAATTGCTCCACATCGAGATCTGCGGGGATAGTGGATGAGGCTAATGCTTCCTCAAGGATCTTTTTATCCGCTGATGATATTTTTAACAACTCCATGATGGAGATGTGTGTTGGCGTTCTCTTGAGTTGTTCTACAACATTGTAGGTATACAGAATGACTCTAGATGAAGGGATTTTGTTAGGTTGGGATGATCCTGCAATGGTGACTTTGTCGCCTCTTGTGGTGACTCCACAATCTTCAGCATGGGCGCCCTTGATGGTGATGACCATGTAGTCCTCATTTAGGGAAGCAACGACTCTTTCATACACATGATTTACACTGCCTTTCCCTTTATCATTTTTATTCCCTTTGTTGCCATGATTCGGCATTGGATTCGTGTAGATTTTAAGGTCCTGATTTCTAGTAGGTTGTTCCACGTTTATGATTTTCTTGTCAATGAGATCTTGGATGATGTTTTTAAGTCTGATGCAATTGTTTGTGGTGTGACCTTTTATTTTGTGAAATTCGCAAAGTTGATTCTCGTTATACCAAGGGGGTTTGACATTGGGTTCTTGGTAATTTTTAAATGTGGGAGGTTTGATGAGTTTTTCGTCAATCAATTTTTTCATTATATCCTCCAATGGTTCCCCAAAAATAGCATATTTGCGTTTTGGATAAGTTTTGCATTGGGGAGGTCCCCTTTGGTCAGTGAGGTTATTGATGGTGGGATTATTGGTTTGGTATGTTGTGTGATGAGTGTTTTGGCGTTGTGATTGGATTTGCGGTGCAGGTGTATGTTGGCGAGGACCACTAATGATCACCTTGGCATCGACGACACCATCATTAGTAATGTTCTTGTTTCTTTCCCATGTTCGAGGTTTATCATTGTAATTTGATGGTGGGCGATTGTTTTTCTATTCATGATATGACGTTGATTGAGCGGGTTGAGTCACAAGGGCTCTTTCGATGCTAAGTGCCTTGGAGATCAATTGCTCATATGTGGTGATTCCCTAAACCTTGAGATGAAATTCCAGGCAGCTTTCAAGGTTGGCTATGATTGTGTAGACTTGTTCTTTTGGCATGGTCCACTTGCTCCGATTGGCCTTGGATCGCCATCATTGAAGGAATGAGGCGAAAGACTCATTCTTTCCTTATTTTAGAGCCAATAATTCTTCAAGACTGACATCCATTGCAATGTTACATGCGTAATTCTTAATGAATGCGTCTCTAATTTCTTTGAATGTTCTAATGCCTAAAGGTAAGTGAGAGAACCATTCTATAGCGGGACCTGCCAAGCTCCTAGGGAATAGCCGCATCAGATAAGTATTGTCATATGCGACCTCCATACAATGAACCTAGAATTCCCTAATGTGATCTTCAGGGTTTCCCATCCCTTGATATTTTTCAAATTTGGGGATTTCAAATCCCTTGGGGAATGGTTTCATGTCTAGGCTCCTATCAAATGGATAGGGACACAAGTTGCTTGGCATTTTGGTTGTCCGCCCCAATTGAAGGTCGAGCACTTGTTGCGAGAGCAACCTGAGTTGTGTTGTCACATCATTTTAGGGATCAGGGGGTGGGATGAAAGTGTTTTGAGGTGTTTGAATTATGCTTTGGATGGATGGGTTGGTCAGTGCATTGTTTGATGGTATCTGCATGTTCTGTCGAGTGAAGTAGGCTTCTACTTGCTTTTGTATGAACGATGCCTGTTGTTGATCTTGTTGTTGTTGTGCTAGGATTTGTGCTTGTTCCAACAATGCTTGTTGTTGTTCCAACAACACTTGTTGTTGGGCTGCTAATTCTGCCGCTTCTTGTTGCTCTTGGTATTACCTCAATGCTTGTTGATATGCCTACAATTGTGCTGCTTGTGCAAGAAGTTGTGCTTGTGCTTGTGCTTGCTGTGTTTAGTATTGAGCTTGGGCTTGCACTTGGGCTTGAACTTGTACTACTTGTGCTTGTGCGGCTTGTTGCTGTAATAAAAGTTGTACTTGCATGACCCTTTGTGCTTGCAATGCTTGTGCGACTTGGGTGGCTTGTTGTTGTTGCTGTTGCAATAAAGCTTGAGCTTGCGCGACTTGTTGCGCTTGTATTGCGGCTTGTGCAGTTTTGGCAGCTTGTGTAGCTTGAGCAGCTTGTTGCACGGCTTTTTATTTCTGGACTTGTTGGTATCCTTTTTGGAAAGCAGCTTGCAATGCTACATCATATTGATTTGATGCGGTGAAAGTTGGTGGTGGTGGAGGTGGTGGTGGATTTGGAATGGTGGTACATGATGATGTTGTATTGATGTTTTGGGTGTTGGATAATGGTATTGATGTGATTGGTCCTTGTGAGACCATGCTTTGTGAGGTTAGGGGTGTGTTTGATGATGTTGCCATTGCTTGTGTATTTATCATTTGTTGTTGCGATATCAACGATAAATTTTGAGTGTTTGGTGCAATGCTTTGATTGATGGTTGGGATGTAGGTTTGATTGATACTTGGTAGGGGAGGCAACCCCAAACCAAGGAGTGGTGTGGATGATGATGCCAATGGTGGAAGAGGTGGAAATGTAAGGGGCGTGAGTTGTTGTGAAAACGTCGTGGTGTCGAATAAGCCCCCTAGTCTGAACGTATCTCCCTCTTCTTGTGAATTTGTGAGAAGAGGTGTTTGTGGTGTTGCGTAAAAAAATGATGATGATGGATCGTGATGGAATGTGAGAGGAACATTTTTGTGTAAGGGGTTTTCAGGTATGTTTTGTTCCAAGGTGTTTGCGTCTACATTTTGATTATTAACAAGGGGATGTGATTGAAGAGCCTTGAGGAATGTGTTTCCCTTGTTGACATTTGGTTGGGTTGGAGCAAATGATGTTGTGATTTGTGGAATGTTTTGTGTGACATTTTGAGATGGGGGTGTAGATGAAATGGGGATGGTGGATGAAATTGGGGGAAGTGATGTGTCCACGATAGTACTCACATCAAAATCCGAAGGCAACTTGACCCCTTATTTTGCTAGTTCAAGCATGTACAACGAAGGGTTAAGTCTCATCATGATGTTGATGATTCTATGGTTGTCTGGATTTTGGAGCATTTCTGTCATTTCTTCGCGAGACATTCCGAAAGTGAGGTCCTCTCCTTGATTTTCTTCTTGGGGATGTTGCGATGATAAGAGGGTCAATGGGTTGCTAGATTATGTTGGATTCATTTCTGTGTTGGTTTGGCTAAGATCACTTGAAGCAGGTGTTTCTTTGTCGGCTTCCATACTCTTCTTGTATTGAGATCTTGTTTGGACCATAAAACAAGGATCAAGAATATGGGAGATGAATCTCTTGATTCTTTGGATTGATCTCTATTTTATGTCCCAAAGTGAAAGTTTTAGGATGCTTTTGAGGATCAAAGGTGATGATATGATGATGATGTTATGGATGAATGATATGGATGCTTTTGAATTTCAATCAAACTTGAATGAGACACTAGGCTTTTTAGGACTTTGGATTTTGATCCTTGGTTTTGGATTTTGAAACTTTTGATATTTTGTCCTTGATTTTGATTTTGATTTTGGATTTGGATTTTGAACAAAAAGACCCTAAGATGTTGGATGATGATCTAAGGGATAGCTTTGTCCAAAGGATGATAATTTGAATATATGTGAGGAGAAGGATGCATCTACCCACACCTATTCAAACAAGATGATTGTTTCACTAAGCATATGGAGAAGGATTCATCTACATACACTAAGCTAGACAAGATGATTTTGATAACTTTGACCAAGCATATGCAAAAGGATGCATTTACACATACCTAGCCAAAGGTGTTTTGATAAAATGTTTTCAAGGATTTGTCTCAATGATTTAGATGATTTATATTTTTCCATAAAGCCTAGTTTCAAGATTTTCCCAAAAGGTGATGATGAGGTGGATTTTGTTTTGATGTTTTGAATGGATGGATGAGAAAAGGTTTTAATAATGTTTTGATCTTAAGATGAACCTAAAAAAGAACACTTTGTTTACCTAGATCTAGGTATTGAAGAGCATGCAAATGCTTCCTAATGACCTTTGTAACCAAGAAATGATTTCATTTGAACATTCATTTTCGAATTTTCAATCACTGATTTGTGCTTTGGGATTTGGAGTCTTCAACACATATGAAAGTTCATTTTGCTTAGCTTTTCTTAATGTCTTTATTTTACCAAAAACACTTTCTTTAATTAGGTTTTCAAACTAGATGTCCTATGTCTTAATTTCTTCAAACCCCACAAGATATGTTATGTGGAAATTTAATGAACTTAAGGAAAAGGGTTTCCCTATTGTTTACTTAAGGAGACAAATTGAGATCTAATCCAATGCTTAGAAACCTCTAAGGATGTGAATCCCAAGGGAAAGCAATAACATATGGATTGTGTCAATGGTATTTGTGTTCAAAAGGGTTTGAAATTTGGATGATGTTAAGTGTTTGTTTTCATGATGTTTTCGATCAAGCAATGCATTTTGTAACCCAAGAATAAGTACAATCCTATGGATGTGTAAGAAAATATTTGTTGGATTCCCACTTGGACAAGTCCAGCTATGCTTATCTCTAGCGGATGGTTAGATGCTTGACCCCATTGGCTCCCCTCCATGACACTCACTTATACGGGGCAGCCAAGCATCAACACCCATGAAACTCCCATGGCATGCTTTCCATCTCTACTAGAAGACCGTAAAAGTGTGGGGTGGCTTTAGAACGACCGTTCTTACACCAAAAAATAGATAAAAAGGATTTTGGAAAATTCTAGCACATGGATTTTAGTAAGGACTTTCCATTCGTGGAGATTGACCCATGTGGCAAGAGTCCCCTTTAAGATCCATCTTGTTGGAATCAACCGTGTGATATTGGCATTTCTTCCAATATCCACATTTATATCCCAGCTGGAAATACTCTTGGCTTTAGAGTGTTACCAGTTGAGTCGTTCCCTTGGGTGATTAATTTTTCCCCAAGGCATGCCCTCTAGGATAAACAAAAGTGAATGAAGAACAATATTCGTAACTCGATCAATCCTTGTTGGCAACAAGGAGAGAGAATGTATGCAACAAAGTCCCCACTCACACTCGCACAATAGTTTGTTCAATTTTAAGCCCAAATCGAAGTGTGGAGGTGATTGCTTTGTCTTAAGCCAAAGTCATGGAAAAGACCTTTTGATTCTCAAGATCGCTATAAAGCATGAGAGAAGCACATACGTCCTTTTCCAATGCCTTTAGTCTAAGTAGGCCCTCACAAAAAACACAACTATACTTGTTATTTTTAGATCCTCAAAGCAATATGTGAGTTCATTTTAGAGCACCAAATTACAAGTGAAAGACATTTGTTCAATTTGTTAATCCCACAAATGAAATCTAGTAAGTTGTTGGTCCTATTGTTCGTTTTAACCTTTGCAAGAAAAAAATGGATTTGAAAGGTTCCTTTTTAAGCCTAAATGAAAGCTAGTGTTCTAAAGATGAAAAGATGACAAATTCCTAAGGAAGTGTTAAACAAACACTTAAGTGCTTAAAAACACTTTGATTGGACAAGATATCATCACCATGCTCCTTCTTCCTTTACTTTTTGGCTTCCAACCTACAAAGGCAAAAAATAGTCAGATTCTGGAAAAACACAAAAATTTAAAAAGCAGAAAATAGAGGAAGAAGCAATCATTAAAAACACATGCTAAAAAAAAAAAAATAAATTCCCTTTTACTATCTCCCAGTGTCACAACTCGTGAAGGCATCACTATTTTTTCCTCCCAGCGTCGCTTACTAGTCAGCAACGCTCTGTGTCGGGACATAGAGCACGATTGCGTCGCTCTTTTCACCCAACGTCGTAGTTTCTACCACTGTTAGAGTTTAGAAATTTTTTGAAACTTCTGTAGATCGGCGAGTCTAGCAGCAGAGTTAAAAATTTGAATTTTTTTGGCAGGATGAGCCCAGTGGCGCTAAAACAACGACGCTAATGAGCCCGCGGTGCTAAAATAACGACGCTGACGAGCCTGTGGTGCTAAAACAACGACACTGATGAGCTCGCGGTGCTAAAAGAGCGACGCTGACGAGCCTGCGTTGGAATTTCTTGTGTGTCAAGAAAACGCAAAAATTTTGAGGAAATGTTAGAAATGATGACTTCAAGCCCTCCGTCTAGCGCCAAATGTGCGAACCCTTTTCCTAGTACCTACAAAACAACATGAATAAACGAGTTAGACAAGGAATTACAAGCTAAAAGAAGGATTCCCCATGAAATCCATTTGCCAACTCAAAATAGGAAAGAAAATAAGCAAGAACACAATGAAATTGATAAACCAAAGATTAAATCCTAATTTAAATAGCAAACACTTGATCCCATGGGGGAATTGGTGCCAATTTGATGTGAAAATTGGCCCTTTCACAATCCCTATGATGCAAGATTCGAATGTTGAAGAGATTGTTGATCCACTTTGTTGATGAAAGATGAAGACTCCAAGATAAATCTGCAAAAAAGCCTAGCTAAGAATTCGAATGATGGATGGAAATGGCTAAGTATTTTAGCATGGTAGCTTTGCTTGGATTGTGGATGATAAAATGAGGAGAGGAGCTCTTCATTATAGGATTTCAAGATGGATGAATGCCCAAATTTGAGCAATGTGGGACTAACATTCATCCAATGATATGGTGCCACTTGTCAAGCTATGAATGGATGATGGTTGTGCAAGATTTGGGGTTTGTGCCAATAAATGCCAATATTTGAAATTCAAATTTGTTGAAATGACATGCAAGAGGGAAGAGAAAATTCAATAAATGCCACTTGGCTCAAGGGAAAGGACATGTAAGAGGTTTTAAATGCCTTGTTGGATGTACATGTTGACTTGGGGTACAATTCAAATTGAGAGAATATTCAAAGATGCTGTGAGGAAAATAGAGATTTAATAAATGAATTAAATCTATTTTCATGTGCAACTTGCAGTATCTAGAGGATGTGATATGAGATTAGATTAAATTAATCAAAGGTTAATTAATTTAACAGGAGATTAGATGATGTGACTTATTTGACTTAGATTTATGGATTTATTTAAATCAAACAAGAGAGGAATATGATAAAAGGCTAATTAAATAAGGATTTTGATTTATTTAATTAAAAGGGATGGTGTTAGATTAAATCAAATAAGGTTTTAATTTATTTAATTTAATGGATAGACTTTAGAGATTTAATCAAATAAATTGATTATTTAATTAAATAGGGATAATTAGATCAGATGGATTGATTTAATTAACAAGAGAAAGTGACTTAATTAGACAAAATAATTTATTTAATTAAGAGGCGAATATTGATGAATTTAAT
>VDFB02379711.1:200888206-200935820 GCA_007258455.2 Sequoia sempervirens | reverse complement strand
AGGATCCAATGTATAGGGTAGAGGGTTCAGAATTGAGGGTATAGGGTTGACAACCTATAGGTTTAGGGTATTAAGTTGAGGGTATAGGTTTGAGGGGTTAGGGTTGAGGGTACATATGGTTGAAGGATTAGGGTTGAGGTTCCAATGTATAGGGTAGAGGGTATCAGGGTTGAGGGTTTAGGGTTTGAGGGTTGAAGATTAAGGGATTAAGGGTTGAGGGTTGAGAATTGAGGGTTGAGAGTTTAATGCATATGGTTGAGGGTAGAGGGTAGAGGGTAGAGGATTTAAGGGTTGAGGGATGAGGGTTTAAGGTTTAGGGTAGAGGATTAAGGGTATAGGGTTGAGGGTCCAATGTATAAGGTAGATGATATAGGGGTTGAGGGATTAGGGTTCAAGGGTTGAGGGTTAAGGGTTGAGGGATTAAGAGTCAAGAGGGTTGAGGGATTAGGGTAGAGATTTTACTAAGTGTGTTTAAGGGTTGAGGGATTAGGGTAGAGGGTAGAGGGTTTAAGGGTTTAGGTTTTAAGGGTTGAGGGTTTAGCTTGGTTGAGGGTTTAGGGTTTATGTTTTAGGGTTGAGGGTAGAGGGTACATATGGTTGAAGGATTGGGGTTGAGAGTAGAGGATTGAGGGTATAAGGTTGGGGGATTAGGGTTAAGGGTCCAATGTATAGGGTAGAGGGTTTAGGGTTTAGGGTATAGGGTTGGGGGTATAAGGTTTAGGGTAGAGGATTAAGGGTATAGGGTTGGGAGATTAGGGTTGAGGGTCAAATGTTTAGGGTTTAGGGTTTAGGGTTTAGGGTATTGGGTTGAGGGTATAGGGTTTAAGGTTGAGGGAGAGGATTGAGGGTATAGGGTTAGGGGATTAGGGTTGAGGGTTGAGGGTCCAATGTATAGGGTAGAGGGTATAGCGGTTGAGGGAGTAGGGTTTAAGGTTTGAGGGTTGAGGGATTAGTGTAGAGAGTTTAATAAGTGGGTTTAAGGGTTGAGGGATTGTGGTTGAGGGTAGAGGGTAGAGGGTTTAATGGTGTAGGGTTTAAGGGTTGAGGGTTGAGGGTTGAGGCTTTAGGGTAGGGTTGAGGGTCCAATGCATAGGGTAGAGGGTATAGCGGTTGAGGGAGTAGGGTTTAAGGGTTGAGGGTTGATGGATTAAGGATATAGCGGTTGAGAGAGATAGAAGGAGTGAGTGAGTGAGAGAGACTTGAGAGAGGGAGAGGGGGTATGAGGGAGAGACTTGACAAAGAGAGAGGGAGGGAGTGGGAGAGAGATAGAGAGTAGAGGATATAGGGTATAAGGGTTAAGGGTAGAGGGTAGAGGGTTAAGGGTAGAGGGAGAGAGATAGAAGGAGTGAGTGAGTGAGAGAGAGAATCGAGAGAGGGAAGGGGCAGGAGGAGAGACTCTGAGAGAGAGAGAGGTAGGGAGGGAGAGGATAGAGGGTAGAGGAAATAGGATATAAGGGTTAAGGGTAGAGGGTAGAGGAGAGAGATAGAAGGAGCCAGTGAGTGAGAGAGAGAGAATTGAGAGAGGGAGAGGGGCAGGAGGGAGAGACTCTGAGAGGAGAGAGAGGGAGGAGTGAGAGAGAGACAGAGTGGCAGAGGATAGGGGTATATGGCCAAGGGTTAAGGGTTAAGAGTAGAGGGAGATAGATAGGAGTGAGTGAGTGAGAGAGATACCTGAGAGAGGGAGAGAAGCAGGAGGGAGAGACTTGAGAGAGAGAGGGAGGGAGTGGGAGAGAGATAGAGGGTAGAGGATAGTAGATAGAGAATAAAGGGTATAAGGGTTAAGGGTAGAGGGTTAAGGGGAGAGGGGAGAGAGATAGGAGTGAGAGAGTGAGAGAGAGAGTCTTGAGAGAGGGATAGGGGGTAGGAGGGAGAGACTTAAGAGAGAGAGATGGAGGGACAAGTGAGATAGAGAGGAGAGAAGAGGAGGGAGGGATAAATGTATATGAGGGTTGAGGATCCAATGTATAGGGTAGAGGGTTAGGAATTGGGGGTATAGTGTTGAGGACCTATAGGGTTGATGGTTTAGGGTTGATGGTTTAGGACCTACATATGGTTGAAAGAATAGGGTTGAGGGTACATATGGATGAAGGATTAGGGTTGAGGTTCCAATGTATAAGGTAGAGGGTATCAGGGTTGAGGGTTTAGGGTTTGAGGGTTGAGGATAGAGGGTAGAAGGTTTAAGGGTTTAGGGTTGAGTGTAGAGGGTTTAGGGTTTGAGGGTATAGGTTTTAGGGTTTAGGGTAGAGGGTAGAGGGTAGAGGGTTTAAGGGTAGATGGATTAAGGGTTTTGGGTTGAGGGTAGAGGGAAAGAGAAAAAAAACCTATAAAAAAATCAACTCTCTCATAACGCGAGTGTGTTTTGAAGTAGTAGAGATATGTCCATTTTTTAGCAAGACATAACACAAGCACATTATAATGCGAGCATGTTTTGGATTGCTCTAAAATTGGTAAAAACTCAATATACCCATGATATCAAGGCCCACATTCTGCATATTCTCCTAGTTTTGCATGTGCTCCGACAAAAAATAGCTTTTCATGATGTTGTGAAGTGTGCATGCATGTTTTTCACATTCCACCACCTTTCTCATGATCTTTGCACCACCTTTGCATGGAATAGCATAGTTTTCACGTTGAAAGGCATATAATATCAATTCAAGTCTGAATTCCATTAAAGGTGATATACAATTGAAGTTTGGAGGGGAACAAGCTTTTGAAAAAGTCAAATTGTTGAGGAGTTTGAAGAAAGAAGAAGCAAAGGCTGCATAATTGGGTAGAACTCCTCCATTTGAAACTTTGGTTTTTTAGGTATGTGAAGTCTTTACACATTTTCTTTCGTTCTATTATGGATTTCTTTCATTTTTGTTATTTTTCATATTCCATGTTTCAATCATTGTTTGTTTGTCATTATAACCTTAGCATGTCAATGCACATTTTAAATTACACAATTCTTTAAAATTTCCAATTACATTTTTAAACCACATCTCTTTGAGGCATTTTGTTATTTAACAATTGACTTACCTTGTGTATGCTTCCACATTTTGTATACACATATACATCACATAAGTTATAAGGAAGTAAAATGAAACATCATTTCTCAATCCTTTATTATGGATGTGCATACCACTCTCCAAAGCTTTCATTTTGGTATAGGCACGAGGGATGTTGGAAAATGTAGTTGAATTTGGTTTTACACCTACAATTTGCATATGCTTGAAATTTTCTAAAGCCTTTTCAATAAATCTATTTTTGCATATCTTGCAATCATTATAGTCCACGAGGACATATCTCATTGAAGTATTTTGTCAAATAGTTATACCAAACAGCTGATTGCCTTGTCTATGCTACCAAATTTTCCATACACCTCTCTAAAAAATTGGAATATACTCCTCCCACATTGATAGATTATTGAATCTATTTTGGTTTTCATCTCTATTTCTAAATTTACCTCATCACTAAACCTACCTCATCACTTATGTTGTGATATATTTTAAATGTTTCCCTGATTACTCTACCTACAAGGGATTCTAACCCTTCTCTCCACTTTTTCCTTGATATACATCACCATGAGACCCCATTTTTATGAGGCATATGCTGCCCCTACCTTTTCAACCCTACTGCATTGGCAGGCTAGTGAGCTCATTCACTAGCTTGCCATTGTGTATCATCACTGTAGACCCCATTTCTATGAGGCATACACTGCCCCTACCTTCTCAACCCTATAGAATTAGTAGGCTAGTGAGTGGAAATGGGGTCATCACCGTGAGATCCCATTTCTATGAGGCATACACTGCCCCTACCTTTTCAACCCTACCTCATTGGTAGGCTAGTGAGTGAGCTCACTAGCTTGCCAATGCACCACTAGCTTGCCAAGGAATTTAAATTCACATGCCTTGTCCATGCTTCCATTTCAAGCCTATCTTGCAACATGGCATTGCACATTATCACATTTCTTTAAGGCATTCCATCAGAAAAATTCATGTGACCTTTGTCTATGGAAACACTCTTCTAAAAGATGATTGTAAGCATTTTGTATGAAGCCTTGAATGACATATATTTCATTTATTTGTATGGATTCATTTTTTAGGAACTAATATTCTTCCCATTACCATGCTACAGGTGAAATTATCTTCCATGTTGAGGAAACAAATAAGGAATAAACTAACAAATGAAGAGTATGAAACCAATAAAGCAAAGGAGAGAGAACGGGTGAGGGAATATTGTGAAAAGAAGAAATTGGATACGATTGACAAAAACAAGCCAATTGAAGAGGAACCTCAACCATAAAAAAGAGAAAAGGAAATGGCGGCTCAAATGGCATGAATGCAAAAGCATCGTGGTAAGACAAATTTGAATATAGTAGTTGGAGACACACCCTCTACTGCAAGTGAATACGAAGGGATACCATTAAGAACAAGTGAATATGGAGGGACACCATCTACCACAAGTGAATATGGAGGTACACCATCTACCACAAGTGAATATGGTTGGACACCATCCACCGTATCTCAAGTTGAGAGTACATCATCACTCAAATTTGACGAAGAAGGTACACCATCATCCCCATGTGAACCTCAAGATATGTCTTCTGCTCCACCCTCGATCGAAGGTACACAATCTATCCAACCTCAATTAAATATTGATGAAATTCCTAATGTTGAGATGTATGTACCTAGGAGAACACCACCTAGAATTTTGCGTAGAAAGCCAAAGTATTTGATTAATATTGGTGAGGATATTTTGCAGCACATGGAAGGTAAGATTCCAGCACACACTTGTAGAAGATATGCTGATAAGATTTAGAAATTATTCTTTAAAAGGCTAAATGAGACTGCAATACGTCAACTATTTGTTGAAATGATGTGGGGTATAAAGTATAGAAACATCATGAAGACTCTTGGGTTGAGAACATTGAATGCTTCAAGTGAAAAAACTATTGTGAAGAATCTAATGGATGGTTATGAGAGTGTGGGTAAGACCTCACACTCAAAGGATAGTAATGCCACCCGACGTGTCATTGCATTGACTTTGGTAAGTAGTCAAACAAAGAGAGCTCGAAAGCATTAGAAAGACAAGTGAACAAATGAGAATTAGTAGAAAAAATTTATCAAGAGTCATTCAAAGGTGACAAAGAATTGAGGGCACTGATTCAAATGAATTATGGGAATTCTCAGGGAGACTGCCATGAAAAGATAAAAAAGTTGTTGAAGCATTGAGAACACTAATTGAAAAGTATTGGAAGAAAAACACAAGGCCATCTCCAAATCAAAGGGATGTGGCAAGAAGGAGAATCAGTAGTTAAAACTGTGAGCCACATCCAAAGCATTTTTTGAATATGACTCAAACCCATTTTTTTCGTAATTTTAATAGGCTTATCCTCAAATTAGTATTTTTCAAAGATATTTTGAAATGCTTAAACCTTTTTATGTCAAGATAAATCACACACACACACTACTTGTTGTAGACTACATATTGAATTCTCTAACCATTATGATGTGTATTGTTCTATATATTTAGATTTGCATACTAATGATGTTTTACAGGATTGTAGCATAGAAGCCCCACCAACATCTTCAAAAGAGTTATGTAAACAAAGATTTTGGCACCCAAATTATTTATGGTCCTTCTATGGTTTTCACCTAAAAGGATAAATATTGGGGCCAAAATGCAATGTATAAATTCAAAGATTGATGTTATGAGGGATGCAATGTGTTTAACTATGATGTATAAATGCAATAAACTGAAAAAGAAAGATGATTATTAATGCTAAACCTAAGAAATGTAAAGTGCTAGAAAACACAGTGTTGTATGCAAAAACACCTAAGAATGCAAGTAAATGATGATAGAATCAAACAGAACTAGAGAGGTGCACTTGGAATATGAAGTCTGATGCAGAGAGGCTTTGGAATCCCACAGAGTTGACTAGAAATGTTGACTGCGACACTTATGCCAAGTTGGGCGATTTTGTCCAGTTTTGGGGAAAATCTGTCGAAATAGGAATCTGCCAAATGGGTGTACTCATATATATAGAAACCATTTTTCAGACCTGGCAATGGGACTAATTTTCCATAGATGGCAACTTAGTCCACCTAAGAATTTTTGGAATTTTGGGACAAGATTCTATAGCTTTTGGTTTGCACTTCCTTTTTTGATAGGTGTCCAATCTCGATTCTGCAAAAAACAAGCTGAAATTGGTCTCCAAGCTTCAATTAGGGATTTGTTGACTTTGATGACTTTGATGGATTGAAAACCTCTTTTAAACACCAAAATATTTGATAAATCCACATACAAAACCTAAAAACACACATGCAAAGAGGGAAAAAGGGTTAAGGTTAGAGTATAGGGGTTTTCCTTGGTCAAACCCCGATTTGGTAATCAAACCCTATGAAATGAAATGAAATAAGAAGAGAATGATAAATAAACAACATGCAATGTCATAAACTTACCAAACCCTTGATGTATAAATATGAAGATATGCAATGAAGTGCTCTAATGGATGGCTTGATTATGCTTAGAGTGGTTGAATGCTTGATAATTACTTGGATGATTGAGTGAATGAATACTTGAATGAATGGGGGTTAAAATGAGAGGAAAAGCCCTTATTTATACTTGATTTTCCATTATTTCTAGAAAATAACACATCACAGGTTCACAGGTTGACCTCAAGGGTAAGAGAATAAAATCTTGCCAAGAAATTAAAATTATTTTCATTTTTGTGCCCAGTGGGACTAAGTCGCCCCAGGTGGTGACTTGGTCCCACCAGGGCAATTTCACTGGGTGTCAGAAATTAAAGTGCATTAAATAAGGTTTAACGGGAATATCCTCAACAATACACTTAAGTAGGGCTAGAAAGTGTATTAAGGGTTCATTTAAACATGAGAAAGGGTTGAATTAGTGATGACAAGTCTAGAAAAGCATGAGAGTTTGTTACAAATCTTTACAAAACTTTGAAATAATACTTGGTAAGTGATAACAAGGGGTTATTTAGGTGAATTATAATGAAAGGGTCCTTAGAAAAGTGCGAAAGTGGGTTACAACACTTCACAACACTTTTACAAGACATCCTAGAAGTCTTAATGATTCTCAAGGGTCCAAGACCTAATGTGAATGTGTTGGCCACATTACAATATTAAATCTAGGAAAAATCAAGCCAAAGTCCATTAGAAGGACCTAAACATGAGAAAAATTAGAAGGGTTACTTTTTCTGTGTCCACAGTTAGCCCCCACTTTAGTGAGAGGATGAGCTTGCTTCAAACTCACACTAAAGTATCCAGTCATGCAATCAAGAGGGGTTCATATGTACTCATGCTAGTAAGCTGAGACAACAATGATCAAGAGGGAACACACATGAACACAAAGGAACACACATGAAAATGATGAAAAGAAAAGAAAGAAGGAAGAAAGTCAGATCAAGCTTCGATTGTTTGTCCAACTAGTTGTGGATCAGATCTAGGTTGTTTGTTTGGAAATAGAAATGTGTACTCACTCTGGGGTGATGAAACTCATGGTTTTCCACTAGGTGAGAAGGCCCGAAAGGTGAGAAAAATACACTCACGACTGGTATGTACTCACAAACACGCAAGTGGCTATGGGGAAAATTCATGCCTCATAATGGGCTTCCCACTCAACCATATCAAAGTTATACCTCCTAATAACTTTAATAAAGCACCACAAAGGACAATGTCATTTCATGCTTCATGAGACAAGCAAAGCTTTGTATGCTTAGAACTCATGAACAAATGCGATGGCACCACATGTGCATGCAAGTTGTGTTATGCAAGTTGGCCATGTAAATGCAAAATGCAATGTGCAAAGGATGTTCAAAGGAGTCTTGTTTAGTTCATGTGAGGTCTTTAACTTTGGGAACATTGTGTCTAATGTCTCCAAGAGAGGACCAATCAAAGAATAGAATATTCACGACTTAGGGGATGTAGTGTGTTGCATCAAGCCACCAAGAGGAATGTAATATGTTTATATAGATCACGGTCATGAAAGACATCACTCCCAATGTCATCCACAAAGTGACAAACACATCGTATAAAGTAACAAGGTTGCACTAAGAACCAAGAAAGAAAAATGAATAATGAATAATTCCAATGTATGCCCCCACTTTAAAGGAATTTCTACATGAGAGACAACTTGGAAAGCCCTTATGCCAAGTCATACGTTTCTGAGTATGGTTGTGTCATGCAAAAGAAAAAGGAACAAAAGAAAGAAGGGTTTCCCCCCAAAAGGAACTCACCAAACACATAAGGGATCTATAGATTTGGGGTCAGTATGTTCATTGTTGCAATGTTTTGATTAAATAGCTTGGAACTGTCATCATTCCCCAAATACACATAGAACTGGAAGAATGACACAAAGAGAGCAAAGACCAAAAGTAAAAGAAAAATCCATTTGGGTCAACATGGAAGAGACATAGGATGTCGTGATGCTTTGCATCGTCCCCAAAAGGGAAACACAAGAATAAGACAAAAGGAAAGGTGAAAAAAAATGAAAAATATTTTGGGTCAACATTAGAGAGACATTTCGGTCTCAATGCCTTGCGTCATCCCCAAAAGGAAAACACAAAACAAAGGCGAAAAAGAAAATAGAAAGACCTTTTGGGTCAACATGGAAGAGACATAGGGTGTCTCAATGCTTTGCATCATCCCCAAAAGGAAAAAACAAAACAAAAGTGAAAAGGAAAAGTGATGTATGACATATAGAAGAATGAAGGAACAAATAGAGGAATGTTATGAAGAGAGGAGAACATCAAACATCATGTTACGAGGCAACACAATACACACATACACATAAAAGAAAAGGAAAAAGAAAAAGAAAGTGCAAAAGACTAGTAAGGTGAATGCAAGTCAATTGTCGAGCAAGTCATTTTCCTCCCAATCATGTTCATGATGTGCTAAGGGTGGGAAACTAGCTAGAGGGACAAGAACAAATGCATTACTAGGACAAGGCTATCGACTTCTTTCCCCCACTGAGTGCAAGGAAAGAATGAGTTGAGATAGGTAATGGGGAAGGTCATGTAATAGTGAGAAAAGAATGTTCTACAACTATTACATGATGAGGTGTGTAATGGTGGTTTATGGATTTATTGGATAGCAATTATCACCATCAAAATGATACTTGCTCAATATTTCTTTCAATTGGCGACATTCATCACTTCGATGTCCAAGAACACGATGATAAGCACAATGTGGAACATTAGCATCTTTAGGATAGATTACCAACCTATTCATAGGTGGTAATAAAATGAGTTCTAACCAAAATCTGAACAAAGATTTTGGGTATCCAAGGGTTCTCTAACTCTTCTAGCATTTTTCACCTAAAAGGAGAGAAATGGACCCAAAATGCAATGTACACATTCAAAATTAATGCATATACCTAAATAAAATGTCCTAATGTGATTAAATGAAAAAGAAAGATGATTATTAAAGCAAAACCTAAGATATGCAAGTTTTTTTGAAAACACATTGTGATATACAAGATGATTGATTAAATGCAATAAAGAACAAAATAAAGATGCTAAACAAAAACTATGCACCTAGAAACTGATGAAGGGCATAATGAAGATTGTAAAAACCTTTGAAATTCTAAAAATTTTGATTTTCAGGCCAACTGGGACACTTATGCCAAGCTGGGCGACTTAGTCCTAGATTTGGGAAACTGCTCTGGAGCTCATTTCAGCCAAATGGGTATCCAAATCTATAGAAAAATCTAAAAAACATGCACAGTGGGACTAAGTCACCACTGTTGGTGACTTAGTCCACTTTGGATTTTTTGAAAAGTCAAAAGTGGAATCTATAGCTCTCGGTTTGCTCTTTCTATTCCTCCAGTTGTCTGGTTCGGAAACCCTAAATTTCTGAGGCTGTAGGTGACTTTTTGTGTAGATTTTGACCTTGCCAATAGGAAGATGACTTCAACAAGTTTGAAACCTATTCTTTAATCATGTCCAAGCCATCCAAGTACCTAAATTTGCAATCACACAAAGAAAGAGAGATAAAATGTTGATAGTTAGGGATTGGGGGTTTGCCTTGGTCAAACCCCGTTTAGGTAATTAAACCAAAATGATGAAATAAGGTAATGAAATACAAAATATTAAAAAATGCAATTAGAAACTTTCCATGATGATTTATTTTCAATTGCTACAACATTGGATGAATAATCTTGCTTTTGAATGCCTTAGAATTAAGCTTGAATTCTATCTTGATGACTTAAGATGTTAAAACCCTAGCTTGCTTGACTTGATAGAGATAATGAATGAAAAATGAGTAATAAATGAATTATGAATGCATGAATAATGAATTAGGGTTTAAAGGTCTCCTTTTATAGAGGAGAGTTAAGTGAATGGCTAGAATAAGGATCATGATCAAGGGCCAAGATTAAATTAGAAAATAATTTAATCAAGGGTGGAGGTTAATTAAGAGAAGAAAGACATAGATAGATAAAGACTTGAGGTGGAAGATAATATTGGCACAAAAAAGAGGTGATAGAAGAAATTAAATAATAAATATTATTTAATTTAAGTGGCCAACATAGGAGAAATAAATAAAATATTAATTTTATTTATTTAAAAAGAAAGGTGAGAACAAATAATTAGATAATTAAAAATAATTATTTAATTATAGAGGAAAGGTGGAGTGCTAAACATTAAATAATTAAAAACAATTATTTAATGGAGAGGAGAGGAATAATTAAATAATTAAAATAATTATTTAATTGGGGAGATATTTATAAATTTAATTATAGAGAGAAAAGCCTAATGAATAATTAAATAATTGAAATAATTATTTAATTATAGAAGAAGAGGGAAAAGCTAACTTTTGAATTAAAATAATATTTAATTCAAAAGTAGAGAGGAAAGGACCAATAAAATTCTAGAAAAGTGTGAAATTCATTTACAATTCTTTACAACACCTTTACAAGACATGCAATTTATTCAATTTGCAAGGGTCCAAGACCTAATGTGGATGTGTAAAACACCTCACAACACTAAATCAAGGCCTCATTAACTCCAATTTATCATCATATCATTCCAAACCACTTGTTCAAATCAAATCAATCAAATCAATCCAAGCAATAATCCAAAGGCAAGGCAATCCTTAATCCATACCAATCAAGTCAATCAATCTTGTCAATTCTAGGCGACTTAGTCCCATATCCAAAAAAACTGATCTGGAGCCCATTTCAACCAAATGGGTATCCATAACTATAGAAAACTCTGAAAACTAGGTTCAGTGGGACTAATTCGCCACTATTGGCGACTTAGTCCACTTATGAATTTCTAAAAATCTGAATGTGGAAATGGAAGCCCTCGGTTTGCACTTCAGTTCTTGACAGGCACGTCCAGTTCTGGAACTCTGATTTTCAACACTGTAAATGTTTTTTTGTTGATATCTTGACTTGGTCAACAAGGAGATGTCTTCAATAACTTTGCAACTTGATCTTTAATGATTTCCAAGCCTTCAAGATACCTAAATATGCAAACACACACAAGGAAAAGAGAGAAAATGTCGATTGTTAAGGATTGGGGGTTTGCCTTGGTCAAACCCCATTTAGGTAATTAAACCAAAATGATGAAATATGAAACAATGCAATTAGAAACTTGTCATGATGATAGATCTTGAGTTGCTGCAACAATGGATGAAGAATCTTACTTTTGAATGCCTTAGAATTGAACTTGAATACTATCTTGATGACTTAAGATGTTAAAACCCTAGCTTGCTTGACTTGATAGAGATAATGAATGACAAATGATTAATGAATGAATTCCATGTTATGAATTAGAGTTTAAAGTTCTCCTTTTATAGAGGAGAGTTAAGAATAAGGATCATGATCAAGGGCCAAGATTAAATTAGAAAATAATTAAATCAAGGGTGGAGGTTAATTGAGAGAGTAAAGACATGGATAATAAATATTTGAGGTGGAAGATAATATTGGCACAAAAAAGAAGTGGTAAGAGAAATTAAATAATAAAGATTATTTAATTTAGGAGGCCAACATAGGAGAAATAAATAAAATATTAATTTTATTTATTTAAAGAGAAAGGTGAGAAAAAATAATTTAGATAATTAAATAATTATTTTTAAATTATAGAGGAAAGGTGGAGTGTTAAACATTAAATAATTAAAAACAATTATTTAATGGAGAGGGCAACAATAATTAAATAATTAAAATAATTATTTAATTGGGGAGATATTTATTTAATTATAGAGAGAAAAGGCTAATGAATAATTAAATAATTGAAATAATTATTTAATTATAGAAGAAGAGGGAAAGTATAACTTTTGAATTAAAATAATATTTAATTCAGAAGTAGAGAGGAAATGACTAATAAAAGTCTAGAAAAGTGTGAAAGTCATTTACAATTCTTTACAACATCTTTACAAGACATGCATTTTATTCAATTTGCGAGGGCCCAAGACCTAATGTGGATGTGTAAAACACCTCACAACACTAAATCAAGGCCTCATTAAGTCAAATTTATCATAAATTATTCCCAAATCAAGCAAGGTATACACTTTTTGGCAACACATTAAGTCCCCACTTTAGTTAGAGGATGAACTTTCTTCAAACTCACACTAAAGTAGACATTCAAGAGGGGTCCAATTGTACCGATGTGGATGACAAATAATGAAAAAGATCAAGGCGTTAGTCAAGCCCCTAGGATCCAAGATCCTAAGTCATACCCACATAATCACAAAATAGAAATGCAAAAAATGCCCAAAAAAATGCTAGAAATTATAGTGCAAAATGTGCAGAAGGACTAAGTCACCTAGAGTGTGGCGAATTAGTCCCTATGATGATTTTTTTGTGATTTTTAAGAAATTTTTAATACAATTTGCTATTTTTCAGATGTATAGATGCAACTATAGTATTGAAATGTAGAATTTTGTTGTTTACTAATGAAATATGATGCAAAAATGCAAGCTATATGAGCTTTTCACTAATGCAATTTTTAAAACCCTAGGATGCAATTTAAACAATGCAAAACTTAATACAATGCTAATGCAAGTGAAACCTAGGATGCACATGCACTTGAAATTAGAAAGAAAAATGTTCAAAAGTCAGGGTCACCAAAATGTAAACAAAGATTTTGGTACTCAGATGCTTTATGGTCCTTCTAGGGTTTTTCACCTAAAAGGATAAAGATTGGGGCCAAAATGCAATGTATACATTCAAATATTGATGTTATGAGGGATGTCATATGTTTAACTATGATGTCTAAATGAAATAAACTGAAAAATAAAGATGATTATTAATGCTAAACCTAAAAAATGTAAAGTGCTGAAAAACACAGTGTTGTATGCAAAAACACCTAAGAATACAAGTAAATGATGACAAAATCAAACATAACTAGAGAGGTGCACCTTGAATTTGAAGTCTAATGCAGAGAGGCTTTGGAATCCTGCAGAGTTGATTGGAGATGTTGACTGGGACACTTACGTCAAGCTGGGCGACTTAGTCTAGTTTCAGGGAAAATCAGCCAGAACAGGAATCTACCAAATGGGTACTCAAAAATATAGAAACCACTTTTCAGACTTGGTAGTGGGACTAATTCACCATAGATGGTGACTTAGTCCACCTGAGAATTTTTGGAATTTTGGGACAGGATTATGTAGCTTTCAGTCTATACTTCCTTTTCTGACATGTGTCCAATCTCAATTCTACAGAAAATAGGCTGAAATTGGTCTCTAAGCTTCAATTAGGGCTTTGTTGAATTTGATGACTTTGATGGATTGAAAACACCTTTTTAACACCAAACTCTTTGATAAATCTGCATACAAAACCTACAAACACACATGCAAAGAGGGAAAAAGGGTTAAGGGTTAGAGTATATCGATTTGGCTTGGTCAAACCTCGATTTGGTAATCAACCCCTATGAAATGAAATGAAATAAGAAGAGAATGATAAATAAGCAACATGCAATGTCATAAACTTACCAAACCCTTGATGTATAAATATGAAGATATGCAATGAAGTGCTCCAATGGATGGCTTGATTATGCTTAGAGTGTTGGAATGCTTGATATTTTCTTGGATGAGTGAGTGAATGAATACTTGAATGAATGGGGGTTAAAATGAGAGGAAAAACCCTTATTTATACTTGATTTTCCATTATTTCTAGAAAATAACACATCACAGGCCAACCTCAAGGGTAAGAGAATAAAATCTCGCCAATAAATTAAAATTATTTTGATTTTTGTGCCCAGTGGGACTAAGTCGCCCCAGGTGGTGACTTGGTCCTACCAGGGAAATTTTATTGGGTTTCAAAAATTAAAGTGCATGAAATAAGGTTTAATGGGAATATCCTCAAAAATACACTTAAGTAGGGCTAAAAAGTGTATTAAGGGGTCATTTAAACATGAGAAGGGGTTGAATTAGTGATGACAAGTCTAGGAAAGCATGAGAGTTTGTTACAAATCTTTACAACACTTGAAATAAGACTTGGTAAGTGATAACAAGGGGTTATTTAGGTGAATTATAATGAAAGGATCCTTAGAAAAGTGTGAAAGTGGGTTACAAAACTTTACAACACTTTTACAAGACATCCTAGAAGTCTTAATGATTCTCAAGGGTCCAAGACCTAATGTGAATGTGTTGGCCACATTACAACATTAAATCTAGGAAAAATCAAGCCAAAGTCCATTAGAAGGACCTAAACATGAGAAAAAGTAGAAGGGTTACTTTTTCTGTGTCCACAAGTTCTTATCAAAAAATTTATTTGAAATAGAGGATGGCCAAATATTCTATAGGAAAACATCCTTGGATGGTTCATGCGAGCGTTACAATGGCTTGTAGCATATGCTTGCATGTCAACATATGGAAAGCACAGATAAGGTGGGACAAAAACTAGTAGAGTTCAGGAAGTATAAAACAATGGTGCATACATTACAAAAGATGGTACAATCAAGCAAAAATGTGTGATTTGGTTATTCAGAAGATTCCATTGTATAAGTTTATATCCATGTTTCATGACAAAATAGTGTATGAGTATGTAAGGCATACCCATAGAGCCCAATCGCTGGACATGCAATTCAAGCTATACAAGGACACCTTTCCAGTTGGTAGCATAGTATGAGTGGTTGACTTTGTAGAGAACTACACTCTATAGCCACAACGTGGTGCAGTCACAATATTACAACTCCATGTAGGTTTCAATATTTGTGCACATAGCATTCATTCATGAAGTTGATAGTACATAGGACCAAATGAAGGTATTGAGGGAGTATTACTTTTATATTAGTGATGATCGCAAACATTATTTAGAGTTCATGCAAGGTTTCTTCCAGATGTTCTACAGTGATTTGGCTCAGAGGGGCCCATAACATATAATCGGCATATAATATGACCAGATAACTGTGCATCATAGTTCAAGAACTCACACATGTTCTACTAGTTGAACAAGATGCATGTCATTACAAGTGTTCAACATATGTGGAAATTTTGTGAGGTCGGGCATGGAAAGGGGGAGCATGATGGTGTAGGACTATTTGTGAAAAGAGCATTAACACGGGAAGAGTTAAAGAATAAAGACAATGCAAAGTTGACAAATTCAAAATCAATCATTGAGTGGTGTAATGCTTCGATGTGTCGAGGTAATGAAGGTAGGTCTTTAGTTTGTAGATTTTTTTAGTTGATGGATGATACTAACATTGCACCATATGAGGATTTTTGTACACTAACATGATTGAGTGAGCTACACTCTTTCCTTAGCTCAGATGCAGGTTCATGAAGTATCAATACACAAAAGATGGTATGTTTTTGTTCTTCATGTACAATGCAAGCCTGGAATGATTGTGAGCCAGAGGAGTGGGTTGAGAAATGGTTGAGAAGTTATCTTAGCCCACTTCACACGAATCACCCTCTAATGACATTGGAGCTAACAAAGATGGATTCATTGGTCGAATTTGACCACATATTAGATCTAGTTCAACCAAGTAATATACCTACAAGTTGCTTAGTTTTTGAAATTCCTATTGTTATCTTACTTTGTAGTGTATTCATAATGTTGACTAGTTTCAAGAGATTTTCTACAAAAATCAATCCAGGGCATGTTTATGCAGTTATTGTAGATGAAGACAACAAAGAGGGAACAAACTATTACTTGTGTCATTGTGTTGAGGCCAAAAAGAAATTGGAGGCCCCAACTATAGATGGAGAAAACATCGAATACCCTATAGGCCCAATTATTGTTACTAGAATGTGGCTTAGAAGGTACCCACATAAGGGTGTTAAATATTGGTTGTTTGAGGACTTTGACATGCATCGTAAGATTCTTCATTACTTGAATCATGTCATGGCATCCAATGTTCGTTTGACCAAATATAAGGGTAGACCTTTGAACAAGACCTTGTGGAAGGTCTATGAGTCTGACCATGAGGCAATACTTGACATAATAAAGAGTAGAGAAGTCTCGGATGGTTCATTGGATTAATTTGTAGCTATTCACATTGGTTTTGAACTGTAGATTTTTGGCACCCTAGTCTTTTCTAGCACTTTTAGAGTTTTTCACCTAAAAGGAGAAAGAAGGGCAAAAAGATCTAGCTAGTTCACTTAAATTATGCAATGT
Organism: Sequoia sempervirens; assembly: GCA_007258455.2. NCBI lineage: Eukaryota > Viridiplantae > Streptophyta > Pinopsida > Cupressales > Cupressaceae > Sequoia > Sequoia sempervirens. The sequence goes on along the minus strand of VDFB02379711.1, from coordinate 200,919,254 downwards.
ATGATATTATTAAGGCTAAATGGAATGATATAAATGCAACTAAGCTAAGTAATTGATTGATTATGACTAAAAAACCTAAGAAGCAAGTGATATTTGAAAACACATTGTGTAATGCAAGAACACTTGGAAATGAATGCAAAACTAAATAGAAATAAACCAAACTGAAAATGTGCACCTAGAATGTGGATGAAGAATGGAAATAACATTTGAAATGCTACTAATGCAAATTTTCAAGCTTGGTGGGACTCATTCGCCATTTTGGGCGAATTAGTCCCAGGTCTGCAAAATTGTTCCAGAACTCATTTCTAACAAAAGGGTATCTAAAAATGTAGAAAACTCAAAATTGACCTAGAAATGGGACTCATTCGCCACTCATGGCGAATGAGTCCAATTTTGAATTTCTAATTATTCAAAGGTGGAATCTAGAGCTTCTGATATGCACTTTAGCTTTCTACAAGTGTTTGCTTTTGAAACTCTGATTTCTGAACATGAAAGTGAGTTTTTATTGATATTTTGACGTGTTGAATGAAGAGAAGACTTGAGAAACCTTGCAACTTGAATCTTAATTATTTCCAAGCTTCCAAGAGACCTAAATCTGCATAAACACAAGACAAGAGAGAAAAATGGTGAATGTTAAGGCATGGGGGTTTGCCTAAGTCAAACCCCTTTTAGGTAATTAAACCAAAATAGAGAAACAATGGAATGAAACATGCAATAATGGAGTTTATTACCTTTCCATGATGTTTGATCTTGAAAATCTATAGAAAAACATGGAGGATCTGCCCTTGAATGTCTGAAAATTGATATCTTGATGCCTTGAAATCATAAAACCCTAAGTTGCTTGATTTGAGATGGAAGATTGGTGGATGAATAATGAAGAATGAATGTGATTTAGGGTAAAAAGACTTATATTTATAGGAAATTCACCTATTTCACCCGTTAATACCTCATCACATGTTGACATGAAGTAATATTAAACTTAAATTTCACTTTTTTCCTGCTCAAAGGTCAAAATTGGGCCAAATGTGACTCATTTGCCACACATGGCGAATGGGTCACACTTGGATGGGACTGATTAGCCATGCATGGCGAATGGGTCTCACAGGGGCCAATTTGACAGGTAAGATGCCAGGAGATAAGGAAATAAGGTTTAAATTGCAATTTTGTTGGTCATTTGATCAATTTAAGCCTTAGGATGCACAATGTGGGTTAATAGGGGCCTATTAGTGATAATGTATAAGTTAATTAGGGCTTGGGACACATAATTCAATGTGGAAGTGTGATTAAATACACTTTACAACATTAAAATGGGGTCCACATAGCCTAGAAAGGCACAAGAGCCAATGTGAATGTGCAAGACACATTACAACACTAGTTTATCATTAAGTTTAATTCAAAAAACTTCTAGATTGATGTGAAGATGTATTTAAATACATTTTATAATGTTGAATTAGGAAGAAATGAGTTTATTAAGTCTAGAAAAGCATGAAAGTCCTTTACAAGACTTTACAACACCTTCAAAAGATGTCAATAAACACATTTTATTCAATGTGCAAGGGTCCAAGACCTAGTGTGGATGCATAAAATGCCTCACAACACCTGAATCAAGGCCTCATTAAGTCAATTTATCATGAAATATTCCCCTGTCAAGCAAAGGGTACTTTTTTTCTATGGTACATTAAGCTCCCACTTTAGTGAGAGGATGAACTTGCTTCAAAATCACACTAAAGTAGACATTTATGAGAGATCCAAGTGTAGAAATGTAAATGACAAAGAATGAAAAAGATCAAGAAGGCAGTCAAGCCCCTAGGAACAAGATCCTGAGTCAAACCAACAAGATATGTACAATCATGCAATGGAAAGAACTAAAGAAAAGAAAAATGAGGTGATGTGCTCACTCTGGGGACACAAAACATTAGGTCATTCGTGGGGTGAGATGTACTAAAGAAGTGGTTTAATGGGAAAGTCATGCGAGTGTGTTAGCTTCCCATTATACAACAATGAAAATGCTTTTGTAAATGTTTTTGAATTTCATGTAAAAATTTTGTTAAAGGGGATTTTGCTTTGTTCATGTAAGGTCTTCTTCTTAGGGATTATTGTACCTAATGTTTCCAAGAGAGGGAAAGTCAAGGTGTCAGATCATTATCCATGGGATGCCTCATTTGCATCTGGCCACTTTAGTTGATCATTATTCCATCGATTCAGATCATTATCCATAGGATGTTGTGTTCACATCAAGCCACTTCAGTTGATCATACACTCTTGGAAAGCATCAAACCCAATGACACCACCAAGGAGAGGACACGTCACAAGAAAAAGTAAATCTTGCCATGAAATTTTCAAAAAGATGTCATCTATGTATGCCCCCACTTTAAAGCAGTTACTAACACCATTACTATGAGCAATTGCTTTAAAGTAGAAGAGAGGTATGAGAGCTTATTTGAAAAGCCCTATGCCAAGTCATATGTTTTTGATAAGTTACATCATGAAGAAAGGTAGTATGTCACATGCAAGTCAATCTTAAGACATGTCATCCACATCTCAAGCTTTCTCTTATATGTTCATGAAAGATTAACGATTAGTTAAAAGAGACAATGCCAAGTGACATACAGGGATAAGGTTTTCTAACCATCTTCCCCCACTTAGTGCAAGACAAGGGTGAGCCTAGAATGAATGATGGTATGTTGCCCCTTGAAATGGATGAAAAACATGCAATAGTGAGTATGCTATGATCCTACAACTATTGCATGGAAAGGAGTAGTAGCTAATGTTATTTATGTGGATAAGGAAACAAAGTTTTTGCTTGATACATGTTTAATGTGATATCTATCAATTTAGGATGTAATAGGGTAGAGTTTTATTGGAAGAAATTTGAGTGATAGTATGGATGTTGAGTGAAGGTTGGATGGGAAGAATGAGGTTGGAAGCTTGTTTTTGGTGTAATGGTGGGTAAAGAATGATAGGATTTTGAGGTGTGTCCAAAAAATCTTCAGCACACATAGGGGGATGATTAATGGTTGGAGTTTTTTGAGTATCAATAGTGGTGATATGAGAAAAAGGATCTATTTGGTTGTCTGTTTTCTTGAAGGTATCATTCTTATGTTCCATAATATCGACCCTAGGAGGAGAGCTAATATGTTCATCACATGTCATAATTGGATTTGGCAAGATAGTTTTTTTATCTCATAGGAGAGGCATCAAGAGAAGGATAATTAGGAGTTTCATGGTTACTAATTGGATTTTTTTGTTCAAAGAGATCTTCCATCACAATATCTTCTAACACTAAACTATCTTCTTCATGTGTAGAGAAGATATTAGGAGAAGAAAAGGGTTGATTGTCATGATTATCAATGATTTCAGCTACGTGTGTCATAATGTCATTGCAAGGGGGAGGAGGAGGAAGGAAATAAAGACTTGCATGATCTTCAACGATTATGTCTTCTTTCATCAAGATACCTTCATCACAAATGGGAGAGATATCAGGAGAAGAAAAATTATGATTATCATGATTATAGATGCTTGCATCCACTTGTGTCAAACCTTTAGTGGATGATCTAGGAGAGATGAAGTCTTTAAGGGCTTCATCTAACATGTCTAAGTCATCACTACAAAAAGGTTTGGGGAATAATTTATCATCAATTTGTTTAGGATTCTCATGAAAAGCTTTCTAGAGGATGAAGTAAGCGAGATAAAGTCCTGAAGAACTTCATCTAACTTGTCTACATCACCACTACAAGAGGCTTAGATGAGAGGGTTGTTTGAAATTGAATCATTTTTTTAATTAGATCATTTGATTTTTTTTGTTTTTTGTTTTCATTTGCTAATGAATATGAACTAAATGAGTTAGGAACTAAGGCCGAAAATGAAAATTGAAAAAGTCTAAGTGCCATGAATGTAAACAATGCTTATTTCTAATGATTTAAATGTAAGATAAGCTATGCAAACTTAAAATACAATGTAAAGACATAAGATGAAATGCAACTTATCAAATTTCAAACAAAGGAATTTGTTGATGACACTATACAATGAACTAAAAGATGAAAGATTGGAAATGCAAATATGAATTTTAACCATGCATGAAATGAGCTAATATAAGCTAAATCTAATTAAATGCATGATACAAAAACTCAACCAGTTGAAGCATAAAAATAGGGTTTTCAGCTCTGTAAAAGGTAGTTTCAAGGGTCAAAAGGGACTAATTCACCCAGGGTGGCGAATGAACCGTAGATTTTTGGCACCCTAGTATTTTCTAGCACTTCTAGGGTTTTTCACCTAAAAGGAGAAAGAAGGGCCAACAGATCTAACTAGTTCACTCAAATATTCAATGTATGATGCTATTAAGGCTAAATGGAATGATCTAAATGCAACTAAGCTAAGTAATTATTTGATTATGAATGCAAAACAAAATTGAAAGAGGTTGATCAGAGTGCACCTGGAGGTAGATTGCAGACTTGAGAAGATTTTGGAATGCTAGAAAAATCACTGTTGATGACTAGTGGGACTCATTCGCCACTGATGGCGAATCAGTCCTCCTACTAGTAAAATCTCCTAAAATAAGTTTCTGACTGTCAGGAACTAGAAACTGACAAAATCGCCTTTTTCAGCCTTAAGGTGGGACTCATTTGCCACTGATGGTCAATCAATCCTCTTCCAAAATTTTGTGAAATCAAAGGTCAGTTATGTAGCTCCAGATCTGCACTTATTTTCTTGTCGGGTTGACGAAGTCAAATTTGCAGAAAATGGGTTGTAGGTTGTCTCCAAGCTTGAAATAGGGTTTTGTTGACTTGAAACACTTTGTTGACTTCTTTTCCACTTTTCAACACCTAATTTCTTGACAAATCTGCATACAAAAGTCTGCAAACACACATGCAAGAGGGGGAAAATGGTTAAGGGTTAGGGTATAGGGATTTTCCTTGGTCAAATCCCACTTTGGTAATCAAACCCTTAATAAAATAATGAAATGAAATAAGCAAGGAAATGATGAATAACAACATGAAAATGTCCTAAACTCACCAAAACCTTGTTGAAGAAATATGAAGATATGTCAATGGCTGCTCCAAAATGCTTGATTGATGCTTGATTGAATGATGCAAAGTGCCCAAATGCTAATTGATGTTTAGTGAATGCAAGTTGTATACACCTAAAAATGGTCATTACATTCAGTTAATTAAATACAACCTATTTGATTAATGCTTCAACTACATATAAATAGGGTCTTACTTTATTTATATTGTTCACCTTCCTTTTAATTCTTCTAAATAATTAAATAAACAAAATAGCCTAAACGTGTTTATTTAATTAACCTTCCTTAATCCTGATTAAGAATTAGAGAAAATTTCTACAACTTTTTGTGTGCCACCTCATAAAGGTCACATGAAAATAAATAAGACTAATTATTAATTAGAATTATCCTCACACACTTCCACCAATGAGAAAAAGCACATGGCTTTATTCCCCCACACTTCCAATAAATTTGGAGCACATGGGTCTTTGTTTCACACACTTGGGTATCCCATACATTTGGCATGTTTCCAATTGGTCAAAGGATTCTCTCCACACACATGGCATGTTGTCTTTGGTCAAGGGGACAACATCCTGATTCCTTTCATCTCCACCATGTATTATTTCTCCTTCGAATCTAGACCATTGATAGGTGTCACCTGACAAAATGCTTGAGAAACCCTATAAATACGCCCTCTTTCCTTAGCATTTATCATCCACCTTTTGAGTAATGTTATAATGCTATTTTGAGATACAAATTGGAATAGTGTTATAATGCCATTTTTCATCCACAATTTGAGTAAAGTTACTATGCAGGTTTATCTTAGGAGCTTGGAGCTTTCATGGAGTCTTATACTTAGTTTTCATATCATGTGTTACTTTGCATTCTCATCTTAGATTAATTAATTACTTCATAGTTACATTTTATCATCCCCATTGCATCATAGTTACATTTTAGGTTAGTTTGTTTTATGTTTGCATTTGATCATATGCATAATCATGGATAGTTCATTTTAGTTTCATATCTCACTCATCTCCACTTGTTCATTTATCATCAACATCATCCTTTGTTTATCATTGTATCAATTATCCTTTCCATCATTTTGTTTCATTTAGAAGCATACCACTAATCATTCCAACACACATTTGCGCATAGAAATCATCTTAGCTTGCATATTAAGCATCAAATCTCATTTTCTAGGTAGTCATTTTAACAACCTTTGTACCCATAGAAATCTGAGGGCCAAACGGTTTAATAAATCCCTAGAAATAGAGGAAAATGATATGTATTTGAAAGATTTGATTGTATTACGAATAGAGTAGTTTTACTTGCTTCAAACTTTGAATGTAAACCATCTCATTAAGGTTTGTGTTGACATTAGAATACTCTCCACATTCGACACACACACACAAGTGAATGGGGAGGAGATGTAAAATGAGGAGAAAAACACTTATTTATACACACTTGTGCCCTAATAACCCAAAAATACCTCATCACAAGCCGACATAAGGTATTTTTAAATAAAAACCCAAAAGAAAATTTGAATTATTTTAAATTTGGAGCCAAGAGGGACTAATTCGCCACCCATGGCGAATGCGTCCCACCTTTTGCTTGTAAGTGGGTGTCGGGAATTAAGTTGTATGTAATGTTGTTTGTGGGGTTTACATTCAAAAATACACTTAATTAAGTCTTGTGAGTGCATAAAGGGGTCATATAAAGCACAAGAAAGGTGTAAATAGTGAATGTAAGCCTAGAAAAACATGAAATCTTGTGACAAGACATTACAACACTTTAGAATAGGACTTAATATGTGATGAAAAGGTGATTTTTAGGTGAATTGTAATGAAAAAAGTCTAGAAATGTGTAGAAATGTGTTACAACACCTTCACAAGACATCATAATTTGAATGTTTAGGACCTAATGTGAATGCATAAGTTACATTACAACATTAAATTAAAGAAAAATAAACCAAGCATCATGAGAGAAAGACTTGAAAGACCATGAAAATGTCAATGATCCATTTTTCTATGGTACATTTAGCCCCCCCTTTAGTGAGAGGATGAACTTGCTTCAAATTCACACTAAAGTAGCCATGCATATCGAAAGGGATACAAATGCACTTATGCTAGCAAGATGGAATGAAAATGATCAAGAGGTATGATCAAGCCCCCAGGATGGAGATCCTATGACAAACTAAACAGAAGAACAAAAGAACACACAAGTAAAAGAGAAGAAGAAAAGGGAGAATTGGATTAAGCTTCGATCATTTGTCCAATTAGTTGTGGATCAGATCTAGGCTATTTGTTAGAAAAAGAAAATGCATACTGACTCTGGGGTGACAAAACTCATCGCGGCCCATTGGGTGATAAGGACCAAAAGGTGAAATACATACACTAGTTGGTACATACTCAAAAACACATAGTTGGCTATGGGGAAAGTCGTGTCGCTAAATGGGATTCTTGCTCAACCATACTAAAGCTATACCTCCTGATAACTTTAATAAGGCACCACAAGGAAAATGTTGGTTCGTGCTTCATGAGACAAACAAAGCTTTGTATGCTTAGAACTCATGAACAAATACAAAGGTACCACAGGCATGCAAGTTGTGTTATGCAAGGTGGCAAAGATACAAAAGGTAAAATGCAAAATACAAAAGATGTTCAAAGGAGCCTTGTTAAGTTCATGCAAGGTTTATCACTTAAGGAACATTGTGTCTAATGTCTCCAAGAGAGGACCAATCAAAGAATATTATATTCACAACCTAGGGGATGCAGTGTGTTGCATTAGGCCACCAAGAGGAATGTAATATGCTAAGATATATCACACTTATGAAGGACATCATACCCAATGTCATCCACAAAGTGAAAAACACAGCGTATGAAGTGACAAGGCTACACTAAGAACCAAGATTGCAAATGAAATGATGTCAATGTATGTCCCCAACTTTAAAGAAATTGCTACACACTATTCTATGAGCAATTACTTTAAAATAGTGAAGAAAGAAAATGCAAAAAGAAAAAAAGACATGAGAGCCAACTTGGAAAGCCCCTATGCCAAGTCATATGTTTCCAAGTAAGGCTACTTCATGTAAATGAAAAAGAAATCAAAAGAAAGGGAGTTTCCCCCCAAAAAGAAACACACCGAACACATAAGGGATCTATGGATTTGGGGTCAGTATGTTCATTGCTGCAATATTTTGATTAAAGAGCTCAAAACTATCATCATTCCCAAAAACACATAGAACTGAAAGAATGACACAAAGAGAGCGAAAACAAATGAAAAAAAAAGTCTGTTTTGGGTCAACATGGAAGAGACATTATGGTCTCAACACTTTGCATCGTCCACAAAAGGAAAACACAAGTAAAAAGAAAATGAAAAGGAAAGCAAAAAGAAAAAGCTTTGGGTCAACATGAAGGAGACATTTTGGTCTCAATGCCTTGCGTTGTCCCCAAAAGAAAAAGGAAAGGTAAAAAGGAAAAATGACCAATTGGGTCAACATGGAAGAGACATAGGGCGTCTAAATGCTTTGTGTCATCCCCAAAGGGAAAACAAAAGCAAAAAAAGAAAAGGACCTTTTGGGTCAACATGGAAGAGGCATAGGGCGTCTCAACACTTTGCGTCATCCCCAAAGGGAAAAAAAGAAAAAAAAAGAAAAGAACCTTTTGGGTCAACATGGAAGAGACATAGGGCATCTCAACGCTTTGCGTCATCTCCAAAGGGAAAACAAAAGAAAAAAATAGAAAAGGACCTTTTGGGTCAACATGAAAGAGACATAGGGTGTCTCAACGCTTTGCATCATCCCCAAAGGGAAAATAAAAGCAAAAAAAAAGAAAAAGACCTTTTGGGTCAACATGGAAGAGACATAAGGCATCTCAATTTTTTGCATCATCCCCAAAATGAGAACACAAAACAAAAGCGAAAAAACAAAGATAAAGTATGACATATAGAAGAATAGAGGTACAAATAGAGGAAGTGTACAAAGAGAGAGAGAACATAAAACACACATTATGGGGGAAACATGATATGCACATAAAAGCACACTAAAATAAAAATGAAAAAAGGGTAGTAATGCAAATGCAAGTCAACCATTAACTAAGTTATTGGTTTCTCAATCTCAAGTAGTGTAAGCGGAAGGTGAATAACATAATTAAGAGATAAAGGGAAAATGCATTACGAGGACAAGGCTAACAACTTCTCGCCTCCACAAAGTGTAAAGAAAGAATGATCCAAGGTAGGTGATGGGAAGGAGCATGCGATAGTGAGAATGGAAAATTCTACAACTATGATATGTGATAAAGAGTTTTGGGTTTTAAGGGATGGTAGGAAAGTAGTTGGTATTAGTGAAGTGATACTTGTCCAGTATGTCCTTCAATGTCTGAAATTCTTCAGTTCGGTGTCCAAGAAGACGATGGTATTTGCAATATGGTATGTTAGATTCTTTAGGATGTATGACCAATTTGTTTGAAGGTGGTAAGAGTATAAGGCCTTTGTTTAAAAACAATTGAAGTCCCCTTTCACATTCAGGTGGTGGATGGGTAGGAAACTTGAGTTTTTTCAAATTTTAAGGCTGATTTTGTTTACTAGTTATTTGAATCAGGTAATGGTTGTTCATGAGAAGGGGGATATTCAAGTTAGGAGGAGAATCAAAGATCATTGTACCATCATCGTGAAGTCTCCAATATTCAAAAGGAGGCTTATTATCATGAGCAGGATCTTGATATCCTAATCTTGTTGTGTTTTCTTTTGTTGGTTTTAGTTCAAGAAGTTGGTGAATGTTATGTTCATTTTTTATGTCACAACCTTGTTTACTTAGGATAGTGAAGCCTTTTCCATATGTTTCTGCAAGGTTGATCGGTGTGTTTGTAACTTTGTTATCATAAAATGGTTGAGGATGTGCTTGTTTAGAGGAACTAGGTCCACTTGATGGAGGGAACTTAGGTCCATTTTTTTCAGGATGGAGGTAGCCAAAGTGATCAGGAGGTGTGACAGTAGGAAGATCTTGTGACTTCATGGATGGGTAAAAGGTTGCATTGGATTCAAGGTTATCAAGACATTTGTTTAAGAACTTATTCATGCTATCACCATCTTCTCCAATGATGTATGTACGTCATGAGGAGGAAAATCATGAGGAGTTGAAGGAGCACAAGGAAGCTCAAGGTCATTAGGATCACAGCCAAAGGCACAATTGGAAATGTCTACTAAGGATTTCAATGAATTCCAAAACTTGTTATAAGAAAAAGCCATGATGACAATGAATGCAAGTATTAAACTTAGATGCAAGAAAGAAGAGAAAACATACGATCGAGAAAATATAAGAGCAAGTAACTACAAAAAAATAGTAATACAAGAAATGCCTGAAAATGTAGTTCAGAATGTGTAGGTGGACTGATTCCCCCAAGGTGGCGAATGAGTCTAGGTATGAGATTTTTTTGTGTTTTTTAGAAAATTTAAAATGATTTCAATGTTTTTTAGATGTAGGATGAGGATGGAAATGCAAATTTTTAGTTTTTGAATGATATGACATGCAAAAATGAAGTCTATATGAGTCTTTCACTAATGCAATTTGAGAAACCCTAGGATGCAAAAACAAAACAAAACCTAATTGAATGTTGATGCAAATGAAACCTAGGATGCAATATGCAATTGGAAATCAGAAAGATAAAGTGTTTAATATGTAGGTTCACCAAAATGAACCAACAATTTTGATTTTGTTGGTACTATAGACTTATCTTGCACTCTCAAGATCTTTCACCTAAAAGGAGAGAGATAGAACCCCAAACCAAAATTGAAGTAGTCCACTCAAATAAAGGATTGTATGATGTAATTACTTATTAAGCCTAAATGAAATACTGTAAATGCAACTAAATGATGTAATTGATTGATTATTTATGCAAAACTAATGTAAAATGCAATGTTTGAAAACACAATGAGATATGCAAGAATGAACTAAAACATGAATAAATGCAAAACATAATTGAAAGAGGTTGATCGGAGTGCACTTGGAGGCAAATTGCAGTCTTGAGAAGATTCTGGAATGCTGGAAAAATCATTGTTGATGACTAATGGGACTCATTCGCCATTGATGGTGAATCAGTCCTCCTATTGGTAAAATCTTCTAAAGCAAGTTTCTAACTATCGGGAACTGGAATATGACAAAATCACCTTTTTCAACCTTAAGGTGGGACTCATTCGCCACTAATGGTGAATCAGTCCTCTTCCAAAATTTTGTGAAATCAAATGTCAATTCTATAGCTCCAGATCTGCACTTGTTTTCTTGTCGGGTTGATAGAGTCAAATTTGCAGAAAATGGGCTGTAGGTTGTCTCCAAACTTGAAATAGGGTTTTTTTGACTTCTTGTCCACTTTTCGACACCTAATTGCATGAAAAATTTGCATACAAAAGTATGCAAACACACATGTAAGAGGGGGAAAATGGTTAAGGGTTAGGGTATAGGGATTTTCCTTGGTCAAATTCCACTTTGGTAATCAAACCCTTAATAAAATAATGAAATGAAATAAGCAAGGAAATGATGAATAACAACAAGCAAATGTCCTAAACTCACCACAACCTTGTTGAATAAATCTAAAGATATGTCAATGGCTGCTCCAAGATGCTTGATTGAATGATGCAAAGTGTTGAAATGCTAATTGATGTTTAGTGAATGTAAGTGAATGAGGAGGAGATGTAAAATGAGGAGAAAAACACTTATTTATACACACTTGTGCCCTAATAACCCAATAATACCTCATCACATGCCGACATAAGGTATTTTAAAATAAAAACCTGAAAGAAAATTTGAATTATTTTGAATTTGGAGCCAAGAGGGACTCATTTTCCACCCATGGCGAATGGGTCCCACTTTAGGCTTGTAAGTGGGTGTCAAGAATTAAGTTGTATTTAATGTTGTTTGTCAAGTTTACATTCAAAATTACACTTAATCAAGTCTTGTGAGTGCATAAAGGGGTCATATAAAGCATAAGAAAGGTGTAAATAGTGAAAGTAAGCCTAGAAAAGTGTGAAATCTTGTTACAAGACTTTACAACACTTTAGAATAGTACTTAATAAGTGATGAAAAGGTGATTTTTAGGTGAATTGTAATGAAAAGTGTCTAGAAAAGTGTAGAAATGTGTTATAACACTTCACAACACCTTCACAAGACATCATAATTTGAATGTTTAGGACTTAATGTGAATACATAAGTTACATTACAACATTAAATCAAAGCAAAATAGACCAAGCATCATGAGAGAAAGACCTAAAAGACCATGAAAATGTCAATGATCCATTTTTCTATGGTACACTACTAAAAAATGATTGGTCTCTCCTTACAAAAAATGTTGATTTATGAGCCATCGAAGAGAATCTCAGCCAAAAGAGCAATGCAACATCCTTATTTTGATGATCTTGACAATTCTCAATTCTAATTTGAAGCCATTATAATTTAAGAGCATGTGAAGCTTAGCGAGGGAATCTCAAGTTATTCATTTGAATTCATTTGAAGTTAACCTCATCATGAGCACCTATGATGTAGAAATTATAAGAGAATCTCGAATGTAGGAGTGACATTGTAAAAGATCTATGAGAACGGAGTACCTAAGGCATTGTACCTACAAGTACAAGCACTTGGGTTTCAGAACGATGTATGAAGCATATTAGACAATTGTAGCACAAACAAAAGAATTAGGACAACCAAACAAATCTCATTTTATTGTAAAAATCATATTATTAATATAGTGAGTGTAATAACCATTGATGGTTACTAATCATTCTTTTTCTTCTTTTATTATCTCCCTATTAAATAACTAGCACCAATTGACTAACTTATTATAAAAGCTTCATTTATTAAAAAAAAATCAACCTAATGATTAAATATCAATATCAATATAGCATACAGTCTATTGAAATAAACACTTGTAATGAGATTTACACAAATATTGAAATTTATTGCTACCCTCAAACATTTGTAATTCAACCAATGTAATCCCTTAACAGTCCAAATTGCAAAAGGGCAACAATATTTGACGCCTTATTACCTGGATACCATGTTAGTTATGGGAATTCCATCTAAGGCATCAGGATCACGTAGGACACCTCTACAATAACCTCTCTCGGTTTTTGTTATCTCCGAGTTGTTTTTCCATGGTGTCCAATTTTGACTTGATGGAAAAAGTGTCAATTGCAAGCAATGTAAAGTTGCAAAGTGGTGCAACTTTCATTCTGCAACTCATGTGACCAAACAAATTGTTCCAATGCATCTGAATGGGTACATTTATGTTAGACATGTTCCTCTTTCACACCCAAAATGCAGAATCACATTGAGCTATGTTCAACCGGATCGATCCCTTAAGAGTCCAAAGTGCAAAAGGGTAGCAATCTTTGACAAGATATTACTCAGAAACCATGATGCTTAAGAGCTCTTCATCTAATCCTACGAGATTTTGTTGGGCCCCTCTACAATAACCTCTCTCATTTTTTTTATCTCAAATTTTTTTTCCCGTGGTGTCCTATTTCACTTGATGGAAAAAGTGTCAAATGCAAGCAGTGTAAAGTTGCAAAGTGGTGCAACTTTCGTTCTACAACTCTTGTGACCAAATGGGCTATTCCAACCCATTCAGATGGGTACATTTACGCTAGACATGGTCCTCTTTCACACCCAAACACGTGGAATCACTCCAAGCTATGTTCAACTGGCTCGATCCCTCAAGGGTCCAAAGTGCAAAAGGGCAACAATCTTTGACGAGCTATTACTCAGAAACTGTGGCACTTACAAATTCTTTATCCAAGCCTACGAGATTGTGTTGGGCCCCTCTACAATAACCTCTCTTGGTTTTATTTATCTTGGAGTGGTTTTCCCGTGGTGTCCAATTTTCACTTGATGGAAAAATGTCAAATGTAAGTAGTGCAAATTTTGTTATGCAATTCGTGTGACCAAACAAACTATTCCAACACATCCAGATGGGTGGGTTTACACTAGGAATGTTCCTCTTTCACATCCAAACATGTGGAATCACTCTGAGCTACATTCAATTGATATAATCCCTTAAGAGTCCAAAGTGCAAACTGGCTGCAATCTTTGACAGGTTGTTACTTGAATACCATGACACTTAAAAAATTTTCGTTTGATCCTATGGGATTGCGTTGGGACCCTCTACAATAACCACTCCCAATTTTTTCTATTTCGGAGGTGTTTTCCTATGGTGGCAAATTTTCATAGGGAAAAAATTGTCAAATGCAAGTAGTGAAAAATTGCAAAGTGGTGCAACTTTTGTTCTGCAACTCGTGTGACCAAATGAACTATTCCAACACGTCCGAGTGGGTTTGTTTACACTAGGAATGGTTCTCTTTCACACACAAACACGCTAAATTGCTCCAAGCTATATTCAACTAGTATAATCCCTTAAGAGTCCAAAGTGCAAAATGGCTACAAACTTCAGCGTGTTGTTACTCGGATATCGTGATGCGTAGAAACTTCTTTTCTAAGCCTATGCGATCATGTTGGGCCCCTCTACAATAACCTCTCTCATTTTTCACTATCTCAGAGACATTTTCCCGTGGTGGTAAATTTTTGCTTGGAAAAAAGTTGTCAAATGCGAGTAGTTGAAAGTTGCAAAGTGGTGCAACTTTCATTCTGCAACTTGTGTGACCAAACAATTTGTTCCAACGCATCTAGGTAGGTAAATTTTCACTAGGAATGGTCCTCTTTTGTACCCAAACATGTTGAATTTCTCTGAGCTACATTCAACCAATAGAATCCCATAAGAGTCCAAAGTGCAAAATGGTTGCAAACTTCAACATACTATTACTCGGATACTGTAATCCTTAGAAACTTCTTGTTTGAGCCTATGGGATCATGTTGGGCCCTTTTAAAATAATCTCTTAGTTTTCACTATCTCAGATGCGTTTTCCCATGGTGGTGAATTTTTTCTTGGGGAAAAAGTTGTCAAATGCGAGTAGTTGAAAGTTGCAAAGTGGGGCAACTTTCATTCTACAACTCATATAACCAAATGAACTGTTCCAACACATCCGAGTGGGTATGTTTACACTAGGAATGGTCTTCTTTCACACCTAAACACACTGAATCACTTTGAGCTACATTCAACCGACATAATCCCTTAAGAGTCCAAAGTGCAAAATGGCTACAAACTTTAACATTTTGTTACTCAGTTAGCATGATGCTTAAAAACTTCTAGTCTAATCCTATACAGTCATGTTGGGCCCCTCTACAATAACCTCTCTCAATTTTTTCTATCACGAAGGAATTTTCCCATGGTGGTAAATTTTCACTTGGAGAAAAAGTTGTCAAATGCAAATAGATGAAAGTTTCAAAGCGGTGAAAATTTTGTTCTGCAACTCGTGTGACCAAAAAAATTGTTCCAATGCATCTTGGTTGGTACATTTATGTTAAGAATGGTCCTCTTTCTCACCCAAACACGCTAAGTCACTCTGGGCTACATTCAACCAATAAAATCCCTTAAGAGTCCAAAGTGCAAAATAGTTCCAATCTTCGACGGGTTGTTAGTTAGACACTGTGACGCTTAGAAACTTCTCATCTAAGCCTATGGGATTTTTTTGGGCCTCTCTACAATAACCTCTCTCATTTTTATCTATCTCGGAGGTATTTTCCTGTGGTGGCAAATTTTCACTTGGGGATAAAGTTGTCAAATGCAAGTAGTTGAAAGTTGCAAAGTGGTGCACCTTTTGTTCTGCAACTCTTGTGACTAAACAGACTGTTCCAACGCATCCAGATGGGTACATTTATGCTAGCCATGGTCCTATTTCACACCCAAACATGCGGATTCGCTCTGAGCTACGTCCAACTGACTCGATCCGTTAAGGGTCCAAAGTGCAAAAGGTCAATAATCTTTGACATGCTATTACTCAAAAATCGTGATGCTTACGAACTCTCCATCTAAGCCTACAGGATTACATTATGCCCCTCTATAATAAACTCTCAATTTTTGTTATCTCGGAGTCGTTTTCCTCTGGTGTCTAGTTTTCACTTGATGGAAAAAGTGTCAAATGCAAACAATGTAAAGTTGCAAAGTGGTGCAACTTTCATTTTTTAATTCGTGTGACCGAAGAAACTACTCCAATGTGTACCAATAGGTACGTTTACCCCTAGACATGGTCCTCTTTTGCACCCAAACATGCAAAATCACTTCGAACTATGTTCAGCCAACTTGATCCCTTATGATGGCATGCAAAACAATCGAAAAGATAAACATACACACGATGGTTTAGAAGTTTGAGTTTTCCACACAAAAAGCATATGATCATCCTCAAGTCTAGCAAGAGCAAGACATTTTTTTATTATCCTCCTTTCCCTTACAAAAATATACAACCAATTGTAAATGCGCTCAATGGTGGAACTTGGAAACATTTTATTTTTCCTCAATTAACAAGTTTGGTTGTGAAGAATTTTGTCATTTTCATTTGAAATGATTTGCTATTCTTGAAAATTGGAGTCTAAGAGAAACAAATGATTCTCTCATGGACATTTATTATTTGGTGTGATAAATAAAGTTTCCACCGTTGAGTCCATTTCTTATTTGTATTATAAATTATAACTTGATTTCTCCCAGGTCCATTTCCTATACAAGAAATAATATTGCAAAAAATTGACATATACATATTTCGACATTTTTATATGGTGATGGATCAAGAACATAACAACTCATTCTGCACTATGAGGATTATGTTGTGAAAAATGTTTAAAGACTATTCAAGATAAATGCTTGTATGATAATGTTTCGAGAAGTTAACTACTTATCATCTACTATGATTATTATATTTTGCAAGTGTTGTGAAGATTATGTATCCTTTGATTAATTGAGTTGTTCGAATCAAAAGATTAAATATATTGGAATCTTTTTATGAAACATTTCATGGAATATCAATTGAAAATGTGTTTTTTGCTCATTCTTAATCAATTATCAAGTTAATAATCAGTGCATTTATTTATAGTTAATCTTTTCTTTTCAATTTGTGCAATTTTGGAATTTGTAACTCTACTAGTATTCCTAGAAATATTGAAGTTGTTTAGCTCATCGAGTAATAAAGTTGTTTAGCGTCAATGAATTAATATTCAAGACAACCCATGAAGGAAAACAATGATCAATGCTAGGGCTAACCAATTAATAAGTATACACGTGAATAAGTCAAGCATGTACATGTGAATAAGGGAAGCACAAGTACTCAAAAACACGTAAGCATTGAAGTATACAAATGAATACATAGTATACACAAATTAATACAAAGTATATGCATGAATACAAGGTATACACATGAAAACACGTAAGTCGCAAAGTATACATTGGAATACACGTAAGTCACAAAGTATACACTTAAGTTGTAAAATATACACTTGAATACACGTAACTCATATCTATTGAACCATGAATTTATAATGAAAATATGGACACCATTGATAAAAAAAATTGTATTAACCAAATAGCCATGTACGCATACATCAATATATGTCAATATAAGTATAAAATATAGGTACAAAATAGCCATATAGGCTTACGAGAATTCCATATAGGCATATAATGTCAAATATATCCAATACAAAATATATACAAAATTTTTGGATATAGGTTCATACAACAAAGGGCTCTGGAATCAAAAGTCATTGCTTTCCATGCTCTCGAAATAAACTCTTTCCCTTTGTTGGTCGATTAGATGGCGATACATCTGTCACTCATTTATTTTATGGTCGGGGAGCTCTCCTACTGCTCCTCCTAAGGTTTAGTTCTTGGTCAAGTCTTATTTGTTATAATAAGAAGTAAATACATTAATATATAGAAATTACATTAAAAAATGATATATTTAACAAAATAATCACTTACTGCCATCTAATGATCACTCTCCACAAGGTGAATATTAAAATTCCCATGTTGAGGTGTGCTGAATCCCTATATAAACCATCCATTGAATATAAATTAAACTACAAATCAATAATGATTTGATTTTTCACTAACTAACATCTATAACAATGAATGTAAATTAAAATTTAGTAATTTGCCTCATACCTCCCCTGTCAGAGCCATCAAGGAGTCTATAGCAGATAAAACACCGATCTCCATTGCCTAATGAACATTCAGAGGTGTATCTGCTTGCAACATCTAAAAAATAAAACAACAAATTATTCAATCACAAAAAACTACAATAGCGATCCACATCATGGCTTATAATGTATGAGATAATGAACAAAATTATGAGTACTTATTAAACTATATATTTCTGACTATCATGTTTACTATTTTCCCTATACATATCTTGTTTGAAAGCATGTGTTTTTAGGCTTTTACCCATAGCAGCAAGCCAGGGAACCATTTGATAAAATGCTTTCGTAGACATGTACGATAACTGTGGTGGCATAAAGAAGGCAGTGAACTATTTGAAAAAATTTCTTAAAGAAATGGGGTCTCATGGTGATGGAATACCATTACAAACAAATGAGTCATGGCATTCCATTGAACCATAAGACCTCATTTCTTTGAGGCATTTTTTCAAACAATTCATTTCCTTCTCTATGGTATTATGTTGGGATGGGGTGGATGGTATAGTGTGGTCTTGGTTATGAGATGGAGGGCGATCATGACATGCAGAAGGAGGGGTGGGGACATGAACAAGTGGAATAAAAGGTGGAAGGTTCCATGGATTTGTAAATTGAGGATGAAGACCTTGAAAAGAATTTGGGGGGGGATTTTGGTTGATGGGTTGGTTTCTATTCTTCAAGCAGTGAGCTGCTTGAAAAAATTCCCTACAGAAATGTGGTCTCATGATGATGGAATGGCATTCCATCACCATGACACCACATTTCTTCAAGGCATTTTTTCATACTGCTCACTGCCTTAACTATGATATTGCTTACTATTATGCTTTGATAGATTTTTTCCAAGCATCCATAGTTTGTTGGAAATCACCTATTTTTGGATTTTAGCCATAGCAGCAAGGAAGTGAACTTAGTTTGATAAAATGCTTTGGTACACATGTACAAAAAATGTGGTAGCATAGAAAAGGCGATGAGTTGTTTGAAGAAATTCCTCGAAGAAATGTGGTCTCATGGTGATGGAATGGCATTCCATCACCATGAGACCACATTTCTTTCGAGGCATTTTTTCAAACTACTCACTGCCTTGTCTATGCTATTGCTTACTATTATGCTTTGATATATTTTTTCGAAGCATCCATAGTTTGTTGGAAAGAACCTTTTCTAAGCTTTTAGCCATAGCAGGGAGGAAATGAACTATTTGATAAAATGCTTTGGTAGACATGTATGGAAAATGTGGTAGCATAGAAAAGGCGATGAGCTATTTGAAAAAGTGCCTCAAAGAAATTGGGTCTCATGGTGATGGACATCACCATGAGACTGCATTTCTTTGAGGCATTTTTCAAACAACTCATTGCCTTGCCTATGCTATTGCTTACTATTATTCTTTCATATATTTCTTCCAAGCATCCTTAGCATAGACAAGGCAGTGAACTATTTGAAAAGATGCCTTAGTAAAAAGTGGTCTCATGGAATGCCATGACAAGAAAATGCAATTGGAAGCTGCTCCTACTTATTACTTATGCTATGTGAAGTAATTGAATCACTACTTATGTTGATTTTCTAAACAACTATATTGTAGTTGAAATTTTGTCATCTATCAACATCTAGTTATTAGTTATGGAATTTGAAGTAATGCTTTGAGTTTGAAAGATGTGCAATGCAACGTAACCAATGATATGAATATAAACTAGACACAAATCTATTAAGTATAATTCATTAGTTAAACTCTTTATTCTATTACAGGTGCATGTAGGTTTGTCTAAATCCACTAGCACTGCGAGGTGTTCCCTCGAAACCTCTAATATTAGCCTATTCAACATCCAAAATCACATATTAGAATACCATTCATAAAGCAATTCTATTAACATGTAATAAATTTATAATTGTTTACTAGTTACATACCTCAATGGTAGATAAAGTGGAAAAATAAGCGGGTGTAGGGCTGGTGCATCCAATATCAACACTATGACCCTGAAATTTTATTAAAATCATAAAACTAAATTAGTTAATCTTGCATTTCAAAATTGAAATTTAATAAATTAAATTCAATGAACATGCTAACATTTACATGAGTATCGATGCCATAGGCCTCATTTAAAATGTCAACTACCCTTACCATCTCCATAGTTGCAAACGTATCATGTGTAGTAGCCTCCTGAGTGTCGGTGGGGTCATATGAACCAGTCACCCTGCAAGTCTAACACAAATGGGATCAAATCCCACCACTCGAAGAATCCCCTCCAAGATGTTGTTGTAGTATAGGGATGGCATGCTAGATGAAACTTTGGGTCAAAGAGCTGATGGATTGCAAAGTCTCTACCTTGGCACTCTCCTTCGTGATGGAAGGGATAACAATGTGCTCATGAGGCGGCCTAGCAAGAGGTCGTCTCCCTTGCCACCCAGGATCCTGATGTGCACCGGGTCTATCTTGAGCCAACCCCCCACCTCTCCCCTGGAAGTCCCTCATATCAAAATAATTTGAGATTTTATTCAAGATGAACTCACAATATAGTTTCCTTAGGAAATATTGTAGGACTTCATAATTGTTGCATGGTGGGTAATAAAAAACCATGTACTGCCTATCCCAAAAAAAGTTCCTAATCTGTTGGTGGTGGCACCAATGGATAGGAGACCTCTTCGCATTGAGGGTAAGATTTGCATTTGTGCGCGGGTCAGTGAATAATGAGCACAAATAAAATTTTGTAATTTTAAGATCTTTTACATCTTTATATGATAATTTATCCTTGTAATAAGCCCTAGCCACCTTCCTCCTATCTTTCCAACCAGTTAATTGTTTGTTGATTGAATCTACATGTTTTAACATTTCTTTGAGCGAAGTTGCCAGGGTCATTCTTTCCATGGTTGAACCATTTGGATCGTTCAACCTCCTGATTAACTCCTCAATTTATTTTTTATTGTTTTCAATTTCACTCATTAAGTTTTGTTGAGTGCGAGGAGGATGTTGAGGGATTGTTGGAGGAGACTACATTGTTGTGGTTGTTCAACTTGAGGATTTTGTTGTTGTTGTGCTTGTTGAGGATTTTTTCCTCTTATTGTCCATGTGCTTGTTGATGATTTTGAGGAGGGTCTACAGGTTCATTAACATCTCCTACAAATTCAAAAAATAAATATAAAAAAAACCTAAAACTAACAAATTCACAACAAAAAACAAACAATCCTTACCTCTCAGACCTCCTTGTCGACATGGTGGCATATTGGTGACGGAATGACAACAATTTGATGAAAAAACTTGCAAGATGGCTCCTCCTAGAATGCGAGCATGAAAATGAAGGGTTTTGGCCATGGGGTGATCCCACAGTACTAGTTTACAATTTCTGGGAGATCCTAATTTTTGTTGAAATCACATATTTTTAGAAAATATAATGATTTAAGACTTAAAAAGTTCCTTTTAAAGGATTCCAATTGACGAGGGTTTGATCGATCCACCTTAGATCAAACCCCCTTGGATAGAACCCCACTAGTTTTAAACCATACCTATAACGAAGTCTCCTTTACACCTATCAAAATGTTGATAAAAAACCACTTTTGATTTACCTTTGGGGGGATCAAATGAATTCATTTTATTTTATTTTTGTAAGTATGTACTCCTTATTATAAGCTTCCCAGAAAGTATAATTTTAAATAAATTTAATTTTATTATTATATTTATTTTTTATTTCTTGTGAATGTAGGTTTTTCACCGAAAATCAAGCTCTATGTTCTGCACATGTGGAAAAATAGAATATTATCAATTTTTTTTTGAAAAATATCAATGCACTAGATATTGAAGTCCTTGATCTAACAAAAAATAATAATAATAAATTGATAAATACAAAAAAAGTTATGTTTTATACAATCCGTCTGTGTCTAAATTGTAATTTGTTTGACTTCAAAACTTGATTAAGGAAAAAATATTCAATAAAACACTATGAAACCAAATGAAAGCGCTATATATTGTAGTTACAAATCTAAATTCCAAAAAATTAGAACTTTATCCTTAATGAAAAAAAGTTATGTTGTATACTTATATGTGCAGGATCATAATGGGTCAAAAAGTGGCAATATGATGGGTATGTGGCTGACGAATTTTTTTTACCCAAAATTGATGAAACGAAAAGGGTTTTTAAAGGAGATTCTTAGCTTTCCACCAATATAAGTTATGTTTTACTTTGAATTTAATAAATAATTATTATTCATTTTCTATTTGAATTATGACTAAAGTCCTGATTGATAGGCTTATTGAAAAACGTTTATAGCTTTCAAACGGTATCACATTTTTTGAATCTAAAATATGCGTCACATTCTATACTAAGTTGCATATTATAGTATTAAAACAAGAAAAATTGAATTTCATGAAGTTTTGACCAAGTTAAGGTGGTCAGACATATGGGTTTTTATATTTTTTAAAAGTTGTAATAATTTTTTTTAATTAATTATTTACTTGGAAAAAAATTACAAAAAAATATGTATCACATCAGGACATGAGTCCTCTACTTATGTCTAAAATATTATAAAAAAATATTATCATTTTATTGTGGTTAGGGTGGTTAGATAGATACCTACTTCTTATTTTTTTTCCCTAAAATTTAAGTACCTGCATTGAAATTTCAAATTTTCACCAAATAGATATTTTTAAAAAAAGAAACCTAGTAGTTTAGAAACTACATTCAATTTTCTACATATTCTATTCTTACATATTTTTGAAATAATATAGATAACTTATTCAAATTTTTATGTCAAGTTGCCTAACTCTGATTTTTCTAAATTTTTTGCCACTTAAGGGCCTATTTTTTCTATGATGATCCTACACATACCAATTATACGGTGAGCATCACTCCCTAAAAATGGTGTTTACTGAAAAAAATAGTTTTTGAAGGAGATGGAAAAAGAAGTGTAATCTGATTCCAAAAAAAATGGAAAAAATATATTTAGAATCTACAAACAAAATGTCACAAATCACTAGTTTGCATCATCTTCAAATTTCTCATGGTTTAGCCACTATAGGTACCCGAAAGTGAAGATTTAGTTAGAAAAAATTAGTTCAATGTCCAGTTTGGCCATAACTTGTAAACCAGTATTGTGGGATCACCCCGTGGGTAGAAAAAAAAGCACAGTCACAATGAGAATGACTTCATTTTTTTTTCTTTTAATAACTCATAACGTGAGCGCATTATAATGCGCTTTATGAGATTTCTAAACTCTTTTAAAAAGTTTTGCCACAAATTGGCCACCGATCTTTTTGCACCCGCCCCTCTACAACTTGGAACTCCATCTCACACCTTTAAATCCATACAATGAATATAGGTATGAAGTGATTCCTTTAGAGATAAATCTTCCCTCTACCCTTGCATGGTGTCAAATTAGAATATATGGAACATCCAAGAAGTGAGTTCACTTGATAAAAAAACTTTGGATTTTATTCTTTATCCACACAATAATGAAATCACCACTTCCTCCAAAGAGTTTATTGCATATCCATTGTAGTGTTTACATTTTTATCCATAGTATTTTTCATTTTTACTATGGTTTATGATAATTTAACCACATGTGACAACAACATAAATTATATTTTAGGTTTTTTCTTAGAGTTGAAGTTACAAATCTTTTCAAAGATTCTTGGGATGCTTTGGATCACCTCAAACACCCTCTTGAAATTTCAAGACAATAGTGCATTCATTATAACATTTTTTTACAACTCTTTAGATTCTAGTCACTTTGATGCATCCTCTAACTAAAGTGGTTATCTATGACCCACTAGTTTACCTAGTTTGACCTAGGTGATTTTTTGATTAAGTAAGCTTGACAACTATTTATGAAATAACTATAATTATTAATATAAATTAAGAGAAACTTTCAATTGCTCATGCACTCTAGTGATATTTAATGTTGATATATTCAAGATAGTGGTTATATCTACTTTAAAATTTGTTGATCTTGATTGTTAATGAGTGATGTGTTAGTAATGTTTTGTATCATCCCTTGGAAAATGGGTTCAATTTGGAAAATATGGAATAATTTAGAGGAAATGATGAATAAAAATCACACAATTTAATATATGGGTAGTTAACTTGTTAGATCAATGATAAATTACTTACTTTTGTACCTTTTTATAAAATTCCACACCTACTATGTGGGTGGTAAAGTTGAGTAAATTTTTTCCTCCAATTTGGCTAAGATGGAGGAATGAATGATGCCTCAACACCCTCAATCACCTTCACTCATACCAAACTTCCTTCACCATAGTTATGTAAAAAATATCAAAGCTTAAGAGTTTGACATTGGTGATCTTGTTCTTAAGAAAAATCAAAGAAATATTCAAGATAGAGATAATAAGGGTAAATTTGATCCTAATTGGTTGGGTCTAATGCCATCCTTGTCAAGTATAGTCTAGGATCATATCAGCTAGCTACCCTTGAGGCTCATGAACTTAATGAACCTATCAACATTGTGCACCTTAAGCACTTCCATGCTTAATTTGAAGAATATCCCAATTGAAAAATCCAAAAAAAATAGTAAAGATATTTAATTTTTCCTTTGGTGAAAACCATTTCTATGGAACCTTAGGGTAGTCACCATGATAAAAAAATTGGCAAACGACATTATGATTAACATCCAAAATAATCAAAAAGTGAAAATTGATAAAAAAAATTAAAATAGTAAAGATAAAAATCATCCTCTAATATAATTAACCTCTAGTGGTGCTTTAGACAAGTACCATGGTGAAAAAATGCTTGTAGGTACCATGTGTATTAAACTAGACTTCTCTATCTTTTAGGTTCTTTTCCATTTCTCATCTTTCTCCACTCCATTAGTTTATGTTTCCATCCATTGCATTTTGTGACTTGTTATACACTAGGGCAGGTGACTACATCATACCTTGGTTTATGCCTTTTGGCTAATTTAGTGACTAGGATGCCTTCCATAGTAAACAAGTTTCATTTATTTCCCACAACTCCATTAATAAAAACAAACACAAACATCAAACATCAACATCATATTTCAAACCTTCAAAATTCACACTTGAAACATGCGCTTTTAACAAGAAAACCTCAAAAATCTAAATCAACCTCAATAATGTATATAGTTGTCACATCATTTTTCCATCATGAAATTTCCCTTTCATCTATCACTTGTCTTAGATAGGATGTATCCTTCCCTAAACCAGTCATGATCCAAATCTATCTCTTTTACTCTTTTTCACAACTTGGAAAGAGGTAACACTATTATGTGTCAGTTGATAGTCGCTTATCTATTTCTTTGGTTTATCTTTTTAATCTTTTGATTTTTATTTTCACTTATTTTTTAATGCATACTTTGTAGGATTTGATAATTAACTCATACACCCCAAGATTACCTGCAACACAAAAGATAACCTTGCATAAGAGAGTATGACAAGAAAATAACTTGCTTGAATATTGATTGAATAATGTAATATTAACTTAGATTTCTTGATTGAAGACCATTGAATCAAAGGTATTGGATATATCAAAGTAGTGAGATTCACCATGTGTCCAATTAAGCAACATAGGATCTTGCAAAGTATCTTGCTCAATGGACCAATGGCTAGACAAGTATCGTTATCCCTTATGTAGAATTTTACATCTAAATTTATCAATCAAGATTCAGACCTAATATCAAAATTTTAATTATTTGAGACAAGTTCAAGTCTACTTATATATAACCTAATATTTCAAGCATACCTAAATTACGATGTGTAACCTATAGGGTAGTCTCTATGTATACCTAAGTGTACCTTGAAAATCATGTACCCTCACAAATTGTAGATACATGCCCATAGACCAAAAAAGGATTGGTGAGTTTATGTCACCATGATTGAGTGAGATGTTTTCATGTAGATAGGTGGTCCTGATAAGGATTCCTAATTCTTTATTTCATTTTCAAGTCCATTGTCGTTGAATCGTACTAGTGAACTTCTAAAATATTTCAAGCTACTGATTGATCAATGGTTAGGATTTGAGATTTTTTCATTGTGACTCTAAAGTAAGAATTTATTATTTAGACTTTAGCCACTAGTTATAGAGATTGAAAGTGTAAATAAGCACAAACCTTATACCTCTCTCATTGGTAACAGTGTTAATGTTATCATGAAGTTGTAGTGAGAAAAAGTAAAATTCATCCTATCTTTTGTTCAGTTAATTAGGGATCAATGAAAGAAACCATAAATGAATTAGTGAATACCCACCAACCATTGATCTCTTTATTGACTTAGACACCTTACTATGTGTCTCTCTTTTGTCCCTTGACTAAATTTTTGCCCCATTTTGGACACATTGGCTTGAAGAAATATCTAAGTATGTATCACCTATCAATTCATTTTTTGACGAATGATCACGAGGTTCCCATGACTTATTTGAGTTCTACATCATTTTTAAAAATTCATGTTTTAGTCATCTAACAAAAAAATTAAACTAGTTCTTATATGAATTCTATGAAGTAGCTAGAGGGATGATACACCTAGGATGGTACTAAGGATAGTCACACTTAATATTCTAATTTGATGGAAGCATATTTCAAATGAATGACCTGCCAATAACTATATTAGAGTATAACAAGTTAAGATTAAAGATGAATTAATGAACAATTACACACTACAATGTGAACTATAACATGAAAAGTTATATTATGCAATAGTTCTATCCAAGATTTAAGAGGTTAGATATAATGTGAATGTCTAAACTATCCTCTTGTTTTACCACTAAGTTAACTACCTCACTATTTGATTGAGTGGCCTTTTTATAAAAAAAGGTAACATACAATAACATACATATAGGAGGGTGATGAGTAGCTTGGTAACATACTCTATGTCACTCCACCTAATTATGACTAGATTCCTTTATATGGTTGTTGTACCCAAGAATAATGCTAGAGACATGTATGTGCAAACACAAGCCTATCACAATAAGTGTCATCAAACAAGTCCAATGAACCTAATGAGGGATTAGGTTTCCATGTCATTGTCATATTTTTATAGGTTATAAATAGGCTACTAACAAAGTTGCATAAATGGGTGTCCCAAATTTGTCTAGATGAACAAGGTCGTTCATATCACAAATCACCACTTAAGTACTAGGTAAAGTTTAGCATGCACAATTATTACTTGGTCCCTTTTCTTTCTTTTAAATTCTATTTTGGATACAATCATCCACACTAGACAACTAGAAACCTCAACTCAAGGTAGCAACAATCAAATGCAACAATCCATAACAATATAACTAAAAGTAGTAGCTCCAATCCATAAGTGGGAAAAGATTATAGCTATGAATTGCCAAGTATAAACTTGCATAAAATTGGAGTATAAAACTAAATCCAAAATAATATAAAAATCAAATTGTTGTAGAAGAATATACAACTTCTTCAAATTTATATGATCTAAGCCATCAAATTTTCAAATTTCCTAGTTTCTTAAATTCCGTGCCATACAATAACAACATATCTCCTACTTGGAAAGTTTGTTCCTTATTTCTATTGTACCAAGCTTTTTGGTGCCTTTTTCTTTGGACTCTAGTTATATGTGGTGAGCAATCCTTTTTCATCTAACTTTTCTAGTTCCACTAACATTTCTTTGGTGGATACTTCTACATTTAGTAGTCTTTGTTCATGTAACTTGTCTAGTTCCACTAACATTTCTTTGATGGATTCTTCTACACTTAATTGTAATTGACTGGCTAGTCTTGAATTGGGTATCACATATTGAATAAGGATGGATAACACACTTTGAAAACCATAATATATATTACACTTTTGAAATTTTTACTATCTAAACAATCTTAAAAGTTCATATCATCATATTTCCCATCCAATTTCTAGAGCCAAGATTGCAAACCATTGAATTGTTTTACAAGATCATTGTTAACCTTAAATTACAACCATAGCTTAAAAAAACACATTAGAACATAGGATTTGAGTTGAGTTCCAATTAAAATAAAAATTGAATTGCTATTTAAGATCTATTTTCTTCAGATGAAAGCTATTCTCCATACAAAACATGCCTATAACAATCATATATGGTCGTCATACATAAAATATCAAAATAGCCACCACCTTTTCGTAGTGGCACGCCTATTCGAAGCGATGCGGGCACTGAGGTGTGATTGGAATGTTTGTGAGTGCCTATGGACGTAGGGAAAAGATAAGCAGGGTAACAATGACAAGGAGGAGTACAGTTTGTTTTCAGGTCAGGAAGCCATTAATTTTAACATTCTTTACTGTCATTTAACAGTGGCGGATGCATGCTTGAAATAATTCAAGGGAGAACTTCCATTTGTCATAAAAAAAATGAAAACAATAGAAATGATAACATTCAACAACTGATCTAAATATGTGAAATACAGTGTACATGAACGCCACGGGCACTTTCCAGTCTCCATGCCACTGAATAATCTTGCTCAACAAAATCTCTGAGTCCTCCGTCCAAGGCGGCGTCAAGAGGTTGGAAGTAATCCAGGCCATTATTCTCAAAATACCAGTCACCATTAAATATATTATTAGTCTCCTGGTTTTCCGCAAAATCAAAAGGCAGGGCAGAAACCCTTTGCTCCTCTAAATCAACAAGAGAGCTCGGAGGAATACCAAGCTCATCGTCGGAAGCCCCCAGCAGATGGCACAGATCAAAACCCCCTTCGTCGCTACCGGAGCGGCAGGTCAGATCAGATGTAACTGAATTTTCCCCGGAGGAGACCTCGGGAAAAATGGAGCACGCCGTTAACCCGATTTCTTCCTCCAGATTTCTCATAACACGGCTAACCAACTCCTCGCTTGCAGGGCACTCGTCATCTTGGATTTTATCCAGAGATTCCATGTCTTCCAACAGATGGAAAAACTGCTCTGTTCTTCGGTATGAACTTTTGGGTTCCGGCCCTACTAAATCGGCCAAACCCTCATCCTCACGGCCTCGTTTCTTCAGCATCCCCCCCATTACCAGAGATATTTTGTCAAGAAATAAAACCAGAAGGCAAATTGCAAAGATAGGATTTGGCAATAGGATTGCTTTTTGGTACGAAATTTACAAAGCCAGGCGGGATGCAGCAGGCTGGTACGGTCTAAGGTATATATACAATGTGTATATTGCACTGGTGGAACTCGGAAGTCGTGACATTCTGGCGTGGGGAATCGAAGATATAAAGGCGAGTGCCAGATGCCTTCCATTTCCTTCTCATTTAAATATTCAATAAAATATGCCCATCGACTTCCCCCAAAATTTCAACGAATCCGATAAATCACGAAACTTTCGGAGTTGAGAATCCGGGCTGTGAGTCCCCCCGAATCCATGCCATTCTTCTGATGCGACGCCGCAACTTGCAGAGTTCAAATTAAAGCGTCACTTATAATTTTTGTTAAGAATACACCACCGCTGCCCTAAATTTGACGGCCATTCCTGCCTGTCAATTATTTATTTTTTATCCATCGACAACCAGAAGCATAGAACTCCCAATTCAAAGATATTTTACTTAGAAATTATATATTTAAACATAATTTTATATTATTATTTCCTTACAATTTGTCCACGATCTCCCTTCCACGTGAGACAGGCTTCCTAAAATTTTGGTAATATTATATGCGAAAAACCCTAAAAATTAGGCGGCCGTACAGTGACTCATCATATCCACAAACATGTTGCAACATGATCTAGCTGTCCATCATGCAACCCACCCAACTTTAACATGCTGTCTGTTTGTTCGAAATCGACGATCAAGATCGTTTATCGAGTCACTGTCGATCATTGCTACTCGTTCGATGAGACGAGTATATATATTATTTTGCTCAATGCGGTGGCACGACAGGTTGCATGTGAGATGTTGATTAAACAAAGTGATGGTGCGCATATAAAGCAGTGTGATTTTATTTGTAGACAAAATATTCTTGTGTGTCCATCAAGGCAGGCCAATACATTTGGAAAGTTGGAAATATATATTCCCAATCCCCCACTAGGTAGCCATGTAGATGCCCACTTTTATGGGGTTATGTGCGAACCTTATCGGCACTTCTTGTGTGATCTATCTAAGTATCTACTATTATTTATCATTTTATCATTAGTTTTAGTAATGTCACAATCAATCCTTTAGATTTTGTCATTATTTTATTGGTGGAGTTTTCTTTTTGACGAGAATGTCGATTGTATTTTATTGATAATGTAAAAATAGCGTATATCACTAGAAAAGGGGTGGTGGAAGGAATCATAGCCCAAATGTATAGTCTAAGACTTAACATAAAGATTATTTTTTTAAGTGGTGAAGGAGTGCCAAAAGTGATTGAAGGTTCCCATTAAATATTTTTAAGATTATTTTTTGAAGTATTGAAGGAGTGCCAAAGTGATTGAAGGTCTCCATTAAATATTTTTAATTTAAAATATATATATGTATTTGGTTTTGGAGGTGAAGATTTTTATGAATTTGTAAGTTCTTTTGTGATAAATTGGTGGTTTTGGTAGTTATTCTTTTGTTGGGATGATTTCATTTTGTCACAACGAACAACAAACATATGTTTGCAATAATAAACACATATTCACCATGGTGACATGCATTCACCATTAATGAACATATTTTAAACAATCGAAATATAATTTTTATTGCAAATTTTTATACTTTTTCAAGATTGTTTTGACTTGGGTCTTATTCACTGTTGCTTGCAAAGGTAGTACATTTGATATGATGGAGCTTGTGAGAAGGATTGGCTTGTTAAACTCCTAGGAAAATTATTAGTCAAGAAAGGCTTGTTGAATTGAGTTGGACTATTGTAGATTTTACTCATTCACACAATACCCCCATGCAATAGGATTTTATGTGATATATTCACTTTTTGGGATGCATATCAAAGCTATGTACACCAAAATGGGTAAATATGAAAACTTTCACGTTGCTCAAATGGTGTGATGTTTATTGTTATGGATGTAGTAGAAGTTGCATGAATGGAGGAGTGAGTAGGTTATTAGTTGGAGTGGTTTCTTCTTGAGGCTACAAAAGGTGAATGAT
>VDFB02379711.1:200875558-200888106 GCA_007258455.2 Sequoia sempervirens | reverse complement strand
TCATATGTATCTTGATAAAGTTCATGCACGAATAGGAATTCTTCAGTGATCACATTCTCTCCATAAAAGAGATCAATTAATATCCCATTAGTGGGCTTATCATTGATTCAGCCAACTATGTAAAGAGGACCATAAGGTGCCCTTCTAATTATATCTTGTGAGGAGAAAGCAATGCCAAGAGGCATTTTAGTTGAGCCCTTATGAGGTTCAACTTCGATAAATGCTACCACTCTAATCGATTCTTCATTGTCATATTTAATGTTTTCATCATTTGTGTCAACATTCATCACATCATTCTTCTCGGTTTCACTAGCTTTGACAAATGAAATAGTGTGCTTCGGCATGGGATTTATAAAGATTTGTAAATTTTGGTTATGAGGAGCTATGGACTTATTACCTTGATCAGTCACACCTCCAATTTGTAGTTGATTATTGTCAATAAGGTCTTCCACAAGATGTTTAAGACACTTACAATATTTTGTACCATGTCCATTTTGTTGGTGATAATGGCAATAAGAGTTTTGTTGAAAGCTTGCAGGAAATAGTATATTAGGATGTCTTTCTTTAATAAGATAACAAATTAGCATATTCTTTTTTCATAGCAGCATGATGACGAAGGTATTGAGTAGAAGAGGTAAGGCTATACCTATCCCCAAAGGAAAAAGGATTTTTTGTCTTTATAGCAGCCACTTTGTTGTTAGTTTGTTGACTTGGTTGAGGGGGGTTAAGTTGTAAAAATCCCTTATTTTACTTCTTGAAAGGTTGGTAATTATTTGAGTTGTGGATTCAGAATTTTCAAGATGACTAGGGGGGATTTTTTCACATCATGAAACTACAGAATCGTATTTTGATAATCATGAAGGGTTGTACAACTTTATTGTGAAAGGATGTGAATAAAGTGTTTGGTATCTTGCTATGAAATTAGTCACTTTCTCATCATCCTTTTGTTTGCATGTCATTAAATCAGCTAGGGTCATCTTGGGACCATGTGAATGTGGAAGTGGTTGTAAAAGTCATCAACATGTTCATTGAATGAGCCAATTGAATTATTCGGTAAATAAGAGAACAACTCTAAAGAAATATCTTTCAAGGATCTAGGAAATAGCTTAGCCAAAAGTTTGTCTTCAAATATGAAATCACTACACAAGGTTGTAAAAGCACAAACATGGCTAAAAAAATCTCCTTTCCCATTGTATTTCTCAAATCGTGGAACTTCTATACCTTGTGGCATTTGTGTTCTCAATATATCCAAGTATAAGGGATTGGTTTTGATGTATTGTGAAGGTTGACCATTATTGTTCTGATTGAGGTTTGCAACTTGTTGTTGAAGGGATGCCATGATTTGTAGAAGTGTGTTAAGGAGAGCATCATTG
Source organism: Sequoia sempervirens (assembly GCA_007258455.2). Taxonomy (NCBI): domain Eukaryota; kingdom Viridiplantae; phylum Streptophyta; class Pinopsida; order Cupressales; family Cupressaceae; genus Sequoia; species Sequoia sempervirens. The sequence continues at coordinate 200,886,733 of VDFB02379711.1, read as the reverse complement.
TTATTGTAAGGTGTAGGGGAATAAAGTGGACTAGTGTATGCATGTGGAGGTAAAGTGAATATTGGATTTGAATGCACAATGCTAGAAGGATTCCCTATGGAAATACCTAAGGAATGTTCACATTGCTAGTAGGTTGAATTGTCATTGTAGGTTGAGTACTAGTGTATGTAGGAATGGAAATGGGTATTATAGAAGAAGGCATTGAAGTTCCACTTTGGCTTTGAGTGCACCCCAAAGCTTGAGTGGAACTAGTGATGGTAGGGATGGTGTTTTTAACATTAAGCACATTCATTGTAGGCATGGAAGTCATGGGAAAAGAAGTATGCATACTAGGATCCACATAGGGTTGATTATCAACACTCTTACAAAGAGAGCTAGAGAACCCAAGATCCACAGTGAGTGAGATATTGCGGAATTACAAGAGCCTCAAACTTCGTCTTACAATAGTATTGTTAATAGGACACCAAGTTGTAAAGCTCATACAATATTTACAAACTTAGTGTGCAAACCCAAAATGGAAAGAGGCAATGCAATGACTTAGAATGAAATGCAATTTTCAAATTCTAAACAAGGTAATTTACTGATTACACTATGTTCCAAATTGAAAATGAAATCTTCTAAATGCAATTTTGAATTTTGACAATGCACTAAATGGAGCAAGTTAAGTTAGATTCAATGAATTTAATGAATCCAAAAATTAGAAAACTGAAATAGAAATGTGACAACAACAAATAGTAGAATAAAACAAAGATTCTAGATTCTAGAAAATTTAGATCAACACCTGATCAGGGACTCATTCACCACCTTGGGAAAATGGGTCCTAGATTAGGGTTTTTGAACTGTTTTGTACTGATTTTTAAGATTTTTTCGATGAGTTGTAGATTCAGGTCTGTAACAATAACTTTCACTTTCAAATTTCTACAAAGGTTTGTATGAAATGATGAATTACAAAACCTAGTTTGATATGCAATTTTATTTTAATTTTAAAATGCAAATTTATATGATCTAAATGATATGCAAGATGACTGATTTATTTTTTTTGTATTTTTCAGATTTGAAGAATGCAAAACAATGCAATTCTAAAACCCTAGATGAGATGCAAACTTTAATGCAAACTAGGACACCCTAAATGAGATCTAATTCAATTCTAATGGATACAAATGAATACAAGATCTAACCTAGGATGAGAAGAAAGAATCCAAGATAAAAAAAAACTAGAATGTTCAATAAGTCAAGTTCACCAAAATGAAACGAAGAAAAATAAGGTGGTTCAAGATGAATTAATAAGATGATAAACCACTAAGTTTTTCTAAGGTTTCATTCAATTATGAGGTCTAAAATTCATAAATAACAATAAAAAAAACAAACCTAATTGTTATAACAACAATACGAAAGGTTTTAAGATGATGAAACAATGTGTACCTTGCTGAAAAAGTGTTGTTTTTGGGGTCACTGAGGACTCATTCGCCCAAGGTGGTGAATGGGTCCCTACTAGGGTTTCTAAAAACTGATTTATAGGTTATGTTCTTCAATGTTTGCACTTCCATCTCCCAGATGACCAACTCCCAAAAGTAAAATATTAATTCTATAGGCAACTTTTCGTGATCTTGCAAGATAGATGACAACTTTTGCAACTTTTCAATCTTGATAACTTTGTAACTTTTGTTCTCCATTTGATCTTCAACCTAAAATCTACAATCACACCAAAGAGTAGAAAATTTGTTGATTGTTAGGGGACTATGGGTTATTCTCCTGCAGCCTAAAACCTTCATCGAAAATAAAACCTGAAAGATAAAATGGCAACAAGAACTGCTAAATGGCATAAAGCAAATATCGAATAACTGGTTAAACTTTTGAAATTCAGAAGAAATATCAGAAAGAATTTGGATTCTGAATTTAAATTTGGATGCCATCTTTTGTGTAAATGATCCTTCACTGGCACGCAGCCTCACCAAGATACCACATATGACACTAAAATGTCCCTAATGGTCCAATCTCATTTTTCCCAAACTGTCTTGTCGAATGAAGCCTCACACCATTTGCCTGCCCACAGCAGAGACCTAATTGAACTAATTAATCTACTCCCTTTCATACCGGACATTTTCATCCAATTTAATTAAATAATGAAAATTATTTAATTTTAACCTCAATGCCTCGTATTTAATTAAATAACCTAAACTATTTAATTAAATATCATATTTGCATCTCCTTTTTATTAAATAAATCAATAATTTAATGGATATCCTCACATTCCTCATCTTGTACATTCAAATTTAGTTTTAATTAACTAAATTGCTAATTCTCTCTCATCCATTTCTTGTATAGGAATAATATTCCGAATATTCTCCTCATTTTCCTCCAAAGAAAGGTAATATTTCCAAACAAACTTTGAAACAACTTTTTAAAGTTGTTGCAAAGTGTGTTTGTTTGCATGATTGTGAGCCCTTGATCTTTTCTTGATCCATGTGATCTTTGATTCTCATCTATTGATGAGAATATTTGATCCATGTTTCATCCTCCTTTCATTTGTGACCATTGATAGATCAAATCAATCTCATCCATTGCTTTTTCATTCGATCTCCATTAAATCAATTATTTAATGAATATCATATAATTCCCCTAATTTTCTAATTGAAACTTTGTTTTAATTATCAAATTACTAATTCTCCCACTTGCAAGGGAATATTCCTCCTTTGCACATTCCTCCAAAAGGGGAATATTCCCATAGAATATTCCTTCCCCTTTTGCACAATTAAATTTTGTTTTAATTTGCAATATATCTATTTCCTCACCCATGAGAATATTCCAAAGAATATTCTTTCTCCTCACTCATTTGAAAAAGGGAATATTGTTACAAAACTTCATGTGCAAGTTAACTCAAAACTTCATGTGTAAGTTAACTCAAAACTTCTTGTGAAAGTTAACTTGTGACCTCTTGTACAAGTTAAAAGTGTGTTTGTTTGAAGGAATGAGAACCCTTGATTAAATATCATAATTGATTCTCATCCTTTGATGAGAATCCATGATCCATGCTTCCAACTTCTTCCATCCTTGACCATTGATTAGCCTTTTTTATCTTAACCCTTCATTTCTCATTTTCTTTCCTATAAATAGGTCACTATTTGGAGACAAATGGATCCTTCTTTTAACAACAAACTTATGTTGTTAAAATCATTTGCACATGCACTCACATTTAACATCATTTTAGCTTTATTTACTTGCATATTAGCTTAGCTTCCATTAATGGCTTGCATGATAACATAAATGCATACATTTAGCATATTTTATTAATTAGGATTTTAATCTTTTGAAGCTTGCATACATTTAGAGTAGATTTGCATACACCCATATCGATCATCTTAGCATATATCATGTTAATTTAGTATTTAAATCATGTTTTATCAAATATCTCTCATAGTTTCATCAATTTTCTTCAACAAAATTGATTAAACAAGCTCATTATCCAAGGGATTGAGAAAGGGTCGCCATTCCACATCAATGCGACACCACTCCTACAATAGGATAAGTTTCAATGTCTTAGATTAGAGGTTTTGCAAGCTTTCATGATTTAGAATGCTAGTTTTAATGACTTCTTTTTCTTTGTTTATAGTGAATGATCTTATTGGGATTGATGCTTAGTGGGTTAAATATGCCTCAAATTTATATGGATCGGGTGTAGTTAACCTATACTATGACATTGGTCACATATATGATCTTCAATTACTGCAATAAAACCTTGATAATTTACCTTTGAATGCACTTGAAATTCTCTTGAATGATCTTGAACTCATAAACTTGCTATAATGCTTGAAGACTTGAAATTGCTAGGATGTCTTAGATCTTCTAGGATTAAACTATGTGAAAATACCTTATATTTATACAAGTAACTTAAGATTTAATCCTGAAATTCAAATAATATAAGCCAACATTAGATCTAGGATTCAAAATAATTAAAATCCCACCACAAATAAGTTTAAAAAGGGGCATCCTAAGTAAGGAGGACCCATTCACCACCTTGGGTGAATGGGTCCTAGCACAGTTTTCTAAGACCAAGTTTCAAGGAGGTGAAATAATATGCCAAAAGGGAGTCCTAGTACATAGTGGGGACCCATTTTCCAGGTGGTGAATGGGTCCTAGGTCACTATCCTAGGACTCAAACCTTGCCAAATTAAGTGTTATGCTACATTATTGATGTGTGTCGGGATATATCCTTTGAAAAATGCAATAAATAAGGCTTGGATTTGAATTTAAGGAGCCAATTAAGCTCTAATTAACCTCAATTAATTAATGAAGCCTAGATTAGTGTGAAAGTGTAGTAAAACACTTTACAACACCCTAAATAAGGCACGATTAAGTCCATTTTATCATTAATTATTCATTTCCAAACTAAGTGTGAAAAAGGGTTACTTTTGTCGACACTACAGTTTTAATATATATATTAAAATAATGCAAGTAGGTTGTTAAAGTTAAAAGAGAGGTCGATTATAAATTTAAAAAATAGTAAAACATATTTTAAAAAAATAAAAAATATATGGTGTACTAGAGGAGACAATCCTTTTCAAAAGGCTATAATTTGTTTTTTTTAAATGATAAAAAAGTAGACAATGGTTGATGTCAAATGAAAACTATCAAATTCTGGTAAGTTTTACTTTAAAACATAACTATGAGAAAAATATACATCAAAATTTCAAAAACATTTCCATGCACTAGATATTGAAGTTACCTATTTGGAGGTAAAAATTCAAGGAAAAATGAAGTTTTTTCTATTTGTTTCTTGATGTCAACTAAATGCCACTTTTTCCTCAAATTTTTAGCATTTTAAAACCTGCTTTTAAATTGATTAAAAAATATGAAAACAATTTTTAAAAAAATTGAAAAATTACAGGAATAAAATTCATCAAGAGTTTTACAATTCATTAGTTTACATCATTTTGAAATTCAAAACATAAAGACCACTTTTATGTGCTCAAAGTTGAGAATTATTTTTGGTGTTGGTTGATTTCTTTATAAAGTGTGACATAGGTTTGTATTTTTACCCAATTACATATTCAAAATCTACATAGTCTCATCTATAATGGGTTTTAATTTCATTAAAAAATTATGTAAAAGATGTCTTCAAACATATGTCCAAAGTCACTATTTTCTAGTGACGCTAACATGACCTTCAAGTAGTAGATCAAAGTAGGTCCAAAGCTAAGTGTTGGCTCACCAAGCCTTTTTTCCGACCCAAAACCCATAGAAGGAACCAGTTCAGAAATTAAAATTTTAAGAAATGGGAACCCATTTCTAAACGAGATCCTGTTTAATTTTTTTTAAAAAAATTAACCCTTTAGGAAACGAGAACCCATTTATAGAATACATGATCTCGCTTTTGGCTCAGGGTCCCAAAGTGAAATGGGATCTTGTTTCATAAAAATTAGGATCCCATTTTGCATTGCATGATTAGGCATTTTTTCCTAAGTCCAAAACTTCCATTTGAAGTGGACCCAACTTCATGCATTTAACCTACATTTTGTATGCACTTTCTATTCCATCTTCTTGTGATTTTTCTTCTTGTGGGAGAATGGCGTCCCATTTGGAGGATGATTGGATTTTGTCTTTAGTGAGTTTTTGGCCTCACATGAGGGGGTTGGCATCACACTTTGAAGTGGCATGATTAGGCCATGTTTCATCATCTTGTGGTGTGTGTTTGGTCATCTTGATGAGAGTTACATATGGTAGATTCTATGACACATATAAGAAAATGTAAGAGGGATGTTACAAGAATCTTGACAAGCATTATGATATGTGTGGACATAGAGAAACTTTGAATGTTTGAATGAAGTAAATTGAGGTACCAAAATTTGGGTGGTAAAATATGACATGTATGACAATGTAGGGTGATGCCACAATAGTATGTCCCACTTTTTGGCCAAAGTAGGTTATTGAAATTAGCATTTTGAACCAAATTTTCACTTTTTGGCACCTATTGCAACTGAACTATTAAGAATTTGAAGATGATGTGAACTAGTGGATTTTTTTATTTGTCTCTAAATTATAAATGGATTTTTATGATTTAAAAAAATTATTTATGATTTTTTACGTAACTTTTAATAATTTGATTTTTATAGTTAACAATATTTTTAAAAAGTAGTGTTACTTATGTAAAGCATAATTTTATTTGTAGAAATGATAAAATTATAAATTTTAAATATAGATTTGTAACACAATATCTAGTGCACAAATATTTTTTCATAATTTTTTGTTGCTTAATTTATTTTTACAACTTTTTGAAGTGAGATTAAGTATAATATTGATATAGGTTTCTTATGTAATGCATTTTTTTTGTATGCATCAAAATTAACTTCTTCTTTGGTTAGCCCCAGTATTTTGTCACTAGACTAAAAAAACTAGCTATCTTTAACCCCTATATATCTAATAAAGCATCTTGGAAATTTGTGTGCAAGATGGGGTGAGTTCCATGATTCACTAGAAATGGTTCTCTATACTCCCTACAAGCAATGAAATCATGAACTCACAGATTGTAACTAAAATGAAAGAAATTTTATGGTTTTTTGTTTATGATATGCGTGATTGGAAACATACAGAAGATTGGTGCCTATTCTAAGGCCACATAGTCAAAGTGAATGAGAGGAAACCACAAATGAAAGATGGTAAAATGTAAAAGATATGTTGCTTAAAGCATCAACATGCATCAATTTTAACTTCATCTACTTAGTTATCCATTGATATACTATTCAAAATCATATAAAAACTTGTATAAGAGTCACCACAATAATTTTAATGAAATTAAAGCTTTATCAAGATCCTCTAATAATTTATATTCACAACAATAGTGTTGAAGAAAATACATAAAGATTGATAAATTCCCTAAGTTTGAATACATACTGTGATAGGTTGAATGTGAGCGTTAGAAAGCAAGCAAAAAGTAAAAGAGTGCAAATGAACACCAAAACAACCTACACCTCAAGATTAGCCTAAGTTGGAAACAATACAAGACAAAGCAATGAAATAGAACCTTATACCTTGTGTTGAGTCGATCCTTTGGTTGGCCCTTCGATCTCGGATGTGTATGCTCCTTGGATGGCAAGATGAGAGCTAGATGATGATGTGAAGATGGATGGAAATGGATGAAAGCATGAAAATGGCTAAGTGTTGGTTGAGAAACAAAATTGCAAGAGTTTGGCTAGCACAATGATCTCCTCAAAATGGGAGAAAAGAGGGGGTATTTATAGGATTTTTGGGAAATCCTAGGGGAAATGGACGGTTGAGATTGATCCACCAAATATCAAGATGTAGGGCTAAGGTGAGTTGAGAACTCACAAGCCCTCACATCTTGACATGTGGCATGTGATATAGCCCTAAAAGGTGAAGTGGACATGAGGTGGAAAGATAAGACATGACATGGAGGGGGGTACAAAGTACCTTGGGATTGGACAAGATCTCCTCATAAAGGAGGTACTTGTCCCCATGTGGGAGAGAGGACAAGTGGGGAATTAAAAATTCCTCAAATATTCTCATGGGGATGAGAAAAAGAATAAAGAATGAATAGAGGACATGTGGGGAGAAGTGAAGGAATTAAAAATTCCTTTTAGGTGCCTTGGGGGATTAAAAGGTGAATTAAAAATTCACATGGGGAAGGGAGATGCCTTGTCAAAAGAAGAAAATCATTTAATAGGGTTGACTAAGGAGACATGTCATAAAGGACATGGGGAAGAGAAAAGGAGTTTAATATTCCTTGGAAGGATAAAAGGAATTAAAAATTTCTTGAGAGGTTGATTAGGCTAGTTATTGAAGGATTAGAGGATGGTTAGGTGGCTAAGAGAGTTTAGAGACCAACTTGCAAAAGTTGGAGGATGTGACACCTCCTAATCAAAGATTAGGCATGTGCACATCCTAATGATGAGATTAGAAGAAGGATTAGGATAAGATAAAAATGATAGAGGATGTGACATGAGGGGAATTAAATAAATAGAATATTTATTTAATTCAATTGATGGAAGGAGGATTAAAGAGATAAGGTATTATTGATTAAATACCTTAGGGATTTGGTGGAATTAAATATATTAATTAAATAATAGCAGTATTACTTAATTAACGAAAATAAGATGAAAGAGGGTGAATTTGGATAAATTAAGTGTCCAAATTTAGACGTCTACATTTTGCCCTTCTTTGAGATGATGTTACGAAGTAGCATCATTTCAAAGATTATTAAAATATAGAACCTAGAGGGAGATGGCTAGATTGGAAAAGATGCCCTAGTCATTCAAAGAAGTGACTAGGAAGGAAGATGATGGGGGAAAAGATGAAAGTTAGGGATGAAGGATGCCCCCTCGAGAGGACATGCGGGTTCAAGAGAACACGGGTGGGCTCTCGAAAGGGATGAGATGATGCAAGGGGGGCTGAAGAAGATGATGTAATGACAACAAGAGATTGGGAAGAGAGAGTGATGAAGGATTAATGGATGGGGGGAGTTTGATAGATGAGAGGATGAAGAGGAAATGAAATCCAAATGCAATTTGCCATCATCGGAGCACTGATTTTTTCTATAGCATAAGACACAAGACGCCAAGGTATGAAGAACCAAGGCGAATGAGTGTCTAATGCATAAAACAAACATAACAAACAAGAAGGCTATCCCAACACCCCAAAGTCACGATGACCTTGGTCGGGCCAGGTATTGGGATAACCACAAGCACACAAGGATGCCCCAACGTAACACAAGACCTCAGGGATCTTGGTGGGTACTACATGGGACAACCAAGAAGACAGAAAAAATCAAGATACACCCCTATGTTGACTAGTCAAAGCACACCATGATATGATGGATCAAGGCGACCATGACAAGTGATGATAGGGAGCTCAATTGATAAACAAAAGCCAAAAGCATCAAAAGATCACAATTAATTTCAAATGTCCTTTGCCATAGGATCAATCAAGGGGATGGATAGGATTGATGAGGTCTGTTAGGAAGGATGCATCCTGTTGAGACCAATGATGGATACTAAATAAAAAGATTGATATGACGCATGATATTTAGAACTAATTGGATCTGATGGTACAAGTGGATCTTGTTTGTTAAGAACCAACGAGATAAGGGCATAGCTTGATGACGCAACACGAGAGACATGACACAAGATAGGAGACCTCGATGGATGATAAAGATGAGATAGACAAATAGGAACAAGATATGAAGATAGATGATGGATGATAAAGAGACAAAGTGGACAATAAAGATCGATGATGGATGGAACCCCGGGGGCAGATCAAATGATCAACCTTGCCTACGTGAAAGCGCAGGGGCAACGTAGTTCGACAGAAGGACAAAGACAAATGATGGATGAAAGATGACGAGATAACCCTAGATAAGGGGACAAAATTATCGGACTGTCACAATGGGACAAGATAGACCTGTTGGATTGGATTGGAGGATGATGGTGATCATGAAGCTCAAGGATGGGATAGTTATCCAAATCATCAAAGATGAAGTGGGAAGATGACATGCCATATAGATGAATGATGAGATGATGAACGATGAGATAGAAAAGATGTGCAAAAGAAGTAGAAGTGATGACGATAGGTAGATGGAATTGGGTTGCGGGGGATTATGAGATGGGATGAGGGGAGAGGATGGGGGGAGGAAAAGGATTGTTTGGGTGGATTGGATAGGAGGATGAGGATAGAGATGGGGATATAATGATAAGGAAATGAGGAGAGGGGAATGGAAGGGAGTGATTTGATAGGATGAATGATGTCTCCAAGGACTATAGCACAAAGGAAGATAGATGCCCCCACTCTAGATATGTCATGTGCGGGGAGGAATGAAGGATGGAAGACAAGTGGATGGGAAGATAAAAGAGTTAGATGGATGAAGATAGGATGTATGGATAAGGAAGGGATGTGGAAGGTAGCATGACAGGTGGATCAGGAAGGTAGACGAGTGCAAATGAGGATTAGGATAGTGTGCGGATGAGGGAGATTATGCTAAGAGGTGCCCAAAGCATGCTTACATGTTTGCCCCATTGTTATCAAGATCACAAGGAGGATGGAAGGATTGGGATAAATGAGATATTCCAAGAAGGATGTGTAAGCTTGATAGGATGGATGGGATGGACAAAAATGATGTATAGCAATAAGATGGGTGCATAGCCGAAAGCGTAGCAGGAAGCGTAGCGGATGGAGGGAATGCAAATCAGGAAATTGCCCCCAAGTGCAGATGGGGATTTACGCATGACGCCTGTTTTCCAGGTTTTCATCATGGTACTTATCCAAGGCGCTTGTTTGCCAAGTTTTCACCATTGGATGGATTATTTCTCTTTCTTTTTTCTTTTTTTTCATTTTTTTGATTTTTTTTTTGGATTTTTGGATTTTTGGATAGCATCTTGCGGAAGAGATGGATAAGGATAGGGAGGAGGTGAATAAGATGGATTTAGAAGACATGCGATAAGGATATGGATGAAGGACTCCAAGCATCAAGTTCTATATGAGGTATTAAGAGCTCATGTTCAAACCGACTATTGGATGTTGGTACAACCTTAGGATAAATGGATTATGCTAGAGGATGAATGAGAGGGATCTGATGGGGAAGATACAGGGGATAATGGGTGGGATGTTGGAAATGGTATGGATAGAATAATGGGGTGGATACGTGATGGGGAGATGAGTTTAGGACCAACATTGGCACATGTAGGGATGGATGTGAAAAGATAAGGGGACTAATGGATGGAGAATGTGGGGATAATGGAGGAGATGGAATAGTGAATTTCAGGACATAGGGACCCAAAACAAATTTAGGAGATGAAAGGGGTGTATAATTAGCTTTTGGATTAGCAACTTTGGATGTTCTTATAGATTTTTCATTTGATGGCATTGCATCTTTTTTCTTTGGGATCCACATGGTTTTGATCTTTGCTTTGTTGGCTCTTTGTGAGCTATAGATTTGATTTTGATTTGGGATTTTGTTTTTCTTTTCTTTACCATGTCTATTAGAGGGGACATGGGAAGCGTTGGATTCATGTGGATGTTTGGATTTATGCATTTTTATGTTAGCATCCAAAGTGCATTTATTAGCAATAGGATGGGTGTGAGAAGATGGATGATGTGGAGTGGTGGAGGTAGGATTATGAGGATTACATGTAGATGGGGGATGTTCAGTTATGTGCCTTTGTTGATCCT
>VDFB02379711.1:200748028-200875458 GCA_007258455.2 Sequoia sempervirens | reverse complement strand
AATCTAATAATCTTGATGTAATTTTGGTTGTTGTGGATAGACTCACCAAGTATGCATTATTTTGTGGAATCTCTCATCTATTTCATGCAAGTAATGTGGATAAAATATTCTTGGAAAATGTACAAAAACTTCATGGAATTCCCAAAATCACAGTGAGTGATCGTGACCCTATCTTCACTAGCATTTTTTGGATAAAATTATGTACATGGGGTACAAAACTAGCACATAGTTCTTATCATCCACAACTAGATGGCTAAACAAAAATTATGAATAAATGTTTAGAAGGATATTTACATTATTTTTCCTTTGATAAACAAACACAATGGTCCAAGTGGCTACCATTAGCAAAGTGGTGGTAAAACACATCATTTCATACATCTACTAAAATGAATCCATTTGAGGCTATTTATGGCTACCCTCCACCATCTGCTACTTCTTATTTACAATATGATTTTAAGGCTCATGCAATACCGGACCATAATCAACACCAACAAGAAATACTACAAATTCTTAAGGATAATTTAGTTATGGCTTTGTGTCGTAGAAAAAAGTACCCTTTGCTTGACATGGGATTAATTCATGATAAAGTAGATTTAATGAGGCCTTGATTTAGGTGTTGTGAGGCATTTTATGCATCCACACTAGGTCTTGACCCTTGAAAATTAAATAAAATGCATTTAATGACATCTTGTGAAGGTGTTGTGAAGTGTTGTAAGACATTTCTATACTCTTCTAGACTTTATTAATTACAATTCACCTAAAAATCACCTTTTTATTCATCAACAAGTCCTATTTTGAAGTATTGTAAAGTCTTGTAACAAGCTTTTATGCTTTTCTAGGCACATCTTCACTATTTATCCCTTTTTCATGCTTTATTTGACCCCTTTATGCTCTCATATGCTTAATTAAGTATATTTTTGAGTATTATCCTGACAAACAACATTAAATACAACTTATTTCCTGACACACATTTTTCAGGTCCTAGGTGGGACCCATTTGCCATGGGTGGCGAATGAGTCCCCCTTGGCCCCAAATTCAAAATATTTTAAATTTCCTTTTTGGATTTTATTCAAAAACACTTGATGTCGGCCTGTGATGAGGTATGAACGGTTAACTAAGGCACAAGTGTGTATAAATATGTGATTTTCACCTCATTTTGACATCTATCTCTCTTATCTTCTTATCTCCTAATCTTTCATCCATTCATCCATTGACTCAATGCAGCTATCAAGCAAGCTAAAGCTTTCACATTGCAAGTCATCAATTTAGCTTCCTAAGACATTCAAGGGCAGATTCTACATGTTATGTTGTAGAATTTCAAGATCAATCATCATGGCTAGGTAATCTATTCCATTATTGCATATTTCATTCTATTCTTTCAACATTTTGGTTTAATTACCTAAATAAGGTTTGACCAAGGCAAACCCCCATGCCTTAACCATAAAAAATTCTCTTTCTCTTCTTGTGTGTTTGCAGATTTAGGTCCTTTGGAAGCTTGGAAATCATTGAAGATCAATTTGCAAGGTTGTTAAAGTCCTCTCTTCATTCAACAAGTGAAAGAATCAACAAAAAGTCATTTTCAGACCTGAGTCCGATAATTTCATAAGCAAACACTTGTAGAAAACATAAGTGAAGATCTAGCTACACATAATCAATTCCATATTTTTCAGATTCCTGTAGGTGGACTAATTCGCAACCCATGGCAAATGAGGCCCACCTATAGGCCTAAAAAGTGATTTTTTCAGAATTCAACTCCCAATAGTCAGAAACCTGTTTCCAGAACTTTTCATCAAAAGTAGGACTAATTCACCATGCATGGTGAATTAATCCCAGTGGCCATTAACAGTGACTTCTAGAACCTTCCAAAACCTTCCAACAATAGTAATCTGCCTCCAGGTGCACTATGATGAATCTCATTCATTTCTATTTTCATTTGTTTAAGTTTCTAGTTCATATTTGTAATCAACACTGTGTTTTCTAGCATCTTGCATTAGATTAGTTTACATTCATTTATTTTCATTTGTAATCATTTCAACACATCTACACACACTTCACATCAATATTCTATCCATCCTTACATTAATCTTGAGTGAAACATTATGCATTTTGGGACCCATCTTTCTCCTTTTAGGTGAAAAACCCTAGAAGTGCTAGAAAGAAAGTAGGTCCCAAAATCCTTTGTTTCATTTTGGTGAACCTGTTGTTTGAATCCCATATTTTCTACTTTTGGAGTCCATTAATCATCCTAGAGTTGCTTGCATTGCATTTTGCATTAGTTAGCTTGCATTCTAGGGTTTCATTTTGTGCATGAGTAAAAGTGCATAATATGTTGCATTTTTGCATCTTTAATCATTGAAAAGATCTAAAATTCTACATTTTTCATTTAGAACTACATCATAGCACTCATAACACATCAAAATTAGTTACAAATTTTTGAAAATTTTGAAAAAAGTCCATACTAGGACTGATTCACCACCCTGGGCGAATCAGTCCCTTTTGACCCCCGAAAGAACATTTTATAAAACTCAGAAATTTGTTTATAGGCTTTTTTTTGGTGTCTTAACTTGTATATATCAGTCAGTTGCATTTCTGTACCATGCATTTTCTTAAATTTCACTTCAAATAGCTCCTTTCATGCATTGTTTCATTTCACTTTCTCTAGCCATACAATATCATTTCAAATTGTTGCATTTATTTAACCTACTAAAAATTACATTGCATTGTACTTTCTTTCATTTCAATATGTTTTCTTTCACAAGATGTTCTCTTGATTTGATTAAACATGGATTTTATAAGCATAATATCCCCTTTTATGAGTTTTCTTTTTATCACCATAATAGGGACTTTACGAAAGAATCCATTAATTCAATCCTTACTCTTACATTACCCATTGGTGAGAATGGTAATGTTGACAATCATAACACACATACTTGTTCTTCTTTTGATACCTCTCCTCTTGGTGATGAAGGTATTTTGGTGCAAGAAGTTACAAGCCTTGAAGGTCTTGATTTTCCATCTCCTCATTCCCCTTTGGATGACCCTACACAACAAGAGTATGAAATCATGGACACATTACTTAATGTCACCTTACCAAGTCTCCATGGTCATGACAATCAAACTTGTTCCTCTCATAATATCCCTCCTTGATTGCAAGAGGATATGTTGGTATTAGAAGACACCCCTCTTAGGAATAATGACACCCTTAATCTTCCCTTCCCTAATGTTCCTATCCTATGGGAAGATCTATTTGACAACCATAGTGATTCTTCTCTTGATACCTCCTCCACTTGTGATGAAGCTACTTTACACATCTCAAATTTGCATGACCATATTAAAAGCTCTCCTTATAGGGTAGATAATATGGAACAAGAGAATGAGACCTTAATGGTAATGAACACACCCCTAACACTCTCTCTTCATAATTCCTCTCCTCATAATTCCATCCTTGATCATTCCCCTATTGGAAATGAAGTTACTATGAAAGAACCAAAGCCTTCCTTTTCAAGCACATGTGGCTTGTAATTCCTCTAACAACTCTCCTCCTAGGGAGAATATCATGGCCTTAGACTATGGAAAACAAGTTGTTCTTGATTTCCCTTACTTTGAGGTACATCAAAACAAGACTACTGAGGATATGGATGCACAAGTGTCCCTTAAATCCCATTTTCTCAATGGAACTCATACATATCCCGTAGGACATCCTAACAATCCTCTCATTCTTTACCCACCTTCATTCAACCTCAATAATCTCACATCATCCTTTCAAACTAGTGGTCTTGAACATCATCCTTCCCAAAACATTCAAACTATCATCTCGCAACACACTCATGATTTGAATTCGTTAGATTTTGTATCCTCCTATAATGAAGAAGAAAAAATCGAGCAATCTATAGAGTCTTGCATAGGTATGACATCTAAGCAAGATGTCTCTTTGACTCCAATCACACAATCATTTTCTCCTCTTGATCAAGAACGTATCTTGTCAAGACTTCTCCATGATAATTTGATCACCCTCCCTCCTAGAACTCGCAAGAAATGTTACGACAAGACTTCCTTTTGTGCATATCATAGAGTTCATGGTCATTCCACTAATGAATGTTATGCCTTAAGTCGTAAAATATAACATTTTTAGGAGTTTGGTATGCTTCCCTACATGGGGGCATCTAATTCCTCTAATTGCTATTGATTTTCACTCTCACCTACATCTCATTAACCCTTCTGGCTCACCTTTGTCCTACACTCAGTGGGGGCAAGGGGTTTAGCAAGCCTTGTCCTCGTATGTCACTTGTTGTTGTCTCTTTTGACTAGTTTTTGCCCTTTCATAAAAATATAAAAGCAAGCTTGGGATGTGTACGACATGTCTTCAGATTGACTCACATGTGACATACTACCTTCCTTCATGACGTAGCTTATCGGAAACATATGACTTGGCATAGGGCTTTCTAAATAAGCTCTCATGTCTTCTTTTCTCTTCTTCTACTTTAAAGCAATTGCTTGCAGTATGGGTGCTTGCAACCACTTTAAAGTGAGGGGCATACATCACCACTCACATTTCATTGTGTGATTTTTTTTTTCTTGAGATTCCCTCTCTTGGAAATGTTAGGTACAATGTTGCCCAAGATGAGATTGTTTGCATTTATCCTCTCTTGGAGACATTGGGTATGATGTTACCTATGATGAGACATTGCACGAATTAAGCAAAATCCCTTTGAACATCTTTTGCATTATGACATTTTTACATTTTGCATTTTTTCCACCTTACATAATGCAGCTTGCATGACTATGGTACTTTGTCTTTTTGTTCATAGCATTTGTTTCCTTGTGATGCAATCGATTATTTAACTCTGGAAGCATTGTAACCACTGTGTTAAGTGATGTTGTGTTTGTATTTGATTCAGTTCAGTTATGTATTAGCCTGTGTCTAGAGGTAGATAGTCTTTTCTAGGAATCCTTGTTACTATCTCCTAGCATGGGGGGTGAGCCTTCGGGTACCACATGGTTGGGTGGAACGTGCACCTTACTCCATTGGGTTTTTCTCTTATTTGTGTGGACGATATTTCTAGTTGGAGAGCTCGTGAGATCCAGTTTCATTTCATGCTTTATTCATTTCAGTTGAATCTTGTAATTTATTACCCCTCATTTGTTATCAAGGTGGAAGATGTATTATGTAACCATGCTTATTGGATTTACCTCATTGGGGAATGAGAGTTGTAATCTTATTGTTAAATTATTTTTATTTGAAATCATGTGGTATCTCTTATTCCTTGATGTAATTTATCATGTATAGAATGTATGTGTTCCTTAATTCATTAAGCAATTAAATGTTATGGTTTTAATTCATGTTTATTGTTTGGGTTTTAAAGTAATCTCAGTCTCGTAACCTTAGAGGTTGTTGGCAATGGGTAGTGAACTTGCATGTTATTTGCACTTAAAAAAAAAAAAATAGTACATTTGAGTAGTTAATTGCAACTTCCACTAGGGTTGCATGGCGGGGCATTACATACAACATATATCCCGACACACATTTTCAAGTCCTAGGTGGGATCCATTCTCCATGGGTGGTGAATGATTCCCCCTTGGCCCCAAATTCAAAATATTTTAAATTTCCTTTCCAATTTTTATTCAAAAACAATTGATGTTGGCCTGCGATGAGGTATGAATGGTTAACTAAGGCACAAGTGTGTATAATTATGTTATTTTCACCTCATTTTGACATCTATCTCTCTTATATTCTTATCTCCTAATCTTTCATCTATTCATCCATTGACTCAATTCATCTATCAAGCAAGCTAGAGCTTTCACAATACAAGTCATCAATTTAGCTTACTAAGACATTCAAGGGAAGATTCTACATGTTATGTTGCAGAATTTCAAGATCAATCATCATGGCTAGGTAATCTATTCCATTATTGCATACTTCATTCTATTCTTTCACCATTTTGGTTTAATTACCTAAACAGGGTTTGACCAAGGAAAACCCCCATGCTTTAACCATCAACATTTCTCTTTTTCTTCTTGTGTGTTTGCAAATTTAGGTCCTTTGGAAGCTTGGAAATCATTGAAGATCAAGTTGCAAGGTTTTTAAAGTCCTCTCTTCATTAAACAAGTGAAATAATCAACAAAAAATCATTTTCAGACTTGAATCCGACAATTTCAGAAGCAAACACCTGTAGAAAACAAAAGTGCAGATCTAGCTACACAAAATCAATTCCAAATTTTGTAGATTCATGTAGGTGGAATAGTTCACCACCCATGGAAAATGAGTCCCACCTATAGGCTTGAAAAGTGATTTTTTCATAATTCAACTCCCAGCAGTTAGAAACCTATTTCCATAACTTTTCATCAGAAGGAGGACTAATTTGCCATGCATGTTGAATCAGTCCCAGTGTCCATTAACAGTGACTTCTGGAACCTTCCAGCAACAATAATCTACCTCCATGTGCACTCTGATCAATCTCATTCATTTCTATTTTCATTTGTTTAAGTTTCTAGTTCATATTTGCAATCAACACTGTGTTTTCCAACATCTTGCATTAGATTAGTTTGCATTCATTTATTTGCATTTGTAAGCATTTCAACACATCTACACACACTTCACAACAATATTCTATCCATCCTTACATTAATCTTGAGTGAAACATTGTGCATTTTGGGACCCATCTTTCTCCTTTTAGGTGAAAAACCCTTGAAGTGCTAGAAAGAAAGTAGGTCCCAAAATCCTTCATTTCAGGCTTAAAATTAAATGAAACAACAAATTGAACAACATCATAGTCATAGGTATTTTGAAGAGGGAGATTGGGTATTTCTTCGATTACAACCTTAGTATAAATAAAATTATCTTAAGAAGCATAAGAACATGAAGCTCACACCTAAATTTTATGGTCCATATAAGGTTCTCCATTGAATAGGAAGTGTATCTCATAAGTTATAACTTCCACCCTCTTCTAAAATTCATCCTATCTTACATGTATCTTGTTTAAATAAAGTAATAGGTAACAATATTCCAGCCCAGTTAGAATTATCAAAGTTAGATGAAGAAGGAAAGCTTATTTTAGAACCTAAGAAAATTATTGAGAAAAGAGTGAAACTATTATGAAATAGAGCTATCTCTAAGTTCCTAATCAAGTGGAATAAAATTCCAATTGAAAATGCTGCATGGGAAGATGAACAATTCATACTAAAGCATCCAAAATTACTAAGCATTGAGGATAATATTTTTTTGAAGAGTAGGGACATGTTAGGTCCCTAATATTTTATCTAATGTTATCACCCTAATATCATATATTCTTAAGAATATAATATGTATTCCTAAGTATAATAAGTTAAGCACTTGTAGCACACTTAACCTTAACATTAGTTTTAGTTAATACCTTA
Source organism: Sequoia sempervirens (assembly GCA_007258455.2). Classification (NCBI taxonomy): domain Eukaryota; kingdom Viridiplantae; phylum Streptophyta; class Pinopsida; order Cupressales; family Cupressaceae; genus Sequoia; species Sequoia sempervirens. The sequence continues at coordinate 200,868,084 of VDFB02379711.1, read as the reverse complement.
AATACTCTTTATTAGGATGAAGGGGTATGTCTCTACATAGTTAAGCCTATAAATAAAGGGGATATGTTCCTCCCAAATCATCATATCATCAATTATTCAATTCATATCATATTTTTTTATTATTGGAGGTAACCCCTCAAAGTGGTTCACTATATTTATGCTTTTTATAAATATTTCCAAGAAATATCATAACATATTATTAGGGTGTATCAAGGTTCTATATTATATTAAAAATGATAGATAAATGCATGATCCAAATTAGAAATAGTGTGTAGGGAACTAATAAGGTACAAAACCAATCTAAGGTGATAGGGAAGAATTTGACCAAGACATAGTCATCAAGAGTATGAGTCAAGCATATGGTGGAAGTGTCTTACATATGTAATGAATCACCATAGTCATTGCACTTGTCAAAATAAAGAGTTATCATACCAATAGGATAAGGGTATGTGAGAATATCATAAGAAAAAGGGATAGGATAATCATGCAAATGTAGAAGGAGAAACATAAGCATGAAGAGAGGTATCCAACTTAGGAGAAAAATGAGTAGTACTAGGAGGAGGTAACTGATGAGAAATAGATGGTGATATATCTACAATATAAAATGTTATGGTAGTGGTATTAGGGAAAAAAGGTGAACACATATAATGACAAGGGTCTAGGTTGAAAATTTATGGCTTGTATATGAGAGAGGAAATAGTAGATAAATAATCATGTTAGGATAATAAATATCTAGCATAGGAGGATGCTCAACTAATGTGACACTAAGGAAGTGGTGAATGATCTCTAGCATGCTCAATATTGTCTATAAGGGTGATTAATACTCCAAATGAAGAGGGGGTGAATAAAAAAAATTCATCTTTCTACGAGACAAGTTACATAGAGGAATGAGTCATCAAAAGCACTAAAATAAAGTCTATCAAAGTATCATCAATTGTTAGAATAGGATTCTCACATGTGATAGAGAAGAGAATAAGGCCTCAAAATCTTGTGGGAGATCCATATAATTTGAACATGTAGCTAAAGTAGGAAGAGAAGTGAGAAAATATATGTTTCCATAACGGACTATGAGAAAGTAGTGAAATTAGAAGAAATATTCTTTTAATAAGATGAGAAATGGAATGAAAGGAAATATAATTAGTATCAAAATCATCTATCTCATACAATTTCCCATCTTGGTGGGTCATGTAGATAAATGTATTGAATTATTATAACATAGAAGGGAAAACATGCCTAAGATCTATAAACATATGAATATTAGAGAGGAAATCAAGGATCTCATACATGAAACATGTATATACATATATGTTATAGATGGGGGGCAATATCATCCAAGACATGTGCATAGGAATTAATTAAGTGAGATAAAAACTCATATTCGATGATGAATGCATAACAATAGTCCTAAGAGATAGAGCTAGAAGGATTCATTAAAATATGGGAGATAGAAAATTAATGAATAAAGGTGTATAAATATTGTCTATATATCATATTTTTTCTCCTTTAGGACTATGGAACAAGGCTCATGGTCACACCCAAAAAATTAAGAAAAGAAAAAAATCAAAAGAAAATGGTAGGAAAAGAAAAGGCTAGAGTGTTGAAGCATTAGATTCTCTAAAATGTAATTTATAAAGATTAAACTATTTTAAGATCACATTACATTAATTGAGTTACAAAATGAAAATAAAAAATACTAAAAATATTGAAATAATAACTTAAAAATTAAGTAAAAGATAGTGAAAAGGATGTAACAAGGAACCTAGAAATTTACCCACAATGCTCACTAGCTTGGAAACTAGCAAGTTGCACAATCATCCTATTTGTACATTTTCATCCTAGGTACATGCTATCCCAAGATGGCGGAAAATTAAGGTTCTAAAATAGAACTAGAAATTTCTATTTAAAGAAAGGAATATAGAAACAATCGATAGAAAACACTAGAAGTGCACTAAAAATATATAATAATATAAATCTAATCCATTTAATCAAATATAAAAAAATTAGAAAATACCAAATAAATATGAGAAGGAACAACAAACCTATGCATATTTGGTTCAAGATACAAGTACCTATTTTGGGATTGAATACAATGTTGCAATTGCTTAGAATATTTCCATGGATGGTTAAGCCGGGCCTTGTTTGGTCTTTGACCTCCATGAGAAATCAATGAATCAAGTAATCTTATAAATAGTGCATGCTTAATATCATGTACTTCTAAGAATGAAAAGCATGAATACAAAAAATTTATGATCGCAAATCCATGGTCTATGGGGAGAAACACTCTACTGTGTACATTTTGAGAATAAGCGGTGATGATCACCAACAACTTTACTAATGGTAAGAATGAAATAAAAATTAATTAGAGAAAGATGTATAGCTATAAGAAATAATGGATATGCTCACTAATATAGATAAGAGCTAGAAATATTATTATCCAGTAAGAGATAGTGTAGGAGATAAATCATCCAATGGAATCACCAAAATTAAATCAACAAAATATAACCAAGAAAAGCTTTATAAATGGAGGAATAACTAGTAGAGAGTAGCCAATATAGAATCATATGAGTATCATTTTCAATTAAAAAAAATACTAAATAGCAAGTTTTTTAGGAAGTTGAATAGTCACATTTAAGCACAGAGGATTTTTATAACAAATGGGCATTACAATAGGCAAGAGCAGGTAGCTATATGGGAAACCATTGAATTAAATTTTGAGAAATTATAGGATTCTTGCATGTCACATAGATTTCTATGTGACACAATTGTCCTACAAATATTGCCCAAATTTAAAATATCCAGGAAAGAAATAATAGAATATTATATAAAAATTATAAAATTGGTGAAGGAAAATTCAAATGCTAGCATAAAATGATCCTAGCACATGCTAGGGACAATGGATGCTAAAATAAGGACAATTTGTAGAGTCAAAATTTTAGGGTATGTAGTTTTTGACCTTATAGAAACTTGCAAACTATAAGATGATTTTAAAAAGGTATTTAATATGAGAAGGACCACTATAATATATTATGTTGTGAGTAGTTTCTATAGTGTAGGAAAATGTATCCCTTTACATTTTCACACTTGTTTGGGCCCTCCTTGCTAAAATTGGGCTTCTTTATACCTTATTTGGTCCTATTTTGCATCCACAAGCCTTAATTATTGAATCTTTTTGAGGATAATCCCAACACATATCAAATGACCAATCATAATTTAATGTTTTTGGTTTGTATGGCCCAGATTTAGTGATATGGGACTCATACGCCACCTTGGGTGTATGTGTCCCACCTAAGTTTTGGGGCCTAAACCTGAATTTGGCATTAAACATATTTCTTGAAATTTGTGTCCCATGCTTAGGCTACTGGACCTCATACACCCCAGCTGGTGTATGAGTCCCACTTAGCTTGGACCCAATTTTGAATTCAATTCTTGGTGGGATTTTATTCTCCTAGATTTGATGTCAGCTTGTAGTGTTGTAATTTTGGGAAATTTGGCATAAACAACTATAAATACAAAGGTTATTTCACATATTTTCTCCTAGCAAGCTTAGAAGCCATCTAGAACTTTTTTAAATCGCAAGAGTTTACAAGAGTTACAAGAGCATTTGAGATCACCTTTGTTTATCATCAGTCTGTTATTCTAATTTGAGCTCATTTTCTAGGTTGCATTGTTAGGTTTTGCATGTTACTTTCATTACTTGTCTTTCCAAGCCTTTGCTTGGTGGTGAACCCCCTTTTCTTTAATCACACTCTAGGACATCTTATTGTAGATCTCTTTCCCTAATTCCATCTCTAGATTGAGATCTCTAAGGTTTCCTTGAATGAAACTTGAAGGAAATAGGTGGAAAGGTCCTAAACCCCTTTCCTGTGTTCCACTCCCAAAATGTGGAACCCCTATTTCTCCTGGTTTCATTTTGGTGAACCTAGCCTTTAGAACACCTTATTTATGATTTGGAGTGCATCATAGTCCTAGACATCACTTACATTAACTTTGTGTTAGGTCTTACATTAGTTAATTTGCATCTAGGGTTTCTACATCTTGCATTAGTGAAAGCACATATAGGTTGCATTTTTGCATCTTGCATCATTGAATTTCATTTGAAATATGTAATTTCACTTCTAGTCTATACAACATTCAAACCAGAAACCTAACATTCACTCATAATTTGTTGAAATTAGTGCCAAAACCCTAATCTGGGACTCATACGCCCCTCTAAGCGATTTAGTCTCAATATAGGTGGTTTTTCCTAATTTCTAGATATTTTGTGTGGACTGTTTTGCAGTATTTGAATCCCTGAAAAACCTTGATTATGACTCATATTCCCCTCTGGGAAATTTAGTTCCGTGTTAGATTTGAAACTGCATTTTTTAACATTAAAAACCATGTTTTTTTGTTTCAGTTTGTTGTTGTTAGATCACTGTTTTAGATTATTGGATTTCTATTTCATTCATTTCATTACATCTAGCTTAATTCGGTTCAGTTCATGCATTGCTTAATTTTAAAATTGCATTTACACATTTTCATCATGGATATGTGCTTTGGTAAGCTTTGGATGTCCTTGAAATCATTAGTGTATGTGTCAAGTTGTACTTTTGGAAATGACCTTAATGAAATTGGTAATGTTGACATAATTGGAGAAGATGATGACAACATGAACAACTTCATAAATGATTTCCTTAACAATCTTGAGACTAATGCATCCTTTTATCCCTCTATGAAACAACCAACACAACTTGAGATGTTTGGTCTTTTTCATCCTAAAATTGGAACACAAATTGAACCTAGGTTCCCTACAATAGGTGGGCCTAGTTCCTCTAATCAAGCAAACATTCAACCATCTTATCTTGAAAAAGTAACCAACACATCAATCAACCTAGAAGAGACATGTGGAAAAGGATTCACAATCTTAAGCAAACAAGGATGTGATACAAGTGAACAAGAAATTCATCAACTTTTAGAGTAGATACCAACTGAAGATACCAAAGGGCTAGAATATCAAGATCCTCCTCCCAAACATAAGTATCCTCCTTCCTAAAGAACAATCAATGCCTCAAAATGATCGCAAGGATGATAGGTTCATCTTAGGTCCTCCTCAACTCAAGAAATTGGTGAATATAGAAATAAATGAAGGCCTTAAAAACTAAAGAAACTACAATTCCCTTGTTTCCCATCTACAACTGAAATAACTTTACATATACTTGTAATTCAAGGACTTATTACATTACCACCCATGGAAGAAAATTGATTTCTAAATCCTAAAACCACAAACACATCACATTGTAAATATCATAGAATTTTTGGACATAGTACTAATGAGTGTCATTCTTTAAAACAAATATTTAATAAAAAGTTTGATATCATAGAAATAATCCCTTAAAGCATGAACTTTTGCTTCTTGCCATGTAATAGTTGTAGGATCACAACATTCTCACTATTACATGTCTTACATTCATTGCAAATCATTTAAAAATGCAAGGAGCTCTTTCTCATCACCTACCTTGGAGCTCATTCTTGTCTTGCATGCAGTGGGGGCAAGAATTAGATATCCTTGTCCTAGTAATGCATTTGTCATTGTGTCTTTGGCTAGTTTTTCGCCTTCCATATGCGATGAACAAGATTGGGATGTGGACGACTTGCTATCAGTTGACTCACATGTGCCTTACTAGTAATGTCTTTATTTTATTTTTCATGCTTCTTTTTATGTGATTTCATGTGTGTAATGTGATCCCCCATACTATTTTGTTTGATGTACCTCTCTCTTTGTGCATTCCTCTATTTATATCTACATTCTTCTATATGTCATAAACATTTATCTTTTCATTTGTCTTGTGTTTTCCTTTTGGGGATGAAACAAGGTGTCGATACATTTAAGTCTCTTCCATGTTGACCCAAAGGTTTTTCTTTATTTTCACTCTTTTCATATCATTCTTCCTGTTCCATGAGTATTTGGGGAATGATGATAGTTCCAAGCTCTCCAAAAACATTGTAGCAAAGACATACTAAACCCGAATCCATGGATCCCTTATGCGATTTTGGGATTTCATTTTGGGGGAAACCCCTTCTTCATGACGTAGCTTCATTTGGAAACATATGACTTGGCATAGGGCTTTCCAAATAAGTTCTCATGTCTTCTTTATTGTTAGCATTTATCATTTTCTACTTTAAAGTAATTGCTCACAACATGGTGTTTAGCAATTTCTTTAAAGTGGGGGCATACATTGGCATTATTGTTTTGTAATTCATGTTTCATTGTGTAGTCTTCTTACTTCATGTGATGCATCTTTCACTTTGTACACGATGTCCTTCAAGAACACGGTCTCTCTTAGCATATTATACTCCTCTAAGTGGCTTGATACAACACACTACATCCCCTAAGTTGTGAATCTTCTATTCTTCGATTATTTCTCTCTTGGAGACATTAGGCATGATGTTCCCTAAGTTAATACCTTACATGAACTAAGAAAAAATCCTTTGAAAAAATCCTTTGAACATACCTTACACTATATTGCATTTACAATATTTTTTATATGGCCACCTTGCATAGCACACTTTGCTTGCCTGTGGAGCCATCTTGTTTGTTCATGGGTGTCAAGCATACAAAGTTTTTCTTGCCTCATGGACTTTGTTGTCATGTTGTGTGGCCCCTTATCAAAGTTATGAGGAGGTATAGCTTTGGTATGGTTGTACGTATTGGAGTTGAACTTAGGCATGACTTTCCCATAGCCACTTGCTTGTTTGTATGAGCGCATACCAACCGCGTGTGTATGTGTCTTGCTGGGTGCTCACCTAGTGGATAGCATGAGGTTCCACTAGCCCTTGTGAGCATGCGTTGGCTTGTATAGTGGACATCGTCTTGCACTTGTAAATTTTTTTAGACAAACAACTTAGATTTGATCCACAACATGCAGGACAAACAGTCGAAGCTTGATCCACCCCTTTTTATTTAATTTCTCTTTGTCTTTGGTAGTGTATGCTTGTGCCTTGTTGTTGCTCCTTACATAATTTTCATGTGTTTTATTTTGTGCTTATGTTGGTTTTCCATAGGATCTTGATCTTGGGGGCTAGCACAACCCTCTTGATCGTTGTCATCCTATCTCATTAGAATTGGTAGACTTGGACCCCTCTTGATGTGATTTTGTCTTCTTTAGTGTGAGTTTGAAGCAAGTTCATCCTCTCACTAAAGTGGGAGCTAAATGTAGTGTAGGAAAATGTATCTATTTACATTTTCACACTTGTTTGGACCCTCCCTACTAAAATTGGGCTTCTTTATGCGTTATTTGGTCCTATTTTGCATCCACAAGACTTATTTAATGCATCTTTTTGAGGATAATCCTAACACATATCAAATGACCAATCATAATTTAATGTTTTTGGTTTGTATGGACCATATTTAGTGATCTGGAACTCATACGCCACATTGGGCATATGAGTCCCACCTAAGTTTTGGGGCCTAAACCTGAATTTGGCATTAAACATAACATTTCTTGAAATTTGTGTCCCAAGCCTAGGCTACTGGGACTCATACGCCCCAACTGGCGTATGAGTCCCTCTTAGATTGGACCTAATTTTGAATTCAATTCTTGGTGAGATTTTATTCTCCTAGATTTGATGTTGACTTGTATTGTTGTAATTTCAGGAAATTTGGCATAAACAAGTATAAATACAAGGTTACTTCACATATTTTATCCAAGCAAGCTTACAAGCCATCTAACACTTTTTGAGATCACAAGAGTTACAAGAGCATTCGAGAGCATTCAAGAGCTAATTATCAAGCATTTTGGAGCATTATTAAAGATTCAAGTTGTAGACATCCAAATTTGACCACTCCCACATGGTCAAATTCGTCCCTTTTATTCGTCTATTTCATATTTCATCGATATTTGATTAAATGATTTATTTAATTAATATTTCCCCTTTTCCTAAGGTTTCTAAAGTATTTAATTTAATTAATAATTAAATACTTTAACTTTCATCCCTTCTCTAAATTAAATAGATATATCAATTTATTTAATTTAGTCATTTGACTTTTTTGATTTTAAATCAATTTTAAATTCCCTCTTCTCTCTCCTTGTCACATCCTCCATAATCTTATTCTAATCTAGATTAGTTTAATTAATCTATGATTAGGATGTGCACACCTTTAATCAGGATTAATGTCAAATCCTTCATTAATCTTCTTAATCACCTGTTTGCACAACCTTAATCTAATCCCCTTGCCATCTTTGGTATGTCCTCCAAGTCAACCTTTCATAAGTGCTTTCTTTATTTGACCATGACCTCTTCCCCATGTGAATTAAAAATTCACATTTATTCATTCAATGCTCCCCTCTTCCCCATAAAGGTTGTTGGGAAATTCTAAATTCTCTCACAAGTCACATCACTCACATGGGACAAGGACCTCCTTTATGAGGACCTTGTCTTATTCCCAAGGCAATCCCAATCATGTGAATTTAAAATTCACATTTATTCCCCCAACAACTTCTCTCATCCCCATGATGATAAGAGAGGACTTTCTAAAATTCCTCACTTGTCACCATCATCCCCACATGGGGACAAGAACTTCTTTTTTGAGGAAATATTCCCCTAATTCCAAGGTACTTGCAAGTACCTCCACCTCACATGTCCTCTCTCCAGCTCACATGTCTTTTTGACACCTCATCTTCCACATGGCAAGATGTGAGGGCTTGTGAGTCATTAACTCACCACAACCCTCCATCTTGTCCATGTTGGCTAAATCCTAGCCATTGAATCCTTTATATACTCTTCCCTTAAAATGGAAGATTTTCTCATAACATTCATAACATACATTCATAATTTCAATTTTCAAGCTCTAGAACTCTCAAGCACTTTCATTTGCATTCAACCTCCATTGTTGCATTTTGAAGCTTTCATTGCATCCATTTTGCATTCATCTATCAAAAACCCACATCTTTCATTGCATTCTACATCCAATTTACATCACTTTGCATAGCATTTTAGTCTATTTACCATCAAGGAGCACACATTCAAGCTACATCAAAGGGCGAACCAAAAAGATCAACTTGGATAAGGTATATTTGTTGTTTCATCCTTCTTTTATTCAAGTTCAACTTAGGCTAATCTCGAAGTGTTGTGGTGTGTATTTCTCCTTTGCATTTCTTTGTTTTTTTATCTTTTAGGTTTAGAAAACACACTGCACACACAAGCATCATGTCAAAGTCATGAAGCACCATGTTTGTTTTTGAGCTAACATTTGTGATGTAGGTTCCTATGATTCAAGCAAACATTCAAGTCAAGATCCATTACATTCAATCAAGAGTCAAGATCTACATTCATGCTAGCCATTACCTACAAGATTGTAGCCTTTATTCCAAGGCTTTGGTGAGTTGCAACATAGCATATTTGTTCATTCATCATTCCTTCATTTTTTCTATTTCATTTCAAGGTTTGATTACCAAAACGATGTTTGACCAAGGCAAACCCCTATCCACTAACAAAACAACATTTTTCCCTCTCTTTGATGTGTGATTTTTAGATTTAGGTTGAGGATCCAATGAAGAGCAAGTTTGGAGAAAGTTTTCAAAGTTGTCATCTACATTGCAAGATCATGAAAAGTCACCTACATAGCAGAATTCAGTGTTTTAGACTCAGATATTGGAAGGGAGAGAAGCTACAAAAGATCACTAGAGGATATCAGAGTTTCAAATCAACCCTAATACTAGGACTAAATCACCACTTGTGGTGTATGAATCCTAGTATACTAGATTTCAAGAATTTTGTGTAGATCCTGGTTTAGTAATTCCAGATTTTTTATTCGGCCTGAAACTTTAAATTGGGACTAAATCACCCCTACTAGCATATGAGTCCTAGTGTGCATTAAAATTTAGACTTTTAAGAATTCAGACCTTATTTCAAGCATCTTTAACTTTCTAGGTGCACCTCTATTTATCTCTAGTTTGTTATTTTGATTCGAGTTCATTTTCTAGGTTACATTGTTAGGTTTTGCAAGTTACTTTCATTACTTGTTTTTCCAAGCCTTTACTTGGTGGTGAACCACATTTTTTATTTAATCACACCCTAGGACACCTTATTGTAGATCTATTTCCCTAATTCCATCCCTAGATTGAGATCTCTAAGGTTTTCTTGAATGAAACTTGAAGGAAATAGGTGGAAAGGGCCTAAACCCCTTTTGTGTTCAGTCTCCTAAAAGGTGGAACACCTATTTCCCTTGTTTTCAATTTCATTCTTCACACAAGAATCAATAAGGAGAACCTAAAGGAAGCTAGCCCTAACAAGATAACAAAAAACCAAATAAACAATAATATAAATGTGATTGATGAGATGGAGATGGAGTTTGTTGTATGAAATATTTGGATTCTCAAGGAGGAGTTAGAGGTAGTTTTGTATCTCAACAACATACTTCCTCCCAATAGGTTTCCTTTCATGAGCATTTGGTATAGTCTAGTTGTAGGTTCTTTATTTTCAATTGACATTATTTTAGCTTTGTTTATTTTCTTGCCTAGTTGATATCTAGGCTATAATATTACTGTTTTTATTACTAAATATATATCTTTTGGATGAATAAGAGCTTGGGCCCTTTCAAAAAAGGTGCCTTAACATATTAATAAAATATATATAGAGAGGCTAGTGATAACTATATCAATATTTGTGATGTCATAAGCCAAATTCATGCAAGATTATGCCACTTATAAAATTATATTATATGTGGGACATTTGAATTGAAGTGAACACAAAATATATGGAAATGAGCATGAATATACAATAGAAAGAAAGAAAAGTTGTAGAAACACTTCCAACACTAATATTTGGGTCCCAAACCTAGATTTTTGGGTCCCAAACCTGTTTTCACCCATTTCTAAGCACTTTTGGTTTTTGGTCCCATACATTATGTTTGATGGGACTCATTCACCACCTTGGGCGAATGAGTCCCACATGGCCCAAAATCAAATTTAATTCAAATTTCTGGTGGGATTTTATTCTCCTAGATCTGATGTCGGCTTGTAGTGTTGTAATTTTGAGACTTCTTGCATAATTGGGTATAAATACAAGGTTCTTTAATTCATTTTACACCTAGCAAGTTTGAGTTCACAAGCATTCACAAGAGCATTCAAGGGTAGATTATCAAGCATTTTAGAGCAGCATTCAAGCATCAATCATCATCTCAAAGATTTCATCCATCATGTTTGTTATTGTGCTAACAATTGTGATGTAGGATTTATGATTTAAGCAAGTGTTTCATTCAAGATCAATATCATTCAAGCAAGAGTCAAATTCTACATCCATTGCACCCATCTCAAGCATATTTGCATCATTTTATTGCTAGGGTTTGGTGAGTTGCAACATTGTTATTTGTTCATCCATTATTCTCCCTTCATATTTCATTTCATTTCAAGGATTGATTTCCTAAATAGGGTTTGACCAAGGAAAACCCCTATCCACTAACCCAACAACACTTTTCCCTCTCCCTTGTGTGTGATTTGTAGGTTTAGGTTGCATATTTTCTAAGGATTCCTGCAAGATTGGAAGAAAGTTTCAAATCATTCAAAGTTGTCAAAGTTGTCATCAAGCCTTAAAAAACCTTGGAGATCACCTACAAGTTGCAAATCGAAGATTCAGATCTGGAAACTAGTCAGGAAGGATAGAGCAGACAGAGAAGAGCAAGATCAGCTTTTGAAGTTTTAGAAAATCCCAACTGGAATGATTCACCACTTCTGGCGAATGAGTCCCAATTCTATTCAAATTTCAGGATTTTGCAGATTCATATACCCTTTTTCCCAAAACTTGTTCTTGCACAATTTTCTAGAAATTGGATTGATTCACCCAACTTGGAAAATGAGTCCCAGTCAATAATAAAAGCATATTTTTTAGTGTTCCATACCTCCATCCAACCTTCTCTGGATTTCCAAGTGCACACATTCTGTTTTGCAATTTTTTGTTTCATTTCATTTACTTTTCTAGGTCATTTAGTGTTAGTTTGCATTCAATTAGGGTTTTTCATTTCATCTAGCATTTCATTATCTTTTCCAAGTCTAAACTTGGTGGTGAACCCCTTATTAGTCTACTTTCAGCCCCTAGGACAGCCCTATTGCAATATCTCTTTCTCTTTTGCATTGAGATCTCTAGGGTTATCCTTGAGTGGCACCCTTGAAAGTGGGTGTGATATCATCAAGTAATCACTCAACCCCCATTTTTATTGGTTCCATTAGCTAAATTTATAATGCCATATTTTATCAAGTTATCAACTAGATAGATTTGTGGATGCCTTACACCTTGTCATAATTTTTTACAGTCTCCCCATCAACATGTGTGCTCTATTTTAGAATATTTAGACATATCCAATGACAATTTCTAAAATGTATCATAGGCTAACATAATGTTGGTCAAGATTCCAATGTAGAGCCTCTCCTACATGCTCTTATTTATCATAGAATCTATCCTAAATAACTCCCATTTTTCAATTTCATAAGATGCACTTACAAGTCATGGTGATATTAGATGGTCTTACACTTTCTTACACACACTCAATGTTAGCTGACATGTGGCCAAGCATGCCACCTCAAACTGGGACATTTGTTTTCCTAGGTGAGAACACTAATAAATTAATATAAAATATTAGGATGCAAGGTTGAGTCACATTTCTAAAACAAGAAAAAATTAAGTACAAATATCCACAACTAAAATCTATAATCCATTGCCAAATAAAGTCTAATTATAAAAATAAATATATTTAAATTATCCCACTAAAATTCAACACTAATAATACATGAACTTAATCTATTGACATATATGGTGCATTGGATACCTACTAAGTTTGAAACTATATCTCTCCCCAACAAATTCAGAGCCATTCAATACCATAGTAAATGATAATATGTAAAAAATTATAGGATGTTGTATTTATATTCAATGATTGGCATGCTCTAGGCTATTATATAATAATAAAAATAGACAAACAACAATCCAAAACAAGTCAAAATTGCATAGAGCATGCTAATCATTGAAAATTTATGTGGAAAAAAATTATGCATATAGTATAATGAAGGACTAGTATGAAAGTTATCTTACAAATGCCACATGAGAGAGTGTGAATGGTTCATGATTATTAAAAAATAAAGTTGGTGAATCCACCCAAATTTTTCAAGGTTTATGTGCATTGTTACATTATTTTGTGATGCTTATAGCTATTCTTAGTTTCCAATGAAAAGAAAATGTTAAAATTGTGTTCTAGGATAATATAAATAGCTAACACATATTTTGAATACAACATTAGGACCCAGCAAAATTGTAAAACATATATAACACCTTCTGAAACTAGATATGGAAGGTGAATATGTAAAGAAGATTCAAAATCTAAAGACATAGACTTACTCTTTAAAGAACATGAAATTGCCTAGATTTAATATGATTTTTTGTAAGTCATAATTAGAACAAAATTGTTGAATAAGTTTAACTCTAAAAGTCAATAAATCTAGTTTCTTTTACAACCCATAGCTTAAAAAAGATTAAGAAAAGTAGCTTCAACTTCAATAGTGATACTAACTACAACAAAAGAGTTTTGTGATATCTTTTCTCACCCCTTTGAAAAATTATAGCTATCAAAACCTATGCAATTTTAATATATAACATTTCAATATTATTACTAAAATTTGTAGTTTTAGTGTATTTAAAATTTGTGTGGAAGAGAAAAGGCATCAAAAAGTGAAAATAACTAATTTTTAAAATTTAAATTTAAAAATTCAAAGATTATTTATGCACTACATATCTAATTAGGATCAATTACATATCCATAAATTTGATTCAAATAAAAATAGATAAGATTAAGATAAAGACTAATCTCTCAAAATATACTAAGAAAATAGATTAGATTCAATTTACCAACCTTATACATAAATATACCACATATATATTCATTATTATATTAAAAACCCCAAAACCCAATCAAAGTGCATTAAAATTTGTAACAAAATCTAAAAGATTGATTGTAATACCTAAAATTAAATGAGAGATAGATACGATTTTAGTTGGGGAGGAACTTATTTGCCGGATATTCGTGACGAGACCATTCAGACTAAAACTTTCGCAAATTTTGGTCTTGCCATTAAAAAACTGAAAGAGTACAAAGTAAACAACAAAGATGCCGACGAAAAGGCGCAAATGGCTGCAATTCGAAATGCGATTCCAGAAAACAATTTGATATTTTCTGAGTTGAATGGAATGAAACGGTATGCCGTAGTTTTACAGGAAAAACCTCTTCAAATGGTTTGGATTCGGGCGGGCCGAGACGTCAGAAATCTTTTAGTCACTGACGTCCGAAAGTTTCAAATTTCAATCAAATCTTTAAGAAAATCGGTATATTAATGGCAGTTCATCTGATCAATATTTAAAGCGGAAGAAAATGGAAGGCATAATAAGCCGTGCTTGTTAAAAGTTTCCTGTACATACCAATCCCATTGCCAAATCTGCTCTTTCTGAAATTTTATCATTATGTGTGAGATATTGAGGAAACGCGGCCGCGAGGATGAGGGTTTCCTGGATTCAGTAGAGCCGGAGACCAAACATTTATACCGAAATTCAGAGCAGCTTTTCCATCTGTTGGAAGACATGGAATCTCTGGATAAAATCCAAGATGGCGAATGGCATGTGAGCGAGGAGTTGGTTAGCGGCGTTATGAGGAGTCTGGAGGAAGAAATCGGCTTCACTTCGTGCTCCATCTTTCCTGAGGGCGAAGGTTCCGCGGCGTCTCATATGACCAGCCGCTCTGGAACCGACAAAGGCGGTATTGATTTGTGTTACCTGGTGGAAGCCTCCGATGATGAGCTTGGTATTCCCGCCGCTCAACTTGTTGTTAGTGTTGGAGAGGAGCAGGGTGGTTGTGGGCTGTCTTTCGATTTTGAGGAAAACCAGGAAGATGAGGGCTTTGGTTATGGCTGCCATTTTGAGTATGATTCAGTGGATTACACGCATTTTTCACTCTCTCAAGATACTCACGTTGCTTTGGACGAGAGGGACTCGAGAGATTTTGGTGTTCTTGACCAAGATTACTGGGCGACATGGAGATTGGGAACTGATGGTGGCGTTTATTGAGTGAAAACAATTCAATACACACTGCAGTGAATTGTATTTGACCTTTTTAGATCAATAGTTGGTATGAGTTTTTCAGACTTCATGAGTTTTTCACAGTCTATGAAGATAAATTGCAGTAAGTTTTTGGATTAAACTCTATATGAGTTTCAATCGATGTTTTGGATCACACTCAGTGATCCATTCTTTCCTCTTCTTGATGATGGATCATCAAGTGTGATCCAAAACGTTGATTGAAACTCATACATAGTTTAATCCAAAAGTTTACTCCAATTTATCTTTTTAGATCAGTTATTGAATGTTATGATCTCAAAGGAATTTCATTCTTTGAAGCACAACATTAATGGAGAAAGACTTGCTAATTTTTAAAGAAAGAGTTGCCATTGATTTTTAAATTTTTGTTCAAACAATGTAAATAAGAATGATGGTGTTTAGATGAGAAATTATGAAATTTATATACTAATAATAAATAAATAAATTTCTAAAATTTTGGATAATAGTATTGTTGGACCTAGGAGGGAATGAAATGGGTTCATCCTTCTCATCAACCCATCATTTTTATCAAGATTGTCTTCACCAAAGCTTATGATAGCATTGAATGGCCATTTATTTTCATTGTTCTCCAAGTGCTTGGTTTTGGGCCTCACATCATTCAATCTGTGGAGATGCTCTTTGTGAATGTTTCATTTTGTGTCACAATTTTTTTCCACCAATCAACGTCTTTTGGGCTTTATAGGTCTATTTGTCAAGAGTGGTCTCTTGCCTTAGTGCTTTATGCTCTTGTTGCTAAAGGATTTGGCTACCTCCTAGCTTATGCAATCTCTCTATCCTTGGTCAAGGGGATACTCTTCTTAAGTCTTCTCAACATTTGGTTAATGGTCTTTTTTCAATTTCTATTTTCTTACTCTTATTGAGAAAGAAAATAATGTCATTCAAGCCCTTCAGTGCCTAAACATCTTCCATCAAGTTTCTAGGTCAAGTATTCAATGGCAAAAGACTTAATGCTATAGGCAATCATTTCTTCTTAAGCCAAATTAGCTTTGGCTAGAAATGGATTGATCATAGGGAAGTGTTTCATTTTTTGGGAATTCTCTTTGCTTTTCAGGCTTCACTCTCCACACTTTGGCAAGCAATGATTGATAGAATTCAAAAAAATCTCAACTATTAGATGCCAAGTTACTTTCTATCGCAAGTAATTTCTAAATTTTCTCAAGGAAATCACACATTTGTATTATTCTTCATAGAATTCAAAAAAATCTCAACTATTAGATGCCAAGTCACTTTCTATCGCAAGTAAATTCTAAATTTTCTCAAGGAAATCACACGTTTGTATTATTCTTCTTCTTGGGTTTCTTCCAAGACTTCTTGCATGCAAATTGAAAAACTACTGAAAGATTCTTTTGGGCTATCAGTGAAGGACATCATGGTTTCCATCACGTGGTATCAGATTTTTTTTGCCTACCTCATAAGTCTAGAGGTCTACGCTTGCTCTCCATTTGTAGATAAGGCATTATCCTATGTGCTAAATGGATCATTATAGAACTTGAGGACAATGAAACCCAAAAAAATCTAGTTAGGCATTGGATTAATTCTAGAGTGCCTTAGTGCATCTAGCTTGAAAGTGTTTAGACTTTTCCATTATGCTCACTATGCTAGACATTGTCAAAATTTAGGGTACTTTTTCTATCAAAAGCAAATGGAAAGCCTAGCAAACTATCAAGCCTTGGCTTCATCAAGCAAGAAATGACTTTTGCAATGGCCTTTCTATCAATCAATAATCTATTTAGTCCTCTCTAGTTCTCTCTTATCAAGACCACCCTCTGGCCAAAGTACCATGGATTCATGCCTTGAAATTCTCTAAGAGAGTTATTTGTGTGTTACCATATTTTCTTAACAAAACCACCAAGAATTTTCCTTCTTGGTTTGAGTTCAACTTGAAATTCAAGTTTTATACTCAAGACCAAGAAAATTTTCAATTTGTGATATATACTATACCTCACTAGATGTTTCATGTAAGATCAATGTTAGGTCTCTTAAGATTTGATGGAAGGATTAGAAATGGGTTCTAAATATAATATTTCAAAATTGCAAGCCTAGAAAGGGCTATTTGTGATTGTCCCACCATCTTCCTATGGTGGATAAGCTAAATATTAGGTGGCAACTTCAATCCTCTATTGGGACCTAGCATCGTTGATTCTAATGCATTTGGTTAGTAGTCTTAGAGCCTAAATTGACTCACTTTTCTTGGTGCATTCTTTACCAAGGCCTTCCTATGGGTAGTTGTTTGGATCATATGGGAATTACTATTTTGTGTTGTCCATCTTGTGGATAAATTGAATCCTTCTTAACACCTCTTCTAATTTTATCCCAAAGCATAGGAGGCTAAGAATTAGATTCATGATTTCTTCAGGCCTTTCAAACTGGCTCTCTTTTCTTACAATATGGTTCTTCTTAAAGAGAGTGGCCTTATTTATTGCATAAGTATATACCCATATTTGGCTTGATTTCAAGGTGTAAATTCTCTTTAGTGCTTGAAAATATGAAAAAATATTTTTCTCTCTAGTTTTCATGTTGATACTCACTATTCTGTGTATACTAAAGCCATATTTTCTCTAATGTGCTAATGCAAATTCATATGTAAGCTATTAAAGTTGTTTTGGGACTCAAATCCTTTTTTTTTTCTTAATCAAGTCCCTTCCCATTTTCATGCTTTAACCATTCACCTAGATGATAACTAATTGTAGATAGGATGTGTTATGTGGTTTTTTCCTTTGGAAAATGTTCTCCTTTATGTCTTTTAGTCTAAAAATATTGTCAAAATATTAGTGTTGTAAGTTTTTCAGCCAAGTCTTGAGTTGACAAACTTTTCGACAAGTTTTCTAGTTCACAAACTTGTCAATTAAATGAAAATTTCTTAAGTTAATTTTTTTGGTGGTTTCATAGGTTCTCAAACCCAATGATTCCTTGAAATGCTAATTTATTTTATTTATAATGCTTTGTCCCTCTTTCCTTCCCCTTTCAACAATTTTTGTAGTTTGTAAACCTAATGGTTCATTGACTAACTTGTTTATAAAAAAAAATATCTTTGTCAAAAATGATAGAACTATTTTGTTTCGACAAGTTTGCTAGTTCGCAAACTTGTTGATTTGTCAAAAATCATAAGTGTGGTTGAATCATTAGTTGTAAAAAGTTTCTAACTTGGCATGAAGAGGAAAAAATAGTTCAATCTTTTTTATGGTTCGATGTTGATTTTCCAACTCACTGATAAGGTGCCCAGTTTTAAAAAATTTCTAAGGATGAAGGAAAAGAAAAGAAGGAGGAAATGGAGAAGGATAATGCTTTTGGTGGTCTCCTTGGTTCGCTAATCAAATAGTTTGCCAATGAAGCAAGTGAACTAAAAAGGAAAGTTCATTGACAAGGGAAGTTTTCCAAAAATAATTAAAGAGAGAAATTTGTTTCAACAAAGTTTTAAGTTTGTGAAGCTCAAATTTTATCGACAAGGAAAGTTTGTTGATGAGGTAGTTCGCCAAAAAGGTAAGCTCACTAACAAGGGAGGTTTGTGAAAAGGACAAAAATAGAAATAAGTTTTTTTTGGAAAAAAAAACACGAACCTCAAAGTTCATTGACAAGGGAGGTTCGGCGAAGAGGCAAGTCCATTGAAAAGGAAAGTTCACTAGCAAGGGAAGTTTTCCAAAAAGAAAGAAAGAGAAAGAAGATTGTTTTGGCTAAGTTTAAAGTTCACGAACCTACTGATTAGTCAAGAATAATATTTATCAATGATCAATTGGGTACCAATTGACAATTTTCTATTAAAGAACATATTACTCTTGCAATTCCATTTCTATTTTAGGTATGCAGAGTTTGTTTCCAATGACCTCGATTATTTCCACTGCTCCATTTTCACCTACTTGCATGGTAAATGTTGCTTGACCAACAACCAAAAGTAAGTGTTGAGATCATATGTTGATTTTGGTGCATCCATTTTGGAGGGATTTCATCCTTCACATAGATTTTGATGTAGCTACAGTAACACGTTTAAATTTTTCCCATTTCACCTTGACTTAGAGGCAATTTTGGTAATCATTTGAGGTATTAGAGAGTATGTAGAGAGTAGAGAGTTGTAGGTGCATGTTTAGAAGGGTATCTAATGAAGTAATAGGTGCAAATCAATGATCAAAGTGTAGGGAATGCTTCAAACTGATAAATATGGATGAGTATTGCAAACATCATTTTTAGATTCATGTCTCCTTTTGTATATGCATTCAAACTTAGGGAATGTAACAATCCTCATGTATTTTCTTTAGCATATTTTCTTCTATGAATGTAACTTTTATTAGAGGAGCTTGATAGAGCTTTAATTTCATTAAAGTTATTATAGTCACTCTTTTACAAGATTTTATATGAGTTTCAATAGTATATTGATGGATACAACTAAGTAGATGAAGTTAAAATTAATGTATGTTGATGCTTTAAGCAATAGATTACTTATATTTTATCATCTTTCCTTTGTTGTTTCCTCTCATTCACCTTGACTTTGCGGCCCTAGAAGAGGCATTGATCTTATGTATATTTCCAATCATCCATATCATAAACAAGAACCCATTAAATTATTTTCATTCTAGTTATAATTTGTGAGTTCATGATTTCACTGCTTGCAGAGAGTATAAAGAACTATTTTCAATGAATCATGGAACTTACCCCATCTTGACCATAAATGTCCAAGACTCCTTATCAACTATATAGGGGTTAAACACAACTAGTTTGTTTGTTCTAGTGACAACTTCTTGGGGCTAACTAGATAGATTGGGTTTGGCTAGATCATTTATTTCATTGTTTGTCTTAAGTGATTTCAATACCTGTTCAAGTATACCCCTTGGAACACCCTCTCGAGTTTAAGTTGAGCTCAAAGTTAAGAAGATAAAACCCACTCTTGTTGAGTTAGCTTAGAATCCTCCGTAGTTTTTTTTATGAAACCTTTTACCCATAAGTGAAAATCCTAGCCTTATGAGTAAAATATTTTTAGGAAGTGGAGTGGCTATTTTGAGACTTAATAGAATGGTGTCATTACTAGGGATAGTAGCTACTAAAATTGCTTAACTTAATTTGCATAATTCAAAATTCGAGAAGAATTTCGCAGTTACTATTTTGGTTTATATTAGTGAGATTAACTTCAAATAAAATATTATCTCCCTTAGGGAGTGACATCTTTCTTGAAGAAACCTAGTTTTATAGAATATTCATTTACTATGGACAAAATAAGACATAAAGAAAAAGTGCCCACACAATGAAATGTTGCAGGAAATACTAGGAATCAATGTGGTAAGTGCAAGACAAAGGATGGAAATAGTCCATTTGGACAACATGGTACTTAAGAGGTTAGCACCTTAGGCAGAGCTGATGCATTTATTGACCTAAGAGAACAACATCACTAAACTTCTAATGAATCTATAGATCAATTTCTCATAAGAATAAATTTGAATATTGATGAGTATTATGTGATGAGGAACCACACATTGGGCCGAACTAGTAGAGATGCTCATAATTTGACCTTCAACAGACTTCTTCCATGGGCTCCCAAGGTTCCCAATTTGATTAGAAATTTCAAGATATTGATCAACATATTCAATTCAATGCTAGTGAAATACAAAGGCACCTGGATAAAGAGAGTTGGGCCTACTAGATGAAGCTAGAAGAAGAAGACAAGAAATTTTGGCATAGATAGATCAACTAACTTGAGATCATGTTGTAGTTTCCCAACAACAAGTTCAACAAATACCACAATAACAAAATATAGGACCAAATGCTAGTGGAAATCCTCATAGGAAAGCTCAACAATTCACTCCATTTAGTTAGCCTTAGGGAAATGTTGCAAATGGGGAAGAAAATTTGAGGTACTTCATCAACATCATTGATGAGTATGAAATTGAAAAGGAAGATGTGATGATGAAACTGTTCATGCATTTGTTGGAGGAAAGTGTTAGGGAATGGTTCAAAAATCTTCTTGACAATAGTATCTCTTCTTGGGAAGAGGTTATTTCCATTTTCAAAATGCAATATGGAGACATAATTAGTCCTAAGTTTTCCATCCATGAGATCACCACCATCAAGAAGAGTATCAATGAGATAGTCATAGAATTCAACATCAAGTTTGTCCTCATGATGAGAAAGGTACGCAACATCTCAAACCTAATGAATTCATGTGTTTGGTTCTTTACTATGGTGCTTTTGACTCTTAAATAGGATATTTTTTTAAAGATAAAGATCCTTAGACACTCAAGGACGCTTATGTCACAACCATAAATATTGAGAGTAATATAAAGACATCTACCAAATAATTAAAAAGGGTTTATGCTAAATTGTCACAACCAGATAGGGTTGTTGCAAATAAACCCCTTCCAATTGAGGAAGAATTAGATAAAATGACAGGTACTCTAAAGGACTTGTTTTATAAAGTGGCACAAAATGAGAAAGGGTTGTCACCTTAGGGTGCATATGCATATTTCAATGAAGGCTAGAGGTTGCACAACAATACATATAATACTAATTGGTCTAAGAGACCATGACAATAATATAATGGGTGAACTTCTCAAAAGAGTGTAAGTTTCAAGAAGCACACAAGGATGTGCTTGATCCATTAACTAAGGAATCTATCACTTATCAGGATGACAATATGTGATGTGATTCCTGTTTCTTTTTGCATGACCCTTTAACTTATGTTGTTACTCTTTCTATGGAGAGAAATGAAGAATTCCTAAATGGTGAAGGTGATCTAAAATATTATGAGGATGAATTCGACCAATTTGACCATACTAGACAATATTTATAGCTAGCAAGTATTTGATTATAGCGAACATATTTATAGTTTCCTAAATAATATAGATGATTTAGTCAACTCATCAATTGACAACCAATGATTGAGATTGGAAATGGAAAGGGAGCCTTATTTGGGAATGAGATAGTGCAACTCAAAATAAACACTATTCCTAAGGGATTGGTTGCATCAGATAAAATTTTTGATAATGGAGATTATTATAAGAACAAGATCAAATCAACTAATGAAGATGATCTTGAAGGAATATATTTGGGTAAAAGTGAAGATTACTAAGATGGTTTATATTGGTAAGAGGTTTAACCTCCATGAAAATAAAATAGTAATATGTTCATTACATAAATTTATGAAGTGCTTTGAATGGTCCTATGATGAGTTAAAGGCATATAGAGGATTTTTTTTAGCATGCAATCCCTCTCCAACCTAATGCCAAACCATTTAGGCAAAAGAAAAGGCTAATCAATCCTATAATGGCTCCCCATTTGCAAAAGGAGTTGATGAAGATGAAAGAAGATGGAATCATTCAAGTTGTCAGACACTCAGAATGGGTGTCAAATCTAGTTCCAATAAGAAAGAAGAATGGGGAAATAAGGTTCTATGTTGATTTCAATAATCTCAACCTTAAATCCCTCAAAGGAAATTACACTCTTCCTAGCATGGATCACTTGTTGCAGTAAGTAATTGGATTAGAATTGATGTTTATGATGGATGGGTTTTTAGGTTACAACCAAGTGGTTGTAAAATAACTATAGCAACACAAGACAATATTGACTACTCCATGGGGCACTTATGTGTATCTGAGGATGTCATTTGGTTTGAAGAATGTAGGATCAATATTTCAAAGAGAAATGAATGTGGATTTTATAGTACTATTGATTGGATAATGGTCGTATACCAAGATGGCCTGACTACATTTTTAAAGGAGAGAGGTGAGCATTGCAAACACCTCAAATTGATTTTCCAAAAAAAATTAGAGTTTGGGATTATTTAAATCCCAAAACACAAAAGTTTGGTGCTGAGGAGGGTAAACTTCTAGGACACATTATGTCAAAGGATGGGGTAAGGATAGACCCCAAAAGAGTTAAGGAAATTATCCTTATCCCTCAACCCAAATCTATGAAAGGGATTTAGTTCTTCTTTGGGAAAATAATATTATTTAGGAGGTTTATCCCTAACTTTGCTGAGAAGACCAAAGGCATATCAAAGATGCTCAAGAAGGTACAATCAATAGAATGGAGTACAAAACTTGTTAGATATTTTAGATACATCAAAGGAGTGATTTATAAGGCCTCTATATTGATAATCCCATATTACTCTAAACCTTTCTGGAGTTGTTCTATTTTTCTTCATTTTATATAGTTATTGTTGTGTTGTTACAAAAGAACACAGATGGATATGAACAATCTGTACAATTCTTTAGTGAATCATTACAAGCATCTAACCTAAAGTATTCAACAATGGAAAATCATGTGTATGTTATAATTAGGGCTGTAAATAATTTTAGATTATACCTAGTGGGTGCAAAATTTATTGCATATGTGTCACAACCAGTTGTGAAAGATATTTTCATGCAACAAGAAGCATCTAGTATGAGGTTTAGGTGGGTAAATGAAATTCAAGAATATGATATGGAAATATAGACCACTAAGCTTGTGAGGAGTCAAGGTTTTTCCAAGTTGATAGCTAATTCTAACTTGGAAGAAAAAGTAAATGAGATGAGTGATGGTGTTACTACTAAGTGTGCTTTAGGTGATAATCTATGGTATATAGATATTGAATTTTATGTAATAAGAATTAATTTCCAACTTCTATGAATGAAACACATAGAAGAACTCCTAAATTATAGGCATAGAGATATGTGTTGATCCAAGGTGAGCTAATATGGAGGAATTGTGAAGGATTTATGCTCAAATGCTTGAACAATAAGAAAGCTAATGAAATGATGAGAGAGTGTCACCATGGTGTATGTGGTGGACACTTTAAGGCCAATACCACCACATGTAGAATATTGAGAGTTGGATTTTGGTGGCCATGTTTGTTCAAGGATGTTACACAAATGATTAAAAAATGTGATGCTTGAAAAATATTTTTGAGCTTGAGTTAAAGTTTTCTACTACTCTTCCTTTGTTACCTTCATCTATTGAGGCACCCTTTCAGTAGTGGGGCATTAACTTCATTGGGGAAATACAAGAAAAATATAGCAATGAATTTAAGTAGTAGCCACTAACTATTTCACTAAGTGGGCCGAGGTTGTTCTAACTTGTAATGCCACATCCAAGGTGGTAATAAACTTTCTAATCATCATAACCAATTTTAGGGTTCCAAACCTAATTATTTCTGATAGTTCTATGTGTTTTAGGTCAAATGATATGCAATATATGTCTACTAAGTTTGGTTTTGACATGATACATTCTTCCCCTTATCATTCACATAGTAATGAACAAGATGACTCTAGTAACATGATTTTGATGAATATCATCAAAAGAGCTTTAGATCATAATAAAAAAGGATGGGATAACAAGCTCAAGTTTTCTCTTTGGGTTGATAGAGTTACAATAAAATAGGATATTGGGTGTATCTAATTTGAATTAGTTTATGGATGAAAGGAAAATATACCTATTAGTTTGAGGCTATCTATATATCAATTTGTATAGGAGCGAATTTGCACCCCTTACGCAAATTCCCCTTTAACACTTCCTCAGCTTAGAAAATCAAATCTAAAGGTGAAATTTCACATCACCCTACTACCTTCGTTCCACTTGGTGTCTATCTTTTGCATCAATAGAATAATAACTGTCGAGGATGCTCATGCAATACACAGACGTCCGCGTGATGCACTTACATCCCTGACGAATTTTTGTGTCTGAAGTTGGCAGAGGCATTACACTTCCTATTGGGAATAATTTGTAACATCCCTCTTCGACCAACTGACCTAAAAATGCCTTATTCTTGCTCTATCTTTCTTCAAATTGATTCATTTTCACTTCATTTCATCTTCTTTTTCACCCTCTAAGCATTCTAGCAATCACTTCTTGCATTCTCAAGCATTCTCAGCCTCCATTTTCACTCTCAAGTAGCACTTTAGCACTCCATTGTAGCAACAACACTCCATCAACTCCGTAGAGCAAGTGTGGAATAAGCCATTGTAGTAGGGGCTTGAGTCCTCTTTTCTCCCCCATTAGCTAGTGAGCTCTTGGTGGAGGTGGTAAGAATTTTCACTCTCTACAATTTGGTTGAGTAGTACTTTACTATTTTGTAGTGTTTATTTTGTTCTCTATTTTCTTTTCTCCTTTATCATACTTTTCTCTACTGTTGCTATCATGGTTTTCTGTGGAGGTGGAAACACCAAAAGCGGGGTCTGACTGAGGCAGGCCCCTATATAGCCCCCAACAATTTTCCCTCTTTCTTGTGTGTAGGTGGATGTTTGGAGCTAGCTGGCGAACAAGCTCTTTTTTGAGATTATCTTTGTCACCTTAGCTTTAATATATCTACTTTATCACATTTGTTTGTATTTCTCTTACTTCATAGTTTTGTTTTGTTCCCTTAGAAATCACTAGCTAGGTCGTTAGCTCATTTTCTAGCGGTTCTTACTGTATTTTTGATCCTCTGGTACAATGTTGAACCTGAAAACTAGCTCGCTTAGCCCCAAACCTAATTTTGGGTCTACAGAGTGATTGAAGGACCTTATAGTACTCATCATTCTCATCCCTCATTTCAAGACACCTCTTTAGAGTGAGGTAAGTTAGGGTATCCTTTTGCTCTTGGCTCTCCATGACTTGGGGCCTTGAACGTGGTTGGTCCCCCTCTCTTACATTTTTGGTGAACCTGACATGAACCATTTTGGTTCTGTTTTGCGATATTGAAAGCTCCTTTCCTCGTATTCTAGGAGTGTTGTAGGTGTGAGTGTTGTGAGGCCTTCACTTTACAACCCAACTTGTGACCCCTAGTAGGCATAGTTGGAAGGTTCTAAAAGTGTTGCGTAACAAAACCTTAATTGGGTCAATGTTTTGCCTTGCAACCTTTGGAGGGTCCCAAGAGAGTATTGTTTATTGCATGTGATGGCCTCTTTCCTGCATCAACATATCCCCTCTACATAGCCTATGAGCAGTGGTATTGGTACGACCTTCACTTCATAGGATATGTTGATGGGTTTTAATAGGGAACCATCTCCTCTCCACATCCCTGCGCAAATCAACGAAAACATCGTAGCAGGTGTTCTCATTGATCTAACATGTCAAATAAACATCACAACTGAGGAGATCATGCTAATCAAATTTTTTCACAAAGATGGGCATGATGCACTTGTAAGCACCATCTGCACGCATGACAAAATTTTTGTGCCCCCTTTGGGTAGTATTGTCTTGTCAGTTTTGGTTGGAACTAAATCCGTGAAGTTTCTATTTGACATAATCCTTGGATCTAAACTCTTTAGAGTGAAGCTGGGTATCCCTTGGTTAGTAGCTATGAATGCAGTGCCCTCGGTCATGCATAAATGTTTAAAATTTATCCACGAGGGTTTCGTGCATATGATTCATGACATCAGTTATAAACTGCTAGTTGCCCATGATAGTTACTCCTTGGATTACTCACAACCTGTGCCCGTTGGTCCTCTCCCACCTAGGAAGGACCTCCTATACCGAACGTATCAAAATAATAAGAAAGGACGTCTAAGGCTGAAAGTTAGATACCCTCCATCGCCTTAAGTTGTTTCACGTAGGGCTTTCTTAAAAGCTGACAGTGATGCCACCAAGGCACGTAGCAGGGAAGAAGAGAAGGGGTCTTGAGAACCTCCTTCTTCCTCTTCTGCTGCTCAGCCTTACACTTCCTCTCACCCTATTGTGGTGCCATCATATTTTGTCTCGTGTTTATGAGAAAATACTATGGTGCTCGCTTGGCGAAATCCCAAATGTCCCACATTTGAGCTTCATGTTCTGCCCACAGAGCTTAGGCCCATTCGATATAGCAGGAAGAACATGAAGAACAGAGCTTCATGTTCTTCTTCTTTATCTTCTTTATTGTTGGTGCTTGGATATAGGCGTGGTTTTTGTATCATAGACCTTCTTCTATTTGTATCATCATTCTTCCATGTTTTTGATTGACTTTCGACAAAATTGGGGACGATGCAAAGTGTTGAGGGCATTTAGGCCTCTCTTCCATGTTGACCCAATTTTGTATTTTTACTTTGTCTTTTTGTGCATTCTTCACATGGTCTGATATATTAGGGGGTTGATGACAGTTCATTTTATATACTATTATTATACTTATATATATTTATGAGCAGTTTTGACCCCAAAATATCATGCTACCCCTGTGCCCTGTGTTTATGTGCATTTATCTTTTGCTCTTTTCTTATCTTTCTCTCTTCTTTGCTTGAGTTGTCCCTCTCATGTGTGACAATGCCATTTCTATGACACTCTAATTTTTAGAAAATGTATTCATTGCCAAATGAATCTTTTCTCGAGAATCTTCACAAACTCTTTTTCGAAGAATCACATTCTCGACAAGAGACCCTAACGGAACATGTTTCCTTCATCACAAGTTCGTAAAGAAAGAACTTGAGAACCTTCCTCTGAGGTGGGAACAACTTTGATCTTCCCCTCATAAGGGGGCATTTTTCTTCCTTTTGAATTCTTTGATTAAGTGAACATCTTTCAAAAGGATTCCTTGATGATGAATTGATTTGAGAAAGAAACATCTCTTCTGCACTTTCAAACAGTGTGTCCCTTGACTAGACCCCTTTCTTCATGTTGGGTTCTCGAGGGACCCCTTTAAAAAATTTCAAATGTATTGACGGTCTACATGATTGTCCGCTTTTTGACATGTTCTATCTGACCTATGAAGCTGCTTCATGACTTTGTAGATTCCCCTTCCTTTAGTTTCCTCCATGTGAGAGATATTGGGGGATACCTCCCTGCAGGTCTGCAGGTCTGTAGGGTGCTTCTTCTAAGCTTCCTCCATGCGAGAGATCTTTGGGGTCGCTCCCTTGCAAGTCTATGGGTTTGTAGGGTACTTTCTTTGGGTATCCTTCATGTGAGAGATATTGGAGGACACCTTCCTTGCAAGTCTGCAGGTCTGTAAGGCACTTTTCTGGGTTTCCTCCATGTGAGATATCTTGGGGGATGTCTCCTTGTAGGTCTGCAGATCTGTAAGGCACTTTTATGGGTTTCCTTCATGTGAGAGATCTTGGAGGACACCTTCCTTGCAGGTCTATGAGCCTGTGAGGCGCTTACTTCTCGGGGATTCCTTCATGTGAGAGATCTTGGGGGTTGCCTCCTTGTAGGCCTACGAGCCTGTAAGACACTTTCATTCTTCAACTTCATAGTTCTCGAGGCTATGAAGTCCTTCCCTTGTCCTGCGTTCTCGAGTTTTCCAAATCGCGGTCTGCTTCCTCAATGGTTCAAGTATACATTTCTAACCCTACTACCTTTCTAATCTACTTTACCAAAGAACTCATCAGTATTTGTGCTCGCTAAAGTGGGCGAAAAATGTGTAGGAGTGAATTTGCACCCCTTACGCAAATTCCCCTTTTACACTTCATCACCTTAGAAAATCAAATCCGAAGGAAAAATTCCACATCACCTCGCTGCCTTCGTTCCACTTGGCATCTGTCTTTTGTGTCGATAGAAGAATATTTGTCAGGGATGCCCGCGCAACGTGCAGACATCCACACATCACACTTATGTCCTTGACGGATTCCTATGTCTAAAGTTGGCAGAAGCGTTACACTTCCTATTGAGAACGATTTGTAACATCCCTCTTCGACCAACCAACCCAAAAATGCCTTATTCTTGCTCATTCTTCCTTCAAATTGATTCATTCTCACTTCATTTAATCTTCTTTTGCACCCTCTAAGCATTCTAGTAATCACTTCTTGCATTCTGAAGCATTCTCAACCTCCATTTTCACTCTCAAGCAGCACTTTAGCACTCCATTACAGCAACAACACTCCATCAACTTCGTAGAGCATGTGTGGAATAAGCTATTGTAGCAGGGGCTTGAGTCCTCTTTTCTCCCCCATTAGCTAGTGAGCTCTTGGTGGAGGTGGTAACCATTTTCACTCCTCTCCTCTACGATTTGGTTGAGTAGCACTTTACTATTTTGTAGTATTTATTTTGTTCTCTATTTTATTTTCTCCTTTATCATACTTTTCTCTATCGTTGCTATCTTGGCTATCCCTGGAGGTGGAAACACCAAAATAGGTCTAACTGAGGCAGACCCCTATACAGCCCCCAACAATTTTCCCTCTTTCTTGTGTGTACATGGGCATGCATCTGGAGCTAGTTGGCAAAAAGGATCTTTTGTGAGATTATCTTCGTCACCTTAGCTTTAATATATTTACTTTATCACATTTTTTTGTATTTCTCTTACTTCATAGTTCTATTTTGTTCCCTTAGAAATCACTAGCTAGGCCATCAACTCATTTTCTAGAAGTTCTTACTGTATTTTTAGTCCTCTAGTCATGTGGACACCAACGCACTTGAGAGATGTCAGCGTGCCGCATTGTCATCCCAGAACCGCGCTTCCATCCTCAGGCAAAGAGCTACCTGAGGTACAGTGTTGAACCCAAAAACTGGCTCACCTAGCCCCAAACCTGATTTTGGTTCTCCAGAGTGATTGAAGGACCTTATAGTCATCATTCTCGTCCCTCATTTCAAGACACCTAGGCTTTAGAGTGAGGTAAGTTAGAGCAGCCTTCCGCTCTTTGCTCTCCATGACCTGGGGCCTTGAACATGGTTGATCCTCCTCTCTTACATAATTTTACAAGATGTTGGTTAAGATCAATTAGATATAATGTCACATAGAGTTATGGCCTTGGCTAAGTTGAATGAACTATGAAAAGGAGCTTATGAAAAAAAATCACCATAAGTAGATCATGAAACATTTTCATGATAGGAAGGTGTCACCAAGGGAATTTCATATTGGTGTTCAATAGAACTCCAAGTTAGAAAATAAGGGAGAGCATGGAAAATTTGACCCCTTGTGGCTTGGTCCTTATGGAGTAGTTGAGAGGTATTAGATCAATGTGTATCATATCATGAATCTTGAGGGAGAATCGATGGAGCTATAACATATGTGTGGACAATACCTGACACATTAGTTTTCATAAGTGAGGTTATTCAAGAGATTTTTATTGGCGATTTAATGATAAATATGTTATTTCAATTTTGTCATCAAGTAGTCTTGTTTCCTTGTGAGTCAAGATAGTGTTTTGTAATTTTAATTTTTTTGTGGTCTACTTGGAGATTCTAAGTTCTCATTGTGCCTTCAAGAGGAACATGTCCCCAACCAGAGCCATTGTTGGGACTCAAATCAATTTTTCTTTTATGTTTGAGTCTCTTCCCATTTTCATTGCTTAACCATTCATCTAGATGATAATCAATTGGAGATAGCTTGTGCTAGGTGTTATTTTCCTTTGTCTAATATTCTACTTTGTCTTTTAGTTAGAAAAGGTCACCAAACTCTCATTGTTGTATATTTTTTGGCCAAGTCTTGAGCTGACAAACCTTTTTGGTGGGTTCTCTAGTTCAAGAACCTACCAATTTTCTTAAAATTTCTTAAGTTATAATGTTTTTTTTAATGGGTTCGTAGGTTCATGAACCCACCGAATCACCAAAATGTTAAGTTGTGTTAATAAATATTTGCCCCTCTTGCATTCCCTTTGTTGCAAGTATGTGTAGTTGGTGTTGTCATTGATGTCAATAGGCTAATTTTTGTGTTTTCATTAATGTCAACTAGAGATGGTTGAGAAGTTATGATGCTTTGATTAGTTTCATTATGTTGTCATTAGTAAGTGAGCTACTAGTGTCAACCTCTAGTGTTGCTTTGATAAGCTTCTATTTGTGGATGTTGTTTGGGTGAGTTTCTATGTTGTAGTTAGTTTGGTGATGATGAGGAATTGTTTAAGATGATGAGAATGTGTTTATGGTGCTTGGTTTCTAAGTTCTTTTGATAAATTTTGAATAAAAGAGGAAACAGTGTGTTGCAGAGGTGTTGTAGCATACAAAGTGGAGTTCTAGTTTTGCTCTGTATTTCTTGTATGTTAAATATCTACTTGTGCGGTTCAAATATGGTGGTCAGAGGTGTTCATAGGTGTTATATAGAGAGTTTCTTGGTCTGGATTGATGTGCATAGAAATTTGTGTTCACTAGTGTGTGAACTATATTGTAGTGATGTCTGGGAGAAATGGTTTTGCTTTGCATTTCTTTGAAGTTTGGTTTCTGGTCTTGCGGTTCTTGAAATGTGCTAGAATAAGGTTCATATCTCAAACATTCAAATTTTTTCATGCTTTGATGCTCTACAAGCTGAGTTATTGAATTATAGTATGTGGAAGATTATTTGTGTGAACAGGATGATTTTGTTCTTCAATTGAAAGTTGTTGCAAATAAATTTGTTAGATTTCAAGGTGTTTGAGGAATATTTTAGATTGTCTTAAGTGTTGTGTGTGGTCTTTGAGTCATCTTTGGATTTGAGGAAGCGTGTATTTAAATGTTAATGGTGTTTACATAGGTTCAACTAACCTTGGATGTTTACACTAATTGTTCTTTAATGATTGTGGAAGCATGGGATGGCATGTATGAGTGTATTTGGGTCCGAGTTAAGGTGTGTTGTGGTTTTTCTTCATTCCTTTCCACCACAAGAATGTTTTGGTGATGACCTAATTTGAATTTATATGGTTGAGGTGCATAGCTGACCTTGGAGAATGTTTTCAACGTTGAAGAAGGTATAAATAAGTGTTGTGTTGATGGAGGATTGTGTGTGTAGAGTGTGTGATGTAAATTGAAATTTTTTTAAGTGTGAATTTGTGAAATGAAGTACAAGCCTCAATGAGTTAGACTACTAGAAGCAGTGAGGAAAAGGTGTCTACAATATTCAGAAAGGATGTGAATGTGTTTGTGATGTTGTGGTGGACTTTTATGTTGCATTAAGATGGATTTCTCATTGTAACATTCTTCTTTTCTTCTTTCTGTAATATGGAAGTGAGCCTATCGTATTTGGTGTTGCAATTAATTTATATTATGAGCTAATCCTTACTATGTTTTTCCCTTCTTTGGTTTTTCACATAAATCTAGTGTTTATTGTGCATAGTGTTGATGTGTTCAGCCTCTGTTATTTACTTTCATGTTAAATCATTCTAAGAGATTAAGGGTTAATTAAGTTGATGTGGATCTAAATGTTTATGAGGGTTTTGATGTTTTAATGAACAAATGATTCACCCCCCTCTCAATTTTCTTGTGCATTCAACACACTTTTCATCATTTTTTGTAGTTTGTGAACTTGATGGTTTGCTAACTAACTTAATTTTTAAAAGTTTATCTTTTCCAAAAGTGATAGTTCTTTTATTGTATCAAGTTCACTAGTTCACAAACCTGTCTATTCATCAAAAATAACTTGTGGTTGAATCAACAGTTACAAAAAATCTATAATTCATGAAGAGGAAAAAGAGCTTGATGGTTTTGATGGTTTGTCGATCTGCCATCGTTGATAAGGAGCCTAATTTTGAAAATTTTCTAAGCATGGAGGAATAGGAATGAAAGAGGAAATGGAGAAACATAATATGTTTGGTTGTTTGCTTGCTTTGAAAACCTCATAGTTCACTGAGGAGGCAAGTTTTCCAAAAATACAAGTTTGTCAACAAGAGAAGTTTGTTTCAACAAATTTTTAATTTTGCAAACCTCAAATTTCGTCAATGAGGCAAATTCATCAAAAAGGAAAGTTCATCGAAAAGGGTTCAATTTTTTTGAAAAGAAAGAATATTGTTTTGGTGAATTTTTAAGTCCGCAAACCTCAAAGTTCACCAACAAGGGAGGTTCACGAAAGAAGCAAGTTTGTTGAAAAGGAAAGTTCATCGACAAGGGGAGTTTTCTGAAAAGAAAGAAAGAAAAATAAATTTGTGTTGATGAAGTTATAAGTTCATGAACCTACTGATTAGCCAAGAATAATATTTTTTGATGGTCAATAGGGTGCCATGTGGTAATTTTTTGTTAAGGTGTGTTTTCCTCTTACAACACCATTTCTATTTTGGGTCTGAATGGTTTGTTTCTAGTGACCTCATTTATCATCACCACTCCATTTTCACCTACCTACATGATCAACGTCACTCGACCAACAACAAAAAGTAAATATTTAGGCCACCCATTGATCTTGTGCATCCATTTTGGATGGATTTGATTCTTCACATAGAATTTTCAATGCAGCTACAATAACCCATTTAAATTTTTCCCCTATCACCTTGTCTTAGAGGAAATTTTGATAATATTTAGGGGATTGGAGAGTAAATAGAGAGTAGAGAGTTGCAAGTGCATGTTCAAAAGGGTTTCTAGTGAAGTATCATGTGTAGATCAATTACCATAGTGCAAGGAATGTTTCAAACTAAAATATATATTGAAAACATCATTTTCATATTCATGTCTCCATTTGTATGTGTAGACGTCTAAATTTGGACACTTAATTTATCCAAATTCATCCTCTTTCATCTTATTTTCGTTAATTAAGTAATACTGCTATTATTTAATTAATATCTTTAATTCCACCAAATCCCTAAGGTATTTAATCAATAATACCTTATCTCTTTAATCCTCCTTCCATCAATTGAATTAAATAAATATTCTATTTATTTAATTCCCTTCATGTCACATCCTCTATCATTTTTATCTTATCCTAATCCTTCTTCTAATCTCATCATTAGGATGTGCACATGCCTAATCTTTGATTAGGAGGTGTCACATCCTCCAACTTTTGCAAGTTGGCCTCTAAACTCTCTTAGCCACCTAACCATCCTCTAATCATTCACTAACTAGCCTAATCAACCTCTCAAGGAATTTTTAATTCCTTTTATCCTCCCAAGGAATATTAAATTCCTTTTCTCTTCCCCATGTCCTTTATGACATGTGTCCTTAGTCAACCTTATTAAATGCTTTTCTTCTTTTGACAAGGCATCTCCCTTCCCCATGTGAATTTTTAATTCACCTTTTAATCCCCCAAGGCACCTAAAAGGAATTTTTAATTCCTTCACTTCTCCCCACATGTCCTCCATTCATTCTTTATTCTTTTTCTCATCCCCATGAGAATATTTGAGGAATTTTAATTCCCCACTTGTCCTCTCTCCCACATGGGGACAAGTACCTCCTTTATGAAGATCTTGTCCAATCCCAAGGTACTTTGTACCCCCCTCCATGTCATGTCCTATCTTTCCACCTCATGTCCACTTCACCTTTTAGGGCTACCTCACATGCCACATGTCAAGATGTGAGGGCTTGTGAGTTCTCAACTCACCTTAGCCCTACATCTTGATATTTGGTGGATCAATCTCAACCGTCCATTTCCCCTAGGATTTCCCAAAAATCCTATAAATACCCCCTATTTTCTCCCATTTTGAGATCATTGTGCTAGCCAAACTCTTGCAGTTTTGTTTCTCAACCAACACTTAGCCATTTTTATGCTTTCATCCATTTCCATCCATCTTCACATCATCATCTAGCTTGCATCTTGCCATCCAAGGAGCATACACATCCGAGATCGAAGGGCCAACCAAAGGATCGACTCAACGCAAGGTATAAGGTTCTATTTCGTTGCTTTGTCTTGCATTGTTTCCAACTTAGGCTAATCTTGAGGTGTAGGTTGTTTTGGTGTTCATTTGCACTCTTTTACTTGTTGCTTGCTTTCTAACGCTCACATTCAACCTATCACAGTATGTATTCAAACTTAGGGAATTTATCAATCTTTATGTATTTTCTTCAACACTATTGTTGTGAATATAAATTATTAGAGGATCTTGATAAAGCTTTAATTTCATTAAAATTATTGTCGTGACTCTTATACAAGTTTTTATATGATTTTGAATAGTATATCAATGGATAACTAAGTAGACGAAGTTAAAATTGATGCATGTTGATGCTTTAAGCAACATATCTTTTACATTTTACCATCTTTCATTTGTTGTTTCCTCTCATTCACTTTGACTATGTGGCCTTAGAATAGGCACCAATCTTCTGTATGTTTCCAATCACGCATATCATAAACAAAAAACCATAAAATTTCTTTCATTTTAGTTACAATTTGTGAGTTCATGATTTCATTGCTTGTAGGGAGTATAGAGAACCATTTCTAGTGAATCATGGAACTCACCCCATCTTGCACACAAATTTCCAAGATGCTTTATTAGATATATAGGGGTTAAAGATAGCTAGTTTTTTTAGTCTAGTGACAAAATACTGGGGCTAACCAAAGAAGAAGTTAATTTTGATGCATACAAAAAAAATGCATTACATAAGAAACCTATATCAATATTATACTTAATCTCACTTCAAAAAGTTGTAAAAATAAATTAAGCAACAAAAAATTATGAAAAAATATTTGTGCACTAGATATTGTGTTACAAATCTATATTTAAAATTTATAATTTTATCATTTCTACAAATAAAATTATGCTTTACATAAGTAACACTACTTTTTAAAAATATTGTTAACTATAAAAATCAAATTATTAAAAGTTACGTAAAAAATCATAAATAATTTTTTTAAATCATAAAAATCCATTTATAATTTAGAGACAAATAAAAAAATCCACTAGTTCACATCATCTTCAAATTCTTAATAGTTCAGTTGCAATAGGTGCCAAAAAGTGAAAATTTGGTTCAAAATGCTAATTTCAATAACCTACTTTGGCCAAAAAGTGGGACATACTATTGTGGCATCACCCTACATTGTCATACATGTCATATTTTACCACCCAAATTTTGGTACCTCAATTTACTTCATTCAAACATTCAAAGTTTCTCTATGTCCACACATATCATAATGCTTGTCAAGATTCTTGTAACATCCCTCTTACATTTTCTTATATGTGTCATAGAATCTACCATATGTAACTCTCATCAAGATGACCAAACACACACCACAAGATGATGAAACATGGCCTAATCATGCCACTTCAAAGTGTGATGCCAACCCCCTCATGTGAGGCCAAAAACTCACTAAAGACAAAATCCAATCATCCTCCAAATGGGACGCCATTCTCCCACAAGAAGAAAAATCACAAGAAGATGGAATAGAAAGTGCATACAAAATGTAGGTTAAATGCATGAAGTTGGGTCCACTTCAAATGGAAGTTTTGGACTTAGGAAAAAATGCCTAATCATGCAATGCAAAATGGGATCCTAATTTTTATGAAACAAGATCCCATTTCACTTTGGGACCCTGAGCCAAAAGCGAGATCATGTATTCTATAAATGGGTTCTCGTTTCCTAAAGGGTTAATTTTTTTAAAAAAAATTAAACAGGATCTCGTTTAGAAATGGGTTCCCATTTCTTAAAATTTTAATTTCCGAACCGGTTCCTTCTATGGGTTTTGGGTCGGAAAAAAGGCTTGGTGAGCCAACACTTAGCTTTGGACCTACTTTGATCTACTACTTGAAGGTCGTGTTAGCGTCACTAGAAAATAGTGACTTTGGACATATTTTTGAAGACATCTTTTACATAATTTTTTAATGAAATTAAAACCCATTATAGATGAGACTATGTAGATTTTGAATATGTAATTGGGTAAAAATACAAACCTATGTCACACTTTATAAAGAAATCAACCAACACCAAAAATAATTCTCAACTTTGAGCACATAAAAGTGGTCTTTATGTTTTGAATTTCAAAATGATGTAAACTAATGAATTGTAAAACTCTTGATGAATTTTATTCCTGTAATTTTTCAAAATTTTAAAAAATTGTTTTCATATTTTTTAATCAATTTAAAAGAAGGTTTTAAAATGCTAAAAATTTGAGGAAAAAGTGGCGTTTAGTTGACATCAAGAAACAAATCGAAAAAACTTCATTTTTCCTTGAATTTTTACCTCCAAATAGGTAACTTCAATATCTAGTGCATGGAAATGTTTTTGAAATTTTGATGTATATTTTTCTCATAGTTATGTTTTAAAGTAAAACTTACCAGAATTTGATAGTTTTCATTTGACATCAACCATTGTCTACTTTTTTATCATTTAAAAAAAACAAATTATAGCCTTTTGAAAAGGATTCTCTCCTCTAGTACACCATATATTTTTTATTTTTTTAAAATATGTTTTACTATTTTTTAAATTTATAATCGACCTCTCTTTTAACTTTAACAACCTACTTGCATTATTTTAATATATATATTAAAACTGTAGTGTCGAAAAAAGTAACCCTTTTTCACACTTAGTTTGGAAATGAATAATTAATGATAAAATGGACTTAATCGTGCCTTATTTAGGGTGTTGTAAAGTGTTTTACTACACTTTCACACTAATCTAGGGCTTCATTAATTAATTGAGGTTAATTAGAGCTTAATTGGCTCCTTAAATTCAAATCCAAGCCTTATTTATTGCATTTTTCAAAGGATATATCCCGACACACAACAATAATGTAGCATAACACTTAATTTGGCAAGGTTTGAGTCCTAGGATAGTGACCTAGGACCCATTCACCACCTGGACAATGGGTCCCCACTATGTACTAGGACCCCCTTTTGGCATATTATTTCACCTCCTTGAAACTTGGTCTTAGAAAACTGTGTTAGGACCCATTCGCCCAAGGTGGTGAATGGGTCCTCCTTACTTAGGATGCCCCTTTTTAAACTTATTTGTGGTGGGATTTTAATTATTTTGAATCCTAGATCTAATGTCGTCTTATATTATTTGAATTTTAGGATTAAATCTTAAGTTGTATAAATATAAGGTATTTTCACATAGTTTCATCCTAGAAGATCTAAGACATCCTAGCAATTTCAAGTCTTCAAGCATTATAGCAAGTTTATGAGTTCAAGATCATTCAAGAGAATTTCAAGTGCATTCAAAGGTAAATTATCAAGGTTTTATTGAAGCAATTGAAGATCATATATGTGACCAATGTCATAGTATAGGTTAACTACACCCGATCCATATAAATTTGAGGCATATTTAACCCACTAAGCATCAATCCTAATAAGATCATTCACTGTAAACAAAGAAAAATAAGTCATTAAAACTAGCATTCTAAATCATGAAAGTTTGCAAAACCTCTAATCTAAGACATTGAAACTTATCCTATTGTAGGAGTGGTGTCGCATTGATGTGGAATGGCGACCCTTTCTCAATCCCTTGGATAATGAGCTTGTTTAATCAATTTTGTTGAAGAAAATTGATGAAACTATGAGAGATATTT
Organism: Sequoia sempervirens; assembly: GCA_007258455.2. Classification (NCBI taxonomy): domain Eukaryota; kingdom Viridiplantae; phylum Streptophyta; class Pinopsida; order Cupressales; family Cupressaceae; genus Sequoia; species Sequoia sempervirens. The sequence continues at coordinate 200,830,007 of VDFB02379711.1, read as the reverse complement.
GATAAAACATGATTTAAATACTAAATTAACATGATATATGCTAAGATGATCGATATGGGTGTATGCAAATCTACTCTAAATGTATGCAAGCTTCAAAAGATTAAAATCCTAATTAATAAAATATGCTAAATGTATGCATTTATGTTATCATGCAAGCCATTAATGGAAGCTAAGCTAATATGCAAGTAAATAAAGCTAAAATGATGTTAAATGTGAGTGCATGTGCAAATGATTTTAACAACATAAGTTTGTTGTTAAAAGAAGGATCCATTTGTCTCCAAATAGTGACCTATTTATAGGAAAGAAAATGAGAAATGAAGGGTTAAGATAAAAAAGGCTAATCAATGGTCAAGGATGGAAGAAGTTGGAAGCATGGATCATGGATTCTCATCAAAGGATGAGAATCAATTATGAGATTTAATCAAGGGTTCTCATTCCTTCAAACAAACACACTTTTAACTTGTACAAGAGGTCACAAGTTAACTTTCACAAGAAGTTTTGAGTTAACTTACACATGAAGTTTTGAGTTAACTTGCACATGAAGTTTTGTAAGAATATTCCCTTTTTCAAATGAGTGAGGAGAAAGAATATTCTTTGGAATATTCTCATGGGTGAGGAAATAGATATTTTGCAAATTAAAACAAAATTTAATTGTGCAAAAGGGGAAGGAATATTCTATGGGAATATTCCCCTTTTGGAGGAATGTGCAAAGGAGGAATATTCCCTTGCAAGTGGGAGAATTAGTAATTTGATAATTAAAACAAAGTTTCAATTAGAAAATTAGGGGAATTATATGATATTCATTAAATAATTGATTTAATGGAGATCAAATGAAAAAGCAATGGATGAGATTGATTTGATCTATCAATGGTCACAAATGAAAGGAGGATGAAACATGGATCAAATATTCTCATCAATAGATGAGAATCAAAGATCACATGGATCAAGAAAAGATCAAGGGCTCACAATCATGCAAACAAACACACTTTGCAACAACTTTAAAAAGTTGTTTCAAACTTTGTTTGGAGTAATCATTACCTTTTCTTTAGAGGAAAATAGGAGAATATTCCTTTGGAATATTCCCTATGCAAGTGGATGAGAGAGAAATTAGCAATTTAGTTAATTAAAACTAAATTTGAATGTGCAAGATGAGGAATGTGAGGATATTCATTAAATTATTGATTTATTTAATGAAAAGGAGATGAAAATATGATATTTAATTAAATAGTTTAGGTTATTTAATTAAATAAGAGGAATTAGGGTTAAAATTAAATAATTTGCATTATTTAATTAAATCGGATGAAATGTCAGTGTGAAAGGGAGTGAATTAACCCAATTAGTTCAATTAGATTAATAGGTGAAAATGAGGCATTTAATTAAATAATTAGGCTTATTTAATTAAACAAGCGAAAAGAGGATGGGTTTGAGGAAAAAATGAAGTTAGTTAGCCAATGTGATCCATTGAGACATTTTTAGGTGTCTACAATATCATCATGTCAAAGGCATAGTGCATCATGCATGTAGATTGAGCTTATGTGTTGATGTAGTATTGAAGATCCATTTACAAGAATTATTTCACATCCAATTCAAGATCAAGATCTACATTCTTCATAGTCATTTCATGCTAGATTGCTGATTTACTTTCCAAGATTTCATCCAAGGTATCATTGTTTCATGTTTCATGTTTCATGATTCATGTTACTGTTTCATCATAAGGTTTAATTACCTAAATGGGGTTTGACCAAGGAAAACCCATAGTCCCTAACAATCAACAAGTTTTTCTCCTCTTTGGTGTGTGATTGTAGATTTTAGGTTGAAGATCAAGTGGAGAACAAAAGTTGCAAAGTTATCAAGATTGAAAAGTTGCAAAAGTTGTCATCTATCTTGCAAGATCACGAAAAGTTGCCTATAGAATTAATATTTTACTTTTGGGAGTTGGTCATCTGGGAGATGGAAGTGCAAACATTGAAGAACATAACCTATAAATCAGTTTTTAGAAACCCTAGTAGGGACCCATTCACCACCTTGGGCGAATGAGTCCTCAGTGACCCCAAAAACAACACTTTTTCAGCAAGGTACACATTGTTTCATCATCTTAAAACCTTTCGTATTGTTGTTATAACAATTAGGTTTGTTTTTTTTATTGTTATTTATGAATTTTAGACCTCATAATTGAATGAAACCTTAGAAAAACTTAGTGGTTTATCATCTTATTAATTCATCTTGAACCACCTTATTTTTCTTCGTTTCATTTTGGTGAACTTGACTTATTGAACATTCTAGTTTTTTTTTATCTTGGATTCTTTCTTCTCATCCTAGGTTAGATCTTGTATTCATTTGTATCCATTAGAATTGAATTAGATCTCATTTAGGGTGTCCTAGTTTGCATTAAAGTTTGCATCTCATCTAGGGTTTTAGAATTGCATTGTTTTGCATTCTTCAAATCTGAAAAATACAAAAAAAATAAATCAGTCATCTTGCATATCATTTAGATCATATAAATTTGCATTTTAAAATTAAAATAAAATTGCATATCAAACTAGGTTTTGTAATTCATCATTTCATACAAACCTTTGTAGAAATTTGAAAGTGAAAGTTATTGTTACAGACCTGAATCTACAACTCATCGAAAAAATCTTAAAAATCAGTACAAAACAGTTCAAAAACCCTAATCTAGGACCCATTTTCCCAAGGTGGTGAATGAGTCCCTGATCAGGTGTTGATCTAAATTTTCTAGAATCTAGAATCTTTGTTTTATTCTACTATTTGTTGTTGTCACATTTCTATTTCAGTTTTCTAATTTTTGGATTCATTAAATTCATTGAATCTAACTTAACTTGCTCCATTTAGTGCATTGTCAAAATTCAAAATTGCATTTAGAAGATTTCATTTTCAATTTGGAACATAGTGTAATCAGTAAATTACCTTGTTTAGAATTTGAAAATTGCATTTCATTCTAAGTCATTGCATTGCCTCTTTCCATTTTGGGTTTGCACACTAAGTTTGTAAATATTGTATGAGCTTTACAACTTGGTGTCCTATTAACAATACTATTGTAAGACGAAGTTTGAGGCTCTTGTAATTCCGCAATATCTCACTCACTGTGGATCTTGGGTTCTCTAGCTCTCTTTGTAAGAGTGTTGATAATCAACCCTATGTGGATCCTAGTATGCATACTTCTTTTCCCATGACTTCCATGCCTACAATGAATGTGCTTAATGTTAAAAACACCATCCCTACCATCACTAGTTCCACTCAAGCTTTGGGGTGCACTCAAAGCCAAAGTGGAACTTCAATGCCTTCTTCTATAATACCCATTTCCATTCCTACATACACTAGTACTCAACCTACAATGACAATTCAACCTACTAGCAATGTGAACATTCCTTAGGTATTTCCATAGGGAATCCTTCTAGCATTGTGCATTCAAATCCAATATTCACTTTACCTCCACATGCATACACTAGTCCACTTTATTCCCCTACACCTTACAATAACAATGATGCTCTCCTTAACACACTTCTACAAATCATGGCATCCCTTCAACAACAAGTTGCAAACCTCAATCAGAACAATAATGGTCAACCTTCACAATACATCAAAACCAATCCCTTATACTTGGATATATTGAGAACACAAATGCCACAAGGTATAGAAGTTCCACGATTTGAGAAATACAATGGGAAAGGAGATTTTTTTAGCCATGTTTGTGCTTTTACAACCTTGTGTAGTGATTTCATATTTGAAGACAAACTTTTGGCTAAGCTATTTCCTAGATCCTTGAAAGATATTTCTTTAGAGTTGTTCTCTTATTTACCGAATAATTCAATTGGCTCATTCAATGAACATGTTGATGACTTTTACAACCACTTCCACATTCACATGGTCCCAAGATGACCCTAGCTGATTTAATGACATGCAAACAAAAGGATGATGAGAAAGTGACTAATTTCATAGCAAGATACCAAACACTTTATTCATAAGTAAACATTAAGATTCCTGATGCAAACCTTCAACGAATGTTTATAGAAAACTTATAAAAAAAACTCCAAAGAAAACTTGAAATTTTGAGATTCCCATCCTTCACATCCTTAACACAGTTGTGTACAACCCTTCATGATTATCAAAATATGACTTGTAGTCATGATGTGAAAAATCCCCCTAGTCATCTTGAAAATTCTGAATCCACAACTCAAATAATTACCAACCTTTCAAGAAGTAAAATAAGGGATTTTTACAACTTAACCCCTCTCAACCAAGTCAACAAACTAACAACAAAGTGGCTGCTATAAAGACAACAAATCCTTTTTCCTTTGGGGATAGGTATAGAAATCTCACTCCTCTACCCAATACCCTTCACAATATCATGTTGCAGCTTATGGAAAAGAACATGCTTACCTTACGTCCTATTAAAGAGCATGATCCTAATATACTATTTCCCACAAGCTTTCAACAAAACTCTTATTGCCATTATCACCGACAAAATGGACATGGTACAAAATATTGTAAGTGTCTTAAACATCTTGTGGAAGACCTTATTGACAATAATCAAGTACAAATTGGAGGTGTGAATGATCAAGGTAATAAGTCCATAGCTCCTCATAACCAAAATTTACAAATCTTTATAAATCCCATGCCGAAGCACACTATTTCATTTGTCAAAGCTAGTGAAACCGAGAAGAATGATGTGATGAATGTTGACACAAATGATGAAAACATTAAATATGACAATGAAGAATCAATTAGAGTGGTAGCATTTATCGAAGTTGAACCTCGTAAGGGCTCAACTAAAATGCCTCTTGGCATTGCTTTCTCCTCACAAGATATAATTAGAAGGGCACCTTATGGTCCTCTTTACATAGTTGGCCGAATAATTGATAAGCCCACTAATGGGATATTAATTGATCTCTTCTATGGAGAGAATGTGATCACTGAAGAATTCCTATTCGTGTATGAACTTTATCAAGATACATATGACAAATTGAAAGCATGGATCAAGATGCATAATGGTTTTTCTTGACCTATGATAGGCTCGATAGATCTCCCTTTAAAATTTGGACCGAAAAACATTAAATGTATCATTCACCATCATCCCACAATCGGACCAATTTCGTGTGAAGCTAGGCTATCCATGGCTTTGCTCCATGAATGCTATTCCCTCTGTTGTGCATAAATGTTTAAAGTTTCCCTTTGGTAATGATATCTTTATTGTGCATCATAGTGGGTTTAATCCTGTTTCTTCCCAAGGAAAATTTTCATTGGATTTCTTTTGGCTCGAGCCTATTGAACCTATTAGACCTCGAGATGACTTTTTTTCAAATCCTATCAAAAGTTCAAGGAAAAGCATATAGAAGAATTATCCCTTAGAAACATGCCACAACCTATGACTGAGCCACCTATCCTTGACAAAACAATGATTGCACCGAAAGCCCTTCCAAACATCCAAGAAACCTATGATTGACAAACAAGTTTACAAAGCTAAAGAGAAAGAGTTTGAACAACCACCTATTGTTTCTTTCATTCCTCCCAAGGAAGAGAAGAAACCTATGATTGACAAACCAACTCCTACACAAACACAAATTGAAAATAGATTAAAACGAAATCGAAGTTCTAGAGAGTGTAGGTGTAGATGTCATGCTATTGCTCGTATGTTACAAACTAAAGAAGACAAGAAAAACATAGAAAATAAAAATATGAACTTACCTTAAGCAATGCATGATGATTCTATATCCTCAACGCAACGTAAGCAAGACCCTTCCATGGACATTATCATTCGACCTCCCATTGTGATTAATCTAGATGATTATATTGTCATTACGAAGATTGATGAACAAGTGCATAATGAACTGAATACATTATTTTCTTCTTATATGAGCTTAAATGACAAATCTCCTAAAAAAAGAGTGTTGAACTTGGTACTTCCCCTAGTTCGGCACTTGTCGTTGTCCCTTTAGCTAGTTGTTTGCCTTCCGGTTATACAAACCGAGATTAGGATGCAGACGACCTACTATAGGTTGACTCACATGTACCTTACTAGTCTTTTTCTTTGTTTTATTTTTCATGATCCTTTATGTGATTGCATGTGAATAATGTGATCCCTCATGATGTTTCATTTGATGTATCTCTCTCTTTTTATTCATTCCTCTATATGTTTCTACATTCTTCTCTATGTCGTAAATACCTTTATCTTTTTACATTTGTCTTGTGTTTTCCTTTTGGGGATGACACAAGGCATTGAGACATTTAGGTCTCTTCCATGTTGACCTAAAGGCTTCTTTTTTTTTTGCACTCTCTTTGTGTCATTCTTCCAGTTCTATGAGTATTTGGGGAATGATGATAGTTCTGAGCTCTTAAACAAAATTGTAGCAAAGATATACTGACCTCGAATCCATAGATCCCTTATGTATTTTTGAGGGCAACCCTTCCCTCCTTTTTCATGGCGTAGCTTTATTTCAGAAACATATGACTTGGCATGGGGTTTTCTAAGGAAAGCTCTCATGTCTTAGGAGAAAACATTGGCTACTTTAAAGCAGTTGCTCACAAAAATGGTGTTAGCAACCACTTTAAAGTGGGGGAATACATCGATGAAATCTTTCAAAATTTTGCATATTTCATGGCATGATTTTAGTTTTTCTTGTGACGTGTCCTTTTCTTGGCGGTTTCATTGGATTTGATGTCCTCCAAGAATGCAATATTTCTAAGCATATGATTTCCCTTAGTGGTATGATGTGAATGAGGCATCCCATAAGTGGCAATCTGATATTCTTAACTTGTCCTCTCTCAGAGACATTAGGCACAATGTTCCCTAAGAAGAAGACCTTACACAAATAAAGCAAAATCCCCTTTAACAAAAACCTATACACATAACATTCAAAAGCATGGCATTGTGGTGCCTTATTGAAGTTGTCAAGAGGATAACTTTGGTATGGTATGGGAGGCTAATATGATTCTCTCATTTTCCACCTTGTTGGGATAACTCACCTAGTGGACGGCCTGAGGTTCCACTAACCTAGAGTGAGCACACATGTTACGGAAAAATAACCTAGATGTGTTCCATCATGTTGGACTATCGAAGCTTGATCCATTTTCATGGAAAAATAACTTAGATGTGTTCCACATTATGTTAGACCATCAAAGCTTGATCTTTTTTCTAAGAAAAACAATAGCATTCCACATTGTGTTGGGACAATTGAAGCTTGATCCTTTTTCTTGGACAAACAGTCACATTCCACATCGTGTTGGAACGATTGAAGCTTGATCCTTTATTTTTCCTTTTTCTTGGTCTTTGATAGGGTATGATTATGTATCTTTGTTACTAAGTTGTATACTTAAGTGTCTTGAATGTTTGCTTTAGTGTGAGTTTTACATAGGGAAAAATCTCACTAAAGTGGAGGCAAAATGTAGAGTAAAAAAAAGTAACCCTTTTTCATGCTTAGTTTGGAAAAGAATTATTAATGATAAAATGGACTTAATTGTTCCTTATTTAAGGTGTTGTAATGTTTTTTCTTACACTTTCACACTAATCTAGGGCTTTATTAATTAATTGAGGTTAATTAGAGCTTAATTGGCCCCTTAAACTCAAATCCAAGCCTTATTTATTGCATTTTTCGAAGGATAAATATTGACACTCATTAATAATGTGGCATAACACTTAATTTGGAAAGGTTTGAGTCCTGGGATAGTGACCTAGGACCCATTCGACACCTGGAAAATGGGTCCCCACTATGTCCTAGGACCCCCTTTTGGCATATTATTTCATCTCCCCAAAACTTGGTCCTAGAAAACTGTGCTAAGACTCATTCACCCAAGGTGGCGAATGGATCCTCCTTACTTAGGACACCCCTTTTTAAACTTATTTGTGGTGGGATTTTAATGATTTTGAATCCTAGATTCGATGGTGGCTTGTGCTATTTGAATTTCGGGATTAAATCTTAAGTTAAGTATAAATAAAAGGTAGTTTCACATAGTTTCATCCTAGAAGATCTAAGACATCCTAACAATTTCAAGTCTTCAAGCATTATAGCAAGTTTATGAGTTCAAGAGCATTCAAGAGCATTTTAAGGGCATTCAAAGGAAGATTATCAAGGTTTTATTGTATCAATTGAAGATCATATCATCGTTTCAAAGACATGTAGTGCATCATGCATGTAGATTGAGCTTATGTGTTGATGTAGTATTGAAGATCCATTTGCAAGCATTGTTTCACATCCAATTCAAGATCAATGTCTACATTCTTTATAGCCATTTCATGCTAGATTGTTGATTTACTTTGCAAGACTCCATCCAAGGTATCATTGTTTCATGTTCATGTCTCATCATAAGGTTTAATTACCTAAACGGGGTTTGACGAAGGTAAACCCCTATTCCCTAACAATCAACAAGTTTTTCTCCTCTTTGGTGTGCGATTGCAGGTTTTAGGTTGAAGATCAAGTGGAGAACATAAGTTGCAAATTTATCAAGATTGAAAAGTTGCAAAAGTTGTCATATGTCTTGAAAGATCACAGAAAGTTTCCTACAAAATTAATTTTTGACTTTCAGGAGCTGATCACCTAGGAGCTAGAACTGTAGACATTGAAGAATAGAACCCAAATATTAGTTTTTAGAAACTAGGGACCCATTTGCCACCTTGGGCGAATGAGTCCTTGGTGACCCCCAAAACAACACTTTTTTAGCAAGGTACACATTGTTTCAGCATCTTAAAGCCTTCCTTATTGCTATTATAATAGTTAGGTTTGATTTCTGATTTTTATTTATACATTTTATCCCTCATAATTGAATGAAAACTAAGAAAAACTTAGTGGTTTATCATCTTGTTAGTTCATTTTGAACCACCCTATTTTTCTTCATTTGAAAAACTAATCAAAATATCAATATATATATATGGATTCACCACTCTGAGCTCTACAAAAGGGTATTTTTCTCTTTGTAAAAAAAGTAATTTTGACTAAAGAAATATTTAGTTGAAATTGAAAGTTTCAGAAAATTCTAAAAAATGTTGAGTTGGCTGTCAACTAGGATGCCACATAGATAGTTTTAGTAGAAAGGGTTTCAATCGAAACCTTACACATAAATTGAGTCACATTTTAAAGTGATAAGAGAGAAATTCAATTTTATTAGTTTCAGGTGATAGGGCTTCACACAAAACTCTATGTGCCATGTATAGGCCATGTGGTTTTGGGCAAAACTATTTAGGTCGAAATTGTTTCACTCATAACCATTTAGTTGGTTGAAAATGTGACACAACTTTGTGCTTTTACGCAATGTTTTTACAATTGGATTAGTTTTTCTATTTTTCAAATAATTTTTGATGAAATTGGTCCTTAAACTTGAAATAACAGGTTTTCTTTTTCTTTTAATAATTTTTTTTACATTTTTTGAGAAACAAATTATATGTGAACAATCTTCAGACAATTCTTTTCAATTTGAAAAAAAAATCAAAAAATGATAAGTTCAGGTCTACTTATGCTTGACGTACACAAGGGGTTTTCAAAATAGCAATAACGACCAATAAAAAAATAATCAAAAAAATTATAAAAAAATATCCTAAACAATCTTCAAATGTCTTAAAAATATTTTCCCAAAAGGATTCAAAAAATTACTTTTATTTAGGTCAAAATATGGTTGATGTACACATGCATGGTATGGTCCTAAAAAATGGGCTTTTTTTTGCAAGGTGTGTGCCCTTGGTCTCCTTATGTTGTGAAATACAATGCTCAGGTTTGTGACATGGCTTAAGTACCTCTCATGGATTCATTAACTCTGGCATATTTATAGGGCATTAACAGGGCAATCTTTTGGTACAATAACAATTGTCTTTGCAACAATTGGTATCAGAGCCTAGGTCACGGGTTTGAACCCTTCGCTTACGTTGGGGGGATTGTTGCATGGTGTGCACCCTTGGTCTCCTTGTGTTGTGTTGTGTAGCACTTAGATTTGTGACATGGCTTAACTACCTCTTGTGGATTCATTAATTCTGGTAGTTGTATCAGGCATTAACAAGTTGAATTTTTGGTGCAACGACAACCATATTTGCAACACTTTTAAACAATGGATTTTAGACATGCCTATTGAAAATCAATTTGTATCATTTGGGTATTAAAATAAATTACATATTTAGAAACTTGATTTTGAGTACTACATTTCATATTAGGGTGAAATCATGGAACTATGTCTCACTTTTTGCAAGAGGAATTTTTCGGGCGTGAATGCAAGTTTTAAAAATAAACCTTCAATCGAAGGTATGACATTTTGTACCTTCAATAGAAGATCTACCTTCGATCAAAGGTCAAGGACTAGATCAACGTGTGTTTACTCAATGACCTTCAATTGAAGGTCCTTGGAGACCTTTGATCAAAGGTGTCAAAAATGATAACTTTTGCACCTGCATCAAAATTTCCTTAGAAATTTTAGTTTCAAACCCCATGTTGGACCTTCATATGAGCTTAACTTGACAAGATATTTTGCAAGATCGTAGCCCTCGAAATGAACTTTCCAACAAGTATAGTTTTGATATATTTTCATTTTATCATGTATTTAATTTTTAAGTTTTACTAAACATAGGTTCTTCTTTGAACATCAAACTCTTTGTTCTGTAAAGGTTGAAATATAGTAAAACATTGTAAAAAAATTCAAAAAATATCATGTCCCTTCGTATTGATGTTCTTGTTTCACAAAAAAAAAAAAATTGGATTTCAATATATAAACAACAAGTTATGTTGGACAACACACACGTATGTCCAAATTATAGTTATAGTGGCTTCAAAAAATAACTTTAAAAAAATGTAACCAAAAATTATGAAAAAGTATCCTTTCCCTAGATATTGATGTTGAGAATCTATATTTCAAAAATTAGAATTTTATCCTTTATAGAAAAAGGTTATGTTGGACGACACAAACGTTACTTTCTAAAAATGGTGTTTTCTATTTAAAACTATTTATTAAAGGAGATGTTGAAAGATTCATTGATTTATCTTAGAAAAATTTTAAAAATATATATTTAGAATCTACACACAAATTGCCACAAATCAACTAGCTCACATCATCTTCAATTTCTTAATGCTTTAGCTACTATAGGTCTCAGAAGATGAAGATTCAGTTAAAAATATTGATGTAAATGTCCATCTTGGGCAAAAAGTGAGACACGGTATTACAGGATCACCCATTAGTGACATTTTTTACAATTCAATCTTTAAGTGCTTCAAATTTTTAGGTCAAATGTGACAAATTTTGAAAATCAAGAAAAATACTACCACTTTTTGGCCAAAAAGTGGACTCAACTTCTTGCATACAACCTGTATTAAAAAGAATATTAGGAGTGCAAGGTTGAGACACCTTCAACATTTCCACTTTCTTTGTTTCTTCTTCTTCTAGATTTTATAGATCTTTCTCAACAACTTTTGCATCTCCTCTTTCTTCTCACATCTTCATCACTTTTAGTGCCATCTCTAGGATTTAGACCTATTTTCCTATCCTCCTCCACAATATCCAATTAGACTTTCATTGCTAAAGATTTCAAACATTTCTTTCATCCTTCCAACAATGTTAATAATACCTTGAACTTGTCATAGCAACAACTCTCCCTAAGAACTAGTGCAAATTTCCTCAACTTAGCACTTAAGAAATACAATCACTCCTTGCAACTACCTCTCAATCAATGATCTATTGTTAAGCATATTGTTGATTGCCTCAATTTGGAAATCTATTTGTGCGAAAAAAAGTTTTAAGATACTAACTCACTCTCCCTCTCCTTAGGATTCCAACAATACACTATAATACCACTTAATGCAATCATGGGTGGAGGGTCCAAATGGAGGATTTCCCAACTATGTAGAAAAATTAAACAACATAGAATTACAAATAGAATATCAATGCAAAAAGTAAAAAAATATGATCTTTAGTGATTCTCAATCATGAATGGATTATAATCTATTATAATGGGCTTCTAACACGAGAGGCCTCAATTGTTTTAATATTGCAATACAATGCTATCCAACCATCTACTATCAACACTAATCTCAAATGGTTATGAATGATGTAAATATAACAATGTCAAGCCTTAGAAATGATCATATTTAGCCATAAGATGGTACAAAGTTCAATGCCTCATGAAACATGTAGTCTACCAAATGTATAGTTAAACCTCCCAAAATGAATGTAGTGATGATGGATCTTTGTGTGATGCACAAAACAAGTATTCCTAGGCCCAATGTTCCTTGATATGTGTTCCTTCACTAGAAAAAAATCTAGAAAGTTGTCACAATCCATGAATAATAAACTATGTGTAATCCCATTAATACTAATAAAGTTAAAAGAGCAATTGATGCATTTGTAATAATCCCAAAACTTCTAAAAAGTGAATATAATTGAATAATCATAGTATAACATATATACCCAATCATGAGCTAAGATATGTAATTATGGTGAAATATGCTAGAGTATTTAGCGATTGGCTAATGGGTAGAATATAAATGAAAACTTGCAAACAAAGCAAACAAGTAAAAGAAAATATCTTTGATTGACGCAGTATTAATCTTATACCCTAAGATGCTCTTGCATCAAAAACCATCATAGACAAAACAATCTAACAATACAAAATAGTCACAAACAAACAACTCAACCAATACTATAAATAATCAAACCATTCAAAAAAATTGAGCACATTTAAGTGTTCCTCCAAACCAAGTGAATCACTCAAATATCTAGTCGACTAGCTTTGACTTGAAGTCATGTGTCCCAAATCATAACTTGATTTGGTGAGAGGGATATGGAATATGCTCCATGCATTCCCCTTGCTCTTCTCCTCAAACAAATTACCATCTTAGAAAATAATAGTTCATTCATGAACATCAATTTTCAAAAGATGATGAGAACTTTACAACATATCCAAACAATGCATTTATTGTCCAATATTCACCTTTTGTAGCCTCAAGAAGAAACCACTCCAACCAATAACCTAATCACTCCTCCATTCAAGCAACTTATACCACATCCATAACAATAAACATCACATCATTTGAGCAACATGAAAGTGTTCATGTGTACCCATTCTAGTGAATATAGTTTTGATATGCATCCCAATAAGTGAATATATCACATAAAATCCTATTGCATGGGTGTATCATGTGAAAGTGTAAAATCTACAATAGTCCAACTTAATTCAACAAGCCTTTCTTACTAATAAATCACCTAGGATTTTAACAAGCCAATCCTTCTCACAAGCTCCTCTATGTCAAAAGTACTATCTTTTGCAACCAACCATGAATAAGACATAGGTCAAAACAATCTTTAAAACGTATATAAATTTAAAATAAAATTATTTGCAAGCAACTGTGAATAAGACCCAAGTCAACAAAATCTTTAGAAAGTATAAAAAATTAGAATAAAAATTATATTTCAATTGTTTAAAATATGTTCTTTAATGGTGAATCAATGGTCACCATGGTGAATGTGTGTTTATTATGGAAAACATATATTTGTTGTTTGTTGTGACAAAATGAAATCATCATGACAAATGAATAACTACCAAAACTATGAATTTGTCACAAAAGAACTTACAAATTTATAAGAAGCTTCACCTCTAAATCCAACCACATTCACTATATTACCAACAAGAACCAAATACAATATATATTTTTAAAATTAAAAATATTTAATGGGAACCTTCAATCACTTTTGACACTCCTTAAATACTTTAAAAAATAATATTTATGTTAAGTCTTAGAAAAAACCTTTGGGCTATGATTCCTTCCACCACCTCTTTTCTAGTGATGTACGTTGTTTTATATTAATAATAAAATAAAATCAATGGAGTTCTAACATGAGAGCCCTCAATTGTTTGAATATTGTAATACAATGTTATATCCAACTCTCTACTATCAACACCACTCCCAAATGGTTATGAATGATGTTAATATAACAATGTCAAGTCTAAGAATTTATCATAGTTAGCCATAATATGGTACAAAGTTCAATGCATCATGAAACGTGTAGTCTATCGAATGTACAGTTAAATCTCCCAAAATGAATGTAGTGATGATGGATATTTGTGTGATGTACAACATAAGCATTCTTAGGCCCAATGTTCCTTGATATATGTTCCTTCACTAGAACAAAATCTGGTAAGCTATCTCAAGCCATGAACAATAAACTATGTGTAATCCCATTAAGATTAATAAAGTTAAAAGACCAATTGATGACTTCTTAATAATCTAAAACTTCTAAAAAGTGAATATGATATTGAAGAATCATAGTATAACACATATACCTAACCATGAACTAAGATATGTAATTGTGGTGAAATGATTGGCTAATTAGTAGAATATACATGAAAACTTGCAAGTAAAACAAACAAGTAAAAGAATGTTTCTTAATGGAGAGTGGAAGCAGGAGTGCACGTGGAGGAGGTTTCAAATCTAAACGGAATGGTGAAGGCAAAGAGGCTGACGATGATGATGAAATTTGTGGGTTTCTGCTGCTAAAGCATGTGTGGGAGTTGATGTTTGTGCTGGCACCGCCCCTCTTTCTCTTCTTGCAGATCCTTGTTTTCCTTTAGCCAGTGATGGTGGCATTGCTAGGGTCGTGCTTGGTTCAGCTGGTCATGCTTGGGAGGTTGCTCGACCCTTTTCTATTTTGGTTTGGGGTGCATTTGCGCTAGATAGTGTTTTTCATGCAGTTTCTCTAGTTCCTCCTGGTTTGTGTGTGCTTTCAGTGGTGGCTAGTTGGTGGGTCTCTTTGTTTCTATTTCAACAAGAGAGTTATTTTGCTTTCTTTAGGGTCCTAGTGGAAGTTTTTCCTTTGGATTGGCCTATTTATGGCTTTGACTGGTGTGTTAGGGTGGCTTGTGTGCTTCTCGAGTTGGTCTATTTGTTGGCTCCTTTCTTCTTGGGTCCCTCTTGCTTCTTTGTGCTCTCTTGGCTATTGGCTGCTCTAGATCACCCTTATGGCTTTCATTTGTTGCTGCTCACTTTGGTTGTGGGTTCCTATTTGTTGTGGGCTATAGGCTCTATTCCTCAGTTTCTTCTTGGGGTTATTTTGCCCCTTGGTCTTGAGATCCCCCTATTATTGGGCCTCAAGGGCTTTTTGTTTGTTGAGTTACGTCCCAAGATGTCCTTTTGGGTTAGGCTATGTTTTATCATTTCCCAATTTTCTTTGGAGTTTTTGGCTACTTGTGTTTCCCTTGTTTCTGTTATGCAAGTTTTTAGCCTAGTTCATTGTTATATTTGTTGTTCCTATTTTCCTTATGGTCTAAGGAAGTGTGGGTTGGGTTATGCTTATTATTCTTCTTGCAGACCCAGAGGTTGAAGTTGTTTGTGGGTTTCATGTTGCCTGGTGAGTTGAAGGATGGAGTGGTTTCTAATGTGCAAGCTATCCCAAGGGTTCTTCTGCCAACCTCTTCATTTGAGGTGAGGTTGAGTTTATGCTTGTGATTGAGGGTCACTTGTGGACTGAGCTGCTATTGCAAAGTTTTACTATAAAGGCTCAAATGTTCCTATTTTTATTTCTATTATCTAAGGCTCATTCTACTTCTTTCTTTTTCTTGTACCCTGTTATGCTTAAAGAGGTTATGTTTTTCCTCCAGTTCGAAGTTATTACTTTCTCTTTGGGTCTATAGTTGGTGTCTTATTTGGAGGTGGAGACTGCTCCCTTTGAGGCAAAGCCCTCTTCTATTGAGGTGAAGGTGGTTGTTGTAGATTTGGTGGGGAGTTATTTTTTCTTCTGCTTGGCCCTATTGAGGAGGTGCTTGTGTGGGAAAAAGAGTGAAGGATTTGGAGGTTGGGGCTCTCATATCTTCTTCTCCTATAGAGGGGAGCTCTCTCTTATTGAGGTGGAGGTGGGGTTGTCATTGGTGGGGTGTTGCTGCAAGAAAGTTGATGTGCTTCAATGTTTCGTTGTGCTCTCTAACTCCCTTATTAAGGTGTGGATTGGGGATTTGTTGTTGTTGTTGTTTAGGGGGTTGATGGTGTTCTACACCATTAAGATGGCTATTTTTCTTGGCTTAGTGGTGTCTTCGCGTTGAGCGGTTGATTTGCTGATGCATGGCTGATGTAGGTGGTTTCTCTGTTTAACTAAGAGTTCCAGGTCCTGACTTATTCTTGGCTTCTTAAGGGTTTTAGGTCCCAATTAAAACCTGGTTGTAAAGAGTTCAAGGTCCCTTCAAAACTTGTCTGTTGCAGCTTGTGTAGTCTTGATTTTCTGTGTGTTGCTACTGCAATTGGGTTGTTGTTGGTTTGCAGATTTTCTTGTTAGTAGCATGCTTTGGTGTGACAGGGTTTCAGATCCCTTCAAAACTAGTTGGTAATGGGTTTTGGGTCCCATCAAAACCCGCTTTACCCCTAATCAAAAACAAGTAAAAGAAAACATCTTTTATTGATGCAAATATTACTCTTATACCCTAAGATGCTCTTGCATCAAAAAACCACCATAGACATAACACTCTAACAAAAAAAATAGTCACAAAAAAACAATTCAACCAATGCTAGAAATAATCAAATCATTCAAAAAATTGAGCACATTTAAGTGTTCCTTCAAACCAAGCGACTCACTCAAAACATCTAGTAAACTAGCTTTGATTTGATCTCACATGTGTCCCATATTACAACTTGATTTGGTGAGAGATATATGGAATATGCTCCACTTATTCCCCTTGCTCTTCTCCTCAAACAAATTACCATCTTAGAAAACATCATTTCATTCATGAGCATCAATTTTTAAAAGATTATAAAAACTTTACAAACTATCCAAACAATGTGTTTATCATCCATCATTCACCTTTTGTAGCCTCAAGAAGAAACCACTCCAACTAATAACCTACTCACTCCTCCATTCATGCAACTTCTACTACATCCATGACAATAAACATCACACCATTTGAGCAACGTGAAAGTTTTCATATTTACCCATTTTGGTGTACATAGCTTTGATATGCATCCCAAAAAGTGAATATATCACATAAAATCCTATTGCATGGGGGTATTGTGTGAATGAGTAAAATCTACAATAGTCCAACTCAATTCAACAAGCCTTTCTTGACTAATAATTTTCCTAGGAGTTTAACAAGCCAATCCTTCTCACAAGCTCCATCATATCAAATGTACTACCTTTGCAAGCAACAGTGAATAAGACCCAAGTCAAAACAATCTTGAAAAAGTATAAAAATTTGCAATAAAAATTATATTTCGATTGTTTAAAATATGTTCATTAATGGTGAATGCATGTCACCATGGTGAATATGTGTTTATTATTGCAAACATATGTTTGTTGTTCGTTGTGACAAAATGAAATTATCCCAACAAAAGAATAACTACCAAAACGACCAATTTATCACAAAAGAACTTACAAATTCATAAAAATCTTCACCACCAAAACCAAATACATATATATTTTTTAAATTAAAAATATTTAATGGAGACCTTCAATCACTTTGGCACTCCTTCAATACTTCAAAAAATAATCTTAAAAATATTTAATGGGAACCTTCAATCACTTTTGGCACTCCTTCACCACTTAAAAACAATAATCTTTATGTTAAGTCTTAGACTATACATTTGGGCTATGATTCCTTCCACCACCCCTTTTCTAGTGATATACGCTATTTTTACATTATCAATAAAATACAATCGACATTCTCGTCAAAAAGAAAACTCCACCAATAAAATAATGACAAAATCTAAAGGATTGATTGTGACATTACTAAAACTAATGATAAAATGATAAATAATAGTAGATACTTAGATAGATCACACAAGAAGTGCCGATAAGGTTCGCACATAACCCCATAAAAGTGGGCATCTACATGGCTACCTAGTGGGGGATTGGGAATATATATTTCCAACTTTCCAAATGTATTGGCCTGCCTTGATGGACACACAAGAATATTTTGTCTACAAATAAAATCACACTGCTTTATATGCGCACCATCACTTTGTTTAATCAACATCTCACATGCAACCTGTCGTGCCACCGCATTGAGCAAAATAATATATATACTCGTCTCATCGAACGAGTAGCAATGATCGACAGTGACTCGATAAACGATCTTGGTCGTCGATTTCGAACAAACAGACAGCATGTTAAAGTTAGGTGGGTTGCATGATGGACAGCTAGATCATGTTGCAACATGTTTGTGGATATGATGAGTCACTGTACGGCCGCCTAATTTTTAGGGTTTTTTCACATATAATATTACCAAAATTTTAGGAAGCCTGTCTCACGTGGAAGGGGAGACTGTGGACAAATTGTTAAAAAAAACTATATAAAATTATGTTTAAATATATAATTTTTAAGTAAAATATCTGGAAACTTTGAAGTGGGCGTTCTATGCTTCTGGTTGTCGATAAATAAATAAATAACTGACAGGAAGGAATGGCCGTCAAATTTAGGGCCAAGGTGGTGTGTTTTTAACAAAAAATATGAGTGACGCTTTAATTTTAACTCTGCAAGTTGCGGCGTCGCATCAGAAGAATGGCATGAATTCGGGGGGGCCCACAGGCCGGATTCTCAACTCCGAAAGTTTCGTGATTTTATCGGATTCGTTGAAATTTTGGGGGAAGTCGATGGGCATATTTTATTGAATATTTAAATGAGAAGGAAATGGAAGGCATCTGACACTGGCCTTTATATCTTCGATTCCCCACGCCAGAATGTCACGACTTCCGAGTTCCACCATTGGCATATACACATTGTATATATACCTTAGACCGTACCAGCCCGCTGCATCCCGCCTGGCTTTGTAAATTTCGTACCAAAAAGCAATCCTATTGCCAAATCCTATCTTTGCAATTTTCGTTGTTTTTTTCCTCTGCTAATGGGGGGGATGCTGAAGAAACGAGGCCGTGAGGATGAGGGTTTGGCCGATTTAGTAGGGCCGGAACCCAAAAGTTCATACCGAAGAACAGAGCAGTTTTTCCATCTGTTGGAAGACATGGAATCTCTGGATAAAATCCAAGATGACGAGTGCCCTGCATGCGAGGAGTTGGTTAGCCGTGTTATGAGAAATCTGGAGGAAGAAATCGGGTTCACGGCGTGCTCCATTTTTCCCGAGGGCTCCTCCGGGGAAAATTCAGTTACATCTGATCTGACCTGCCGCTCCGGTAGCGACGAAGGGGGTTTTGATCTGTGCCATCTGCTGGGGGCTTCCGACGATGAGCTTGGTATTCCTCCGAGCTCTCTTGTTGATTTAGAGGAGCAAGGGGTTTCTGCCCTGCCTTTTGATTTTGCGGAAAACCAGGAGACTAATAATATCTTTAATGGTGACTGGTATTTTGAGAATAATGGCCTGGATTACTTCCAACCTCTTGACGTCGCCTTGGACGGAGGACTCAGAGATTTTGTTGAGCAAGATTATTCAGTGGCATGGAGACTGGAAAGTGCCCGTGGCGTTCATGTACACTGTATTTCACATATTTAGATCAGTTGTTGAATGTTCTCATTTCTATTTTTTCATTTTTTTTTATGACAAATGGAAGTTCTCCCTTGAATTATTTCAAGCATGCATCCGCCACTGTTAAATGACAGTAAAGAATGTTAAAATGAATGGCTTCCTGACCTGAAAACAAACTGTACCCCCCCTTGTCATCGTTACCCTTCTTATCTTTTCCCTACGTCCATAGGCACTCACAAACATTCCAATCACACCTCAGTGCCCGCATCGTTTCGAATAGGCGTGCCACTTCGAAAAGGTGGTGGCTATTTTGATATTTTATGTATGACGACCATATATGATTGTTATAGGCATGTTTTGTATGGAGAATAGCTTTCATATGAAGAAAATAGATCTTAAATAGCAATTCAATTTTTATTTTAATTGAAACTCAACTCAAATCCTATGTTCTAATGTTTTTTTTTTTTTTTTTTAAGATATGGTTGTAATTTAAGGTGAACAATGATCTTGTAAAACAATTCAATGGTTTGCAATCTTAGTTTTAGAAATTGGATGAGCAATACGATGATATGAACTTTAAAATTGTTTAGATAGTAAAAATTTCAAAAGCGTAATATCTATTATAGTTTCCAAAGTGTTACTCATTCTTATTCAATATGTGATATCTAATTTAAGACTAGCCAGTGAATTACAATTAAATGTAGAAGAACCCATCAAAGAAATGTTAGTGGAATTAGATAAGTTAGATGAAAAGAGACTACTAAATGTTGAAGTATCCATCAAAGAACGTTAGTGGAACTACAAAAGTTAGATGAAAAAGGCTCGCTCACCGCATATAACTAGAGTCAAAAGAAAAGCACCAAAAAGCTTGGCACAATAGAAACATATGGAACAAAATTAAGTAGGAGACATGTTGTTATTGTATGACACCAAATTCAAGAAATTAGGAAATTTGAAAATTTGATGGCTAAGATCATATAAAATTGAAGAAATTGTTGTGGTGGAATTAGGTAAGTTAGATGAAAAGAGACTACTAAATGTAGAAGTATCCATTAAAGAATGTTAGTGGAACTACAAAAGTTAGATGTAAAAGGTCCGTTCACTACATATAACTAGAGTCAAAAGAAAGGCACCAAAAAGCTTGGAACAATAGAAACATAAGGAACAAAATTAAGTAGGAGACATGTTATTGTATGACACCAAATTCAAGAAATTGGGAAATTTGAAAATTTGATGGCTAAGATCATATAAAATTGAAGAAATTGTTGTCTATTCTTCTACAACAATTGTTTTGTTTTTATATTATTTTGGATTTAGTTTTATACTCCAATTTTATGCAAGTTTATTCTTGGTAATTCATGGCTATAATCTTTTCCCACTTATGGATTGGAGCTGCTATGTTTAGCTATATTGTTATGGAATATTGCATTTAATTGTTGCTACCTTGAGTTGATGTTTCTAGTTTTTGTCTAGTGTGGACTATTGCATCCATTTCAATTTGCTTTTTGGTTTGTGTCTATAATCATTTATTCTTAATCCAAAATAAAATTTAAAAGAAAGAAAAGGGACCAAGTAGTAATTGTGCATGTAAATTTTACCTAGTACTTAAGTGGTGATTTGTGATATGAATGACCTTGTTCATCTAGACAAATTTGGGACACCCATTTATGCAACTTTGTTAGTAGCCTAGTTATAACCTATAAAAATATGACAATAACATGGAAGCCTAATCCCTCATTAGGCTCATTGTACTTGATAAGTAGGAGGAATTTTCCACAGCGTGTCAAATTATGATATTGCTATCAAGATTCAATCGTGTAGTTTTGAGTCAATGAGTTTGACTCAAAACTAGATGATTGAATCTTGATAGCAATATCATAACTCATTGTACTTTTTTGATGACACTTATTGTGATAGGCTTGTTTTGCACATACATGTCTCTAGCATTATTCTTGGGTAACAACCATAGAAAGGATCTAGTCATAATTAGGTGGAGTGACATAGAGATTGTTACCAAACTACTCACCACCCTCCTATATGTATACTATTGTATACTACCTTTCTTTATAGAAAGGTAACTCAATCAATTAGTGAGGTAGTTAACTTAGCGATAAAACAAGAGGATAGTTTAGGCATTCACATTATATCTAACCTATTGAATCTTGGATAGAACTATTTTATAATATAACTTTTCATGTTATAGTTCATGTATTGTAGTGTGTCATTTTTTAGTAATTCATTTTTCCTAACTTGTTATACTCTAATATAGTTATTGGCAGGTCTTTCATTTGAGATATGCTTCCACCAAAGAAAATTTAGAATATTAAGTGTGACTATCCATCTAGTACCATCCTAGGAGTATAATCCTTCTAGCTACTTCATAGAATTCATATAAGAACTAGTTTATTTTTTTGTTAAATGACTAACAAATTATATTTTTTTAAATGATGTAGAACTCAAATAAGTCATGGAAACCTCTTGATCATTCATCAAAAAATGAATTGATAGGTGATACATAGTTAGAGATTTCTTCAAGCCATTGTGTCCATAATGGGCAAAAATTCAGTCAAGAAACAAAAGAGAGACAAATAGCAAGGTGTCTAAGTTGATTTAAAGAGATCAATGGTTGGTGGGTATTCACTAATTCATAAATGGTTTCTTTCATTGATCCCTAATTATCTAAACAAAAGATGAGATGACTCTTACTTTTTCTCACCACAACTTTATGATAACATCAACATTGTTACTAATGGGAGAGGTATAAGGTTTGTGCTTATTTGCACTTTCAATCTCTATAAATAATGGATAAGTCTAAATAATATATTCTTACTTTAGAGTCACAATGAAAGTATCTCAAATCCTAACCATCAATCAATCAATGGCTTAAAATATTTTAGAAGTTCACTAGTACAATCCAAGGACAATCCTTGAAAAAGGAAATAAAGAATTAGGAATCCTTATGAATGTGATAGTGTAATGAGAATTATTTTACCCACTCTTGCAAGAATTTTTACCTTTTAATCATTTCTTCAAGGTAAACATTTTGTTGTAGTCTCAAGTGTGTGTGTTGTTTATAGTTTCAATCATTATTTTATTTTTCCTATATGTTTTATTTCATGTATGAGAAAATAAATTTGTGTACGACATCCATTGGAGGTGTTTCAATTTCTTTAAATACATGTTAATAGAAATGAGATCAAGATAACCCATAAGTGGTGATCCCTATGATATAATTTTTAACGATATAATTTTTAACTTATTTTAATACAAATCAGTTGATATTAGAGCCATGCTCTAAGCATTATAGGAATTTTTGATAAGTCGTACCCTTCACAAGATCAAGTGGAAGTGATAACTTAGTCCCTAATGAGATAAAATTGGCATTATAGATTGGACATAGATAACTAGGTTGATGATGTAGTATCTGAAAAACAGGTTCAAATGCTATCATATGGTTTAGGACATAGAGCACGCTTACTTTCCAATTACTTCATCAAAGGGTAACCCTAGAGATCTCAATGCAAAGGAGAAAGAGATCTTGCAATAGGGTTGTCTTAGGGGCTGATTGTAAACTAATGAGGGGTCCACCACCAAGTAAGAACTTGGAAAGAAAAATGCAATGTAAGTTGTAATACTAAACCCTAATATGATGCAATGACTTACAAAATGACCTAGAAAAGTAAGTGAAACAACACATAAAGCTACAAGAAGGACTGTGTGCACCTGAGAACCTGAAGATGACTGATTAAAGCTTCAAAATGCTAGAAAATTTAACTTTTTGACCTACTCGGACTCATTCGCCAATTTGGGTGAATCAGTCCCAGATCAGGGTTTTTGCACAGGAATAGGTTTTAGGGAAAAGGGTATCTGAATATGCAAACAATTCTGAAAAACACCTATAGTGGGACTCATTCGCCACTTCTAGTGAATCAGTCTCGTTCCACTTTTTCGGGAATTCAAAGTTCAGATCTGCACTTCAACACTTGCTCTTTTCTCCCAAACTGATTTTTGAATCTAAATCTATGAAAAAATAGGTGCAAAAAATAATATAGACTTGATTGGATTATGGGGGGTTTTCCTTAGTCAAACCCCTAGTTTGGTAATTAAACCTTGAAAAGAAACAATGAAATTTGAATGTAAATGTGAA
The DNA here is from genome assembly GCA_007258455.2 of Sequoia sempervirens. Classification (NCBI taxonomy): domain Eukaryota; kingdom Viridiplantae; phylum Streptophyta; class Pinopsida; order Cupressales; family Cupressaceae; genus Sequoia; species Sequoia sempervirens. The sequence goes on along the minus strand of VDFB02379711.1, from coordinate 200,806,482 downwards.
CATAAACCCTAGCCTTAAGTGTGTCTAAGACTAGGAAATATGAAACATAATGCAACCCTATTCTAATGTGTAAGAATATGATGCATGAATGGAAACATGAAGATGAATGACTCAATTTGAGAGACCTCTAATCACCCCAAATGAGCCCTATTTATGTGTGTACCTTGCTTAGGTTGAATGTAGAGTGATAATGGAGGATGGAATCACTTAGGAAACAAGTCCTTAGGATTGGCTTGATGGCTAGTTGCATCTCCCCAACCTAGAATCCATCATGATTCACCATAGATAACCATGATCAACCCTTGATAATGCTAGATCTTGAATTAAAGTGAGCATGAAAACCTAAAAAAACACTTTAATGTTGCTCTGAGACTTCAACTTTGCTTGCTTTTGAAACTTAAATGCTCTTGTGGAAGAATGCTTGAAGATTCTCAATACTTGTCTCTTGAAATTGCTCTTGAAAATGCTTTCTTAGATGATAAAAAATGAGTTAGAAGCTTGCTTATATAGGCATTAACACCTAATTTACCATTATTTAGATCTCAAAGGTTGACATCAACCAAAAATTTGAATTGAAAAGGTGATTTTCCTGCTCATAGCTTAAGAAAGATGAAAATGGGACTCATTCGCCCAAGGTGGCAAATGGGTCCCACCTAGGGGGACTCATTCACCCAAGGTGGAGAATGAGTCCTACCCTAGATTTTTGAGGTGGGTTTTTTGAGATTTTTGATGTTTTAGATAATTTTCTCGGATTTTTAGTTGAAATAAGCCTTGAGATCCAAAATAATGGGTCTTAGGGGCCTATTAATGATGATTTAAAGGGTAATTAATGCAAGGGTACCAAAATAGGTCCGAATTAGGCAAGGAATTGTACTATCTCTAAGAAGGAAGTACAATTTCCATTACTACATATGGAAAGAGATGATAATACAAGAGAGGTTTCATTCAAGAGATTTGAATATGATGTTGCAAGGATATCTAGCATTACACCATGAGAAAAATATATAGAGTTGAGAGCATCATGTTAGCATTGATTGAGAAGTTAGGCATGATAAAATTTTATGAGAAAGAAAAAGGATCTAAGAAAGTGAAACCAAAACAAGGTGAAACATCTTGTGGGGGGTTCCTTAAAGTAGAGGAAAATATAGATATGCAACCATCTAATAGGTAAATTATCTCTTTGAATATTGATCAATGGATTTCTCAAATGGAAGTCTATTTTAGTCTTCACAATTTGACTCCTTGTCAAAAAATATCATTTTTAAGACTTGAGCTATCTAATCATGCATAAACATGGCATAAAAGTTATGCCTCATCCTTAGAATACCATAAGGTTCAACCTATCATGAAGTGGGAATAATTGAAGGGATTGTTGATGAAGAAACTTTTCATGAGGAAGAAGGGTAAAGAAACACCATTCCTTCCTAAAAAGATAAGGGAAAAATGTTCAAGAGTACACTAAAGATGAAGAGATCTTGATGAAATATATAAGTGAAATGTTTAAACACCTAAATATGTGGACTTCCTAATGAAAAAATACCTAGTGCAATGATAAAGTGTATGCACGGGCATATTATCTTGATTTGGATAAGAAGAAAATATCCTCTTTCAAGAAAAAATAAAAGAATGACAATGTGCATTAGGAAACATAGAAAAATAGGTTCCTTCTATTAAAATTAGGGTTCACCAATAATTTACTAAAAATAGAAAGGGAAAAATGGGGTGTATTGAACCTACCTTTCATCTATTTCATTAGGAAATGAGATCCCCCAATAATAGAATTGACTTTCAGCCTTTAAGGGAGTCAATTCTATGAAAGATTTTGCAATTTCCTTTGACAGAAAAAGTTTAAAATCAACCTGAACAACACTCTTGGGAGATAAAAATAAAATAGTAAATGAACTCAAATCTGTGATGTAAGACAGGTAAATCATATAGATGAAGCATAATACTAACAAAAACAACAAACTCCTAACAAATTTGAAGAAGGTAAGATACTAAAAACCTATCACCAAAAATGTCGCAAGGCGTCCTGAAATGGCGAATGAGTCTTTATACAAAAAATTTTCTCAATTTTTCAGAGCCTCTAGAGATGGATCTAAGATGCCTTTTTCCTATAGGTTTCATTGCAAAAATGTCAGAAATAAATCTGAGATCTGAGTTTTTGTGATCTTGATAACTTTTTGTAACAACTTTTGCAATTTTGCACTTTTGAGATCTTCAATTCTAATCCTTTCTTCAACCTAAGATCTTCACATACACAAGAGAGGGAAACATTGTTTTTTTTTGGTGAATGGGGGTTTGTCTTGGTCAAACCCCGTTTTGGTAATTACACCTTGAAATGAAATGAAACATGAAAGGAATGATGAATGAAAAATTGGTATGTTGTAACTCACCAAACCCTTGAGTTGAGATCCTTGAAGGACTGAAATATAATACATCTCTCCAAGATCTTGATATTGCATGAATGGCTTTATTAGATGCTTTATTTGATAGCTTGAATCTTGACTTGCAAACTTGAAACCTACATCACAATGTCAGCTCCAAAAACATGCATGAATGCAAATAACTTTGACACGATGATCTTGATCTTGATTACTATTGTAGATGCTTGATAAATCTACTCTTCAATGCTCTTGACAATAATATTTGCTCATATGAAAGTTTCCTTTTTTTCTAATGTTGAATTGATAAAATAACTATGTATTTATAGATTCTTTTCTAATTTCCCAACGATTAAATATCATAAGACGACATTTAAAATTTGAATTTAGGATCATAAAAATTCCACCAAAAACATATTAAAAATTGGGTTCTAAAGCTTAAGGGGGGCCATTCGCCCTTGGGTGAATGGGTAAGCCTAAAACACACACTTTCCAAGATGTTAAATTAAGTATAGACATTAATTAATTGTGGGTTATCCCTTGGTAAAATACAATTAATTAGGAAGTATAAATACATAATTGGGTCAATTAGAGGCTTAATTAAATCCAATTTAATTAGGGGAAACCAAACATAGTGTGAAAATGTAAAGGTGTACATTTTTCTACACTACACATGATATAAGAATACTAATCAAGTAAGGGCAAGAACAGGAAGACATTTGGCAATAGATAAGTCCAACAATAGGATAAGGATAAGGGAAAAGGTAAATCCCATTATTCTCATTGTGATAAGGAAGGTCATATGGATGATAGGTGTTGGACATTATAGCCCAAATTATCACCATCATGGAAGAAGAAGAATAGTAACAAAAACACCACTTAAATATGAGCAAGGGAAAATGGATGGATTATGACTCAAAGGTGGTTAAAAATATATCATTTTTTGTAAAAAGGAAGGGATTGTGTGTGGTCAGAGAAAATTCGAAGTAGGAAGAAGTTGTCAAGTTATTTCACATCAAAATATAAGGCAAGGGTAATCTAGAAGGTTGATACATGCTTATAGGCCAATTTGATTTCTCAAAATCTCATTTGAGAGTTTAGATTGAAGACCATGAATCATACACAATCATTCTCTTGGTTGGTTGAAACAAGGTGTAGTGCCCTCCGTTGTGACCTTTCTAGATTTTGTGTAAATGTTTTAAATGCGTTATTTTGTGTGATTAGTGTTAACATAATATTTGATGGAATTTGTACTCAATTAATTAAAATAGCATTGAGTAAAGAAAACTAGAAATTAAGATGAAAATTAAATAAATTAGTTTTATAAAATAACAAGTAAAGAGTTATTAATAAATAAATTAATTAATTGTTTTGTAAAAGTATTCTTTAATGATATTCGATAATAATTAATAATTCATTAGTTGTTCAAAGATCATTATTATAATAAGGAATTTAAATAGATAGGAAGCTGAACTATTTTAATGCAAAGAAAGCAATTGGAAAAGGGAAGGTGAATAGTTTATTACTAACTAAATAAATAATAATAAAGCATCATTTTTGGGGGGAGAATGAGGGTAGCAAAAAGAAGTTATGCAAATCCCTTTGTAGTATGGGTGCTTCTTCGCTCAGCAGTTGGAGGTTGAAAGAAGTTGTGGTTGCATTGGTGGAGAGCTCTCAGCATCAAGCTCTGGTTTAGGCAAACAATTTGTACCAGGTTTCTTTATTCTTTTGAATTTTTATCTCTATGTTTTTAAAAGAAAATGAATGCATGTTGCATGTTATTGCTTGAAAGTTTCTTAATCCTATAAAGGGTATGCATCTTCTTCTTGCAGCTTTTTCCTGTGTTGTCCTTTAGTAGCAATCCGCAATTCATTTCATTTTGAACGCTTGCTGCATATGCTTAATCTAATTTAGATATTTATAGTTTTCTTGAATTGAATTCCTTGCTATATTTCAAGCCGTTGTCTCCTCTATTGGTTTGTGTCGAACCTCCTCATTCAAACAATTGTTGTTATTGTAAAGCGACACTCCTTTGGGGCCTCTTATGTTTCTACAGTATTTTGTTAATTCCTGCTTGATAGGCCTTCCAAACCTCTTCCCACAGACATCTCTCGCTGTTTTCATTTTCGGCCTGTTTCAGCTGCAGAGGAAGTTTGAATTTATAAATAATCTCTCTGAATACATTGTCAACCTGTCACAGCGACTCACTTGAGCATGGTAGGGTGTATAGATTTAAATAAACTCACTGATTTTATTATTAAAATCCTAAATGTTATCCGCAAGGCTGAAGGAAAATGGCTTCTCACGTTTTTGCAACCGTAACCATCTCAAGCTTGGAGGAAGCTTGGTTCGTGTGTCTTCTCTGATGCCGTCATTGAGCAGATTGTTCAAGTGAAGAAATTGAGGACCAATGAGCAGATTATTTAATTCTCTTTGTCTGCGCAATGTTTTAAGCCTTTGCCAATTACCTCCGTTCAGTCGAAGCTGAGAGAAATTGATGTTATTGGATGCAGTGCTTAGATGAGCTCCTTTGCATAGTCTGGTAGTCTAAATTTATATAATCTCCCTGATACCGTTGGCAACCTATCACCGCTGCAGCATTTATACTTAGGAGAGTGTACAAATTTAAATAACCTCCCTGAAACCATTGGTGACCCATCTCAGCTACAATGTCTAAAATTCTTTTTCTGATATTCTTGGCAATCTGTCACTGTTGCAACATTTAGGATTGAGGCATTGTACAGAACTAAATAGCCTCCCTGAAACCATTGGCAACCCGTCATAGCTATAGCTGTTAGACTTGCAAGGGTGTAGATATTTAAATAATCTCTCTGATTCTGTTGTATCCTGTCGCCGCACTTGAACATGGTAGAGTGCCTAGAATCAAATGACCCCTCTAATTTCTTTGCCGTCTTGTCTCAACCGCGAGTTTGAGTATAATAGGAAGTTTAAAAGTTTAAATAATCTCTCTTGCTAGATATCCGAAACCATGCACTCATAATGATCAACTATATATGTAATGCGATAAGGATTTCCAGTGTGTGAAGTTTGTGTTGTACTCAATCACTTCACTTGCGCACATGCATGCACCTTGAACACTAGCAAAGTTATAGTATTAGAATTGGTTCCAATGTGCTCATTAATGCAATAATTTTGAAGAGCTTCCTTGCTAAACTCATTTTGTGCTTATCCTGCAATTTCCCGCCTGAAAGTATCGAATTTTACTTTGTAACTGAGTTCCTTTTTGTGTTAGGCATAATTTGCATCTCATGCTTACCTTCAACCTGGTCGGTCCTTTAGTTAAGGAGATAACTCTCTTATTTGATGAACAGTTATTTGGGCTTTTGAAGATCGGATATATATATATATATAAAGTACATAATTATATATATACTGCCTTTGTATGGTTTGATGTAAAGATTAAGAAGCTATAATTTGTTAATAACATACATATGCATCTTAGGTGTTATGATAATAGTAATTAGATGACTAAAATATTTTCTTAGATAAATGATTTAGTTTGTCCGTGTTAAGCAATATATGTGGATTTTTACCATGCTTATCTATGGTTGTGTAGCCTTATAGTTTGATAGTTTATAGGTTTCAATTATTTGATAATATCTCCCCTCCTTTTATTATCTTAAATATGTATTTAATTTCATTAAAAGGGAATTAGTTGATTAGTGGAATCAAATAAGTTAATATTTTTAAATTTTTAACTTTATAAAAAAAAGGTTTTTAGTTATATATATATATATATAGATACATCATATATAGAACTTATATTGGAGAATGAAGGCAAAGGAATTAAATAAGTAGATTTATAAATTGGAAATTAAAAGTAGAAAAGAATTAAATGGAGTGAGTGGTATTTTGAGTACTTATAGAATCTAATTAAATGACGGTGTTGATTTTAAATGGTTACTCAAATAAAGATAAACAAAGTTAAGTTTCCTTGACACTAAAAAAATTGAATGAAGGTTATTTCCATTATTAAAAGATTAGCAAATTTGTCTAAGAAGAATAAGAAATTTAGGATATTATTATTACCACAATTAGTATGGTTTATTCTTTGTTAATTTGTAGGTGAATATTGTTATTTTATAATCTTTAGAGTGGAATGGTAAGATTAGTGTGTAAGCTAAATGACTAGGAAATTGTATTATGATTGTCTCAAATATTATTATTCGAGGGAAATAATCTTTTAATTTAATGATAAGGAATATTATGGAATGTGAAAATATGCCTTGAGATAATTATGATATGTGATTTTAGAGTTCCCTTATTTATCTTAAATTAATTATTTTTGAACAAATGGATAAATTGTTTTTGATTGGTCATTGATCTTTTAAGGGTAATTTGGTGTATCCTATTTATGGTATCCTCTTTGGAAATGCTTGGCTTTGGAAGTATTTTCATTCCTTTGGGTTCTTGTCATTTTATGAGTGATTTGACATACTCTTTCTTCGTGACTTTTCTTAAGTTAACTTGAGTTGGTGATCTTCTTTAAGTTAAGTTGTGTTGCTATTCGTTCAACCTTACGTGATGAATTCTTGGTTCGTTTTGAGTTGTGGGCGTCTCATTAATTGACTTTGTGGTGGAATATTTTGGATACTAATGCAATGCTTGGTTGTGATAAATTTATGTTTCTTATGGAATGCAGTCTTCCCACTTTTATTATTTTGGTGAAGCATTAAATTATATTTTTGTCATGTTTGTTGATTTTATCAAAGGTCATTTGTTTACCAACTATACAGGTATCTTGTGAGGAGAAAATTGAGGTCTCCCGTAGAATACCTAGTTGGTGGCTTTTGGTTGTATTAAGTGATTTTGTTGAATTAAAGGTTGATTTTCTTGTGCGTTTCCCTATTTTGAGGTGACACCTTTATGAATCTTCCTTTTTATGGCTTTTCGGAGTTAACCTCCTATTTGTGGGAAATTTTATCCTTGTGTTGAAATTATTGGGGAAAACTTGTGTTGTTTCTTTTTACCCCTATTTGTGGGTTTTCATTCTTTTGGGCTTCCAGAGGCTTGAGATGATTGACATTTGATGTTCTCTCTTTTTATGTGCCTTTGAAGTGACAAGTGTTTTGGTATCAGGATTTTGAAAGGGTTGTACGAGAATTGTTGAGACTCTGATTTTGTACTTGTTAGCGAGATGGGTAATGCCTCGCATGCTTTTATGTTGTGATTCTTTGTTCAAATTATGATGGTACAACCATTGGTTTTTTATGTTGTTGGGTCTCTAGGGAGAGTGGCTCCTCGTGGGGGCCGGCGCCCCGTTTAAGGGGAAGGGCTCAGGAGAACCCACGAGTGAGTTAGTAAACAAGTGATAACCTAATAATTAACTTAGGAGGGTTGGGTAGTAATATCATTACAAGATTTAAAATATGGATGCCTCATCTTCATTAGTGCTTCCGCAAACTAATGGAAGGCTGAGAAGGCCGTGGTTGGCAAGGTCGTGACCTCGTCCTCACGAGAGGTCTACGGCTCCGCATGAGCTACCCTATGGTGCCAGCGCCTCAAGTAGGAGGAAGGGCCAGGAGATCCATAGATGGGGGTCGACGCCTCAGTTTGGAGGAAGGGCCAGGAGAACCCATGTAGGCTATGTGATGACACTCTCCCCTAGTTGCCCATGTGTTTTACTTTATTGTGTTCCTCTGGAAGTGGGTTTTGGGAGTTGGTTTAGATTGTTGTTTGAATTGATTTAAATTGATTTATGATTATTGTTTTAACACATCTTTAGTATGTTTTGTGGTCTTGTATGATCTCATTTATATTTGATTTACAATCTTGTATCTTATGATACTATGTTATGATGTTATTATATTGTTTAATTGTAATTTGGAATTGTATTATGTTTATTAATTCAGTTTAATTTGGAAGTATTTCATGACCGTCCTTTGGTTACTTGTTTATTGGTGACTGCTTTGATTTATGTGAGGGGATTTGTGACTTTAAGTTATTATGTCGACTCTTGTAATCCTTGAGTTTTATGATACTTTTGTATGATGTTGAGTCTTGTGGTTCCATGTTTGGATGTTCTTGGTTGTGGTCTCTTTCTTGTCAGCACCTAGCACGGGGGGTGGGTCTTTGGACTCACATGGTCGGGTGGAACGTGCTAAGCACCCCATTGGGTCCCCAATTGAGGATCGAGAGGTGCGGATTGGTGCTGTTGCAACGACTCCAGAGTTGTACTTGTCTTGGAGCTAGTTATGATGCTTCTTCTGTATCATGATTCTTGTTGTATAGTTTCTGTTCATGGTTTGGAAACACTTTTGTATCATTGTACTTCTTAAACATTGTACTGTAATGTAATATTAAACCCAATGTGGTTATTGGCCATGGCAGTTATTATTGAGTTGAGTTAATTATGTATATGTTGAATTTACTCAGATGGGTTCTTATCATTGCTTTATCATGTATGTGTTCTATTTGTTAATGTTTATTTTGTTATGGATTATATCTTTGGATTTTATTCTTTATTGTTGTTGTATGGATCTCAGTCTCGTAATGACTCCTCGTGTACCCCAAGGGATGTATGTGTTAGTGAATCTGTTTAAATGAAATTCATGTTATGATTTAATGTGTATGACATATATGTTATGTTTACTTTAAATAAATAAAAATTTGTGCAGTAATTATGGTTTAATTGTCCTTTGGGGTTCGCACGGCGGGGCGTTACACAAGGAGTTGATATTTAGTTAAGAAGCAAGATGTAAGTTGACATTTCATATAAACTTTGTGTTTAAGGATGAGTTACTTGTATGTATGTGATCCCACAAAACGTATGTGGATTTATTTTTGTGTCCATATTTGTATACATGCATGATGCCATCTATTCAAAGTGTCCAAAAGCACATATTTATTTTGAATGGTGAAGCATTCACATGTCCATGAGTTTGTGTGCACAATGCCATCTATTAAAAGAATCCAAAAATTAGTATATGTAGTGTAGAAAAATGCATACCCTTGCATTTTCACACTTGTTTGGGCCCGCCTTGCTTTATTTATCCTTATTTATGTCTTAATTGGTCCTGTTTTGCATCCACAAGCCTAATAAATTGTATCTTTTTATGGCTAATCGTGACAATCATCAAAGGATAAATGATTATTTAATAATTTTAGTTGTGTGTCCTTGATTTTTGGACTGGGACTAATAAGACACCTAGGGCGTCTTTTTCCTCCAAAGGTCTTAGCACCCTCTTTTCAAATGCACCTTAAATGGGCCCCTCTTTGGAGTCTATGCCCCGAGTTTCAAGCCTTGGGACTAAGATGCCACCTAGGGCATCTTAGTCCCCCTCAAGTTATTTATGGGACTTAATTTCAAATCTTGGCGGGATTTAGCCTCCTTTAATTAATGAATTCATATGTCAGCTTGGTGTGATGTAATTTTAGGATATTAAGCATAGATAAGTATAAATACAAGGTTCTTTCACTCATTTATCATCCAAGCATTCCAGTATTCATGCATTATAGCAATTTTGTGATCAAGAGAGCATTCAAGAGCAATTCATTAGGCATTTGGAGCCATCTCAAGATTCAAGCATCATGTCAAAGATACTCTTGCATTATTTGTGTTTTTGAGCTAACATTTGTGATGTAGGGTTTTGATTCAAGCAAGCAATTCAAGTCAAGATCTATCAAGCATTCAAGCATTTCAAGATCTACATTCAAGCTAGCCACTTCACACAAGTTTGCAGATTTCATAACAAGGGTTTAGTGAGTGGCAACATAGCACTTTGTTCATTTATTATTTCCCTTCATTATTTCATTTCATTCCAAGGTTTAATTACCAACAAGGGGTTTGACCAAGGCAAACCCCCATTTACTAGCAATCAACAAGTTTTTCTCCTCTTGTGTGTTTGTGTTTGCAAATTTAGGTTGAAGACTTGAAGATCATTTGAAATGCAAAGTTGCAACTTAGTTGCAAAGTTGCATTGTAAAGTTGTCATTTTCATGAAAACTCACCTACAGTTTAGATCTAGAAGTTTCAGGACCTGAGATCTAAGAAGAAGGAAGTGCAAACATTGAGCCTCAGGATCACATTCGAAGATTTTAGAAATTCAAGACGGGACTAAGACAACAGTAAGGGTGTCTTAGTCCTCCCAAGGGTATTTTGCAGAGATTCTTTCGGATTTTGTTCTAACATCCAAAGATTTTGCATTTCCCACGAAAAACGGCAGCAAGACTAAGACAACAGTAAGGGTGTCTTTGTCCTCCCTAGCATATTTTGATAGCTTTTTTGCATTTCTAGAATCTTTATCACATTTATGGACTTCCTAGGTACATACATCCTAACTTGTTGTTACTTAATTTTGTCATTTGCACTCATTATTTGGCTTGCATTGCTAGGTTTTGTGAGTTGAATGTTAAGTTGTCTTTTCCAAGATTTTTCTTGGTGGTGAACCCTTTGAAGCATAAAGAACCCCCCCCCCCCTAGGTCTTCCTTGTTGAGAATTGACTCACCTTTGTGTTGATAGTCAATCCAATTTGGGATCATAGGGAATATTTGAATGATAATCGAAGAAGAGTGGTGTTATATGACCTAGGCCATAAAGCACCCATTTCCCCCATTGTTCAATATATATTCATTTTGAATGTTCTATGTGGAAAAAACTAAGATCTTTATGTTAGTACATCTCAAGCCAAGAGACTAATCAATGCAACTTGGAAGTTTGGTCTCTTATTGCTTAGAGGAAACAGAGAGAAAGATGGGTTAAGATTAAGAAGCTACATAGGTTGCAAACTCACCAGGAAAAATAAGATATAGGTGAGCTTGTCAAGCAATTTCATTATTATTCTTGGAGTCTATGGGATTTCCCACTAAGTGTACCATTGTGAATGAAATCCAATTATTATCAAATTTCTCATTGTCATATATAAGATTGTGCTCTCAAAGTTTCATTGAAGCAAGCGAAGTCCAGGAGTATCAAAAGGCATTATTGGAACAAAGGGTAATAAGGCCAAGCACATCTCTATACATACCATCGAAGAAGGATGGAACATGACATATATGTGTTGATTATCATGCACTAAACAAAATCACTACTAAGAATAGGTATTTTTTGTCCTAGATAGATGATTTGCTTGATCAACTTAAAAACATTCAAAGTTGTTCACTAAATTAAACTTTTAATTAAAAAATATCATCAATTTCATATTTAAAAAATATATAAAAACAACATTTAAGAGCTTAATCTATTATTTGTCTTATCACATTATCATTCCATTTTTGAATCATATCATCCCTATTATTTATTTATTTAGAAACAAAATTGTTCAAACAATATTTTTGAATACCATCACACCCATTATCTTTCTTTTTCAGGTTATCTCAACAATATTTTACAAGCTAATAGGCAAGTGTAAAAAATACCAATTATGGAATAGTTTTATTGAAAAAATACGATATCGCCATCTTGTTTTGAAGAATATTTATGCCGAAGGCGTTCCCTCAATGAAGTTTTCCAATCCATTTTTCTCTATCGACAACTCAAAAAAGAATGCAAGACCATATACAATAGATCTTGATCGTTCATTACTTCTTGTCGTTTTGCCTTCTTTCTTGTTCATGCATTAATTATGGATGGGAGTTGGTGTACCCTGTGCATTGCAGTCACCTTCTGCCTTCTTAGATGCATTTACTCTGGATGGGAGTCAGTCAAAAATATCTGCCTCATTGATGTAGTTCGATTGTTGACAGAAAGAGAGCATTGAGAACATTTTGCAGAATCTTGAGGTAAGTCATTTGCCCTAGTTTGAGTTCTTTGCAATTCTTTCTATGTTTTATTTGATCTGTAAAGTTGTTCTGGGTAATTGTTTTTCATGCAATAGTTTTGCATGCATGTCTACTAGGGCAGTCATGACCATGATATCTGACAAAGTTCCTCTATTCTTTATTGTTTGATGGATGTGAATACTGTTCCAAAGCTCCCATTTTGGCATGGGCAGGGGGAATGCAAGCAAAGGTTGTGGAATTTGGATTTAAGCCTGGCAATTGCATTTGCTTGAAAAAATTTAAAGTCTTGTCAAAACATGCACTGCACAACCTTATCTCCAAACACATCCATCTGCACTATACTCTAATCGCTCATCTTCACATTATCCCATTTGGCACCTATATTTGTACATTAAGGGAAAAAACACGTTTCTGCGCATAAATTCCCTCTTTTGCAGCCATTAAAAAGTCCACATGATTTTTCCCCTAACATATCTCCAATCAGGAGGAACGAAATCTCTGAACTAATTTCTTAAAAAAAAATTATGTGGAATTCGAAACACAAAATCAAGAGAAAATTCATAGTTTTTACACAGGCAGTTAGAGTTAGAAAACTTTTAGGAACTTTTAAAATTTCTCTTTTTGGGGATGAATACTTTCAAAATACTGGTAAATCGACAATTTGATAATGATTCTATTATGCCCTCTACTAAAATAATACCATTTTACATACACTAATCCATTATTTAAATCATAATAATACCATTTTACTCTTGATTCAACGTGCAATATGGTATGACCTTTAGGGTGTCCTTGTGCACAGGCATCAGAGAGGTTCATAGTAAGTTTGGGGAGACCAATATCTACAATAACAGAAGCATGACTCACAAAAAAATTGTATTGATTTCATTTGAAAGGAAAAACTACAGAAGAACTTTGATAGTTTCTTCAGTGATTTCTAACTATTTTTTTGAAATCTGAGTGGGTTTTGATTCCCAACCAATTTCCTAAAAAACTTAAGAGAGCATACATATGATCTCTACACGATTGATGGGTCAAACAACTGGTGTTGGGATGTTGGATGTTCTACAATCTATGAGGGAACCTAAGTTTCCTCAGCACTCCATTTGCTTTTTTAGCTTTTTCAAGAGATTTATGGAAACATGTGGTCCTATGATTGGAAATGAAGGAGACTTATAGATATCCAAGCCAACGTTATTGGTAACACTATATCAGACATATATGATAGTGTTTACTTTAAAATACAGGTCATTCAGTCGGTATGCTTCAGTCGAAATGTCAGCTTAACATTTATGTCTATCTCTATTTGGCATTAGGCTCTTTGGAGTTTCCCACAAAGCTATAGGTGATCACAGACTATAAGCTCATATGCATCTTTAGATGATAAGGATGCCATTTTTCAATAGATCTGCATTGTGAACCTTTTGAAGGGTTCAGTCAAATAATGCTACTGCTACCAAAGAAGTTGAAGGATTCATTAAACTAAATGATGTTGCTGCCAAACAAGTTGAAGGATTCACTAAAATTAATGTTGCTGCTGCTAACCAAATTGCATTTGAATTGTTGTAAATGCAGGATTCATATGCAAAGACAAAAGGAGATAGTGCTGAGAATTGAACATTTTATAAATTATTTGTTGATCTTTAGACATTTCAATATTGACGAGTTGTTTGTAGATGTGGTTATACTGACCTCCACAAGCTTATTCAATTATAAATTATGAAAATTCACTTTATCACTTAGAATTTATTTAGTTTGTAGGATTTGGTTCTTATGTTGAGAAGAGCATACTTATGGCATGTAATGAGGCTTTATACATGGTGTTTTAGATATAGGAACTGGGGTTTTTCTTTGTTCTATGTTGTCTTGCATAAAATGGTATACATCAACTCAGTGTTTTATGCCAGTGTCTATATTTTGAACTTCTCAAGACTTTGGCTTTTGTAATACTATTATCCTCTTAAATATACTAAAACTTTGATCTTATTCAAAAGAAAGAACATCAAACATCAGAATCTCATGTTGACATATTAGTTTACTCCTAGCCTCTAGGGATACAAATTTGAACAATTTAGCCTCTAGGAATACAAAATTTGAACAATATAAGGTAAACAGAAAGAAAATCTCTGATAAAGAATTGGCCTCATAGGCTTCCACAAGAATGGTCTAATGCTTAAGCTTATAAGACACAAGGTACAAAATTTGAATATAAGGTAAAAAGTAAGACAACTCCTTGGAAAGAAATTCCCTTGTTGTAATGTATGATATGCTTGTGACGAGAGAAAATCTTGGTTTACAAAATTTAAAGTATATAAAAAAATCCTTGAAAATAAGTCCTCTTGTCTTGACAGAGACCTAAAATAGCCTTTCACTTCGCCTTCTATTTCTGTAATTTTTAAAAATCAACCAACACTCTATAATTGTAAGGTATGAAATATAGATTGCCAGATGATGTCTCTAACTATTATTAGTCATAATAAATGTCACCCAAAAATCATTTCTTAAACAACATAATCCATTATTGATCAAAGCCATATAGAAAGTCATAATAAATGTCACCCTTAAGGCAACATAGTACAACTTTTTCCAAATAGCTAGAGACAATAAATCAATTTTTAGTGGGGCATATAAAATCAACATCCATCTCAACTATGGTAGCGTCTCCATAGATTGAAATGTTGAGAAACACAAAAGCACCATATGCATTTTGATAGAGGAATATAGTCCAACAAGCAGCCAAAATCCAAATCCAAAAACAACCAAAAGCCATGGAAGTGAAAAAAGTGGTGGTAGTTATTGTGCCATGTACTGCTAATGTAGAAGGAATCTAGAGTAGGTATATAAACACCAATGTATGGGGGAGGTTGATTCTAAAATTTATTTGCTCGTCCTACATTAACATGGACATGATAGGAAAATGCAAGTGGTGGCATGGAATTTGGATATATCTTGATGACTTACTCTTTGGGTCATCAATCACTACTTTGTACCAGTCAAGCAAGTTAATTCTATTTAATATACAAAGTATATAGAAAGTGTTATCTATCTGTCACTGTCCCAACCTAATATTTTCACTGATTGTATGCTAATTTGTTTTAGTTTAAGTTGTTTGTTGGAAAGCAACACAAGTATTTTCTATTATAGAGAACGTGATAGTCAACCCAACACCACTTCTGGATGTAAAAGAAAGGTAACTATCTCCTACCTGGTTTCCCAAGAAAACTAGGATCACATATTCAAATCAAATGCACTGCACAACCTTATCTCCAAACACATCAATCTGCACTATACTCTAATCGCTCTACTCCCCAAAAACTACACCAAAAAACTACATCAATCATCACTAGGACACCATCTCAAGAAAACCACCCCCTCAAATAGGAACACACGTAGTTAGAAAAATTTTGGGAAATTTTAAAACTTCTCTTTTTGGGGATGAATGCTTTCATAATATTGGTAAAGCGACAATTTGATAATGATTCCATTATGTCCTCTACAAAAATAATACCATTTTACATACACTAAACCATTATCTAAATATAATAATACCATTTTACTCTTGATTGAGTGTGTAATATGGTATGACCTTTAGAGGTTTCCTTGTGCATAGGCATTGGAGAGGTTCATAGTAAGTTTGGGGAGACAAATATCTGCAATAACAGAAGCATGACTCACAAAAAAATTGTATTGATTTCATTTAAAAGGTACAACTACAAAATAACTTTGACACTTTTCTTCAGTGATTTGACAAATATGTCTCTGCATGGAACCCACACCCCCATCCAATTTCAAATGAAAGGGTTCATCAATCTACCTTTGACAACCCTTGCTTAATGGACACAAGAATGATTATGTTCTCCAACCCTTCACATGACTACAATGAACTACTCAATTGCGTTCAACATCATACATGTTGTACCTTGAACACATGCTTGCAAAAAAAAGGAGCCACCCTTGAATGTTGCTACAAAGCCCCTTAGCCCATCCAAGATACCTCAACCCTTTCAATTGAGAGTGGTTTGCCAAAGCACACCCCTACTCGCAATGATGACCGTTTGAATCTTCACAACCCCACAATCCTCTCTATTTGGCGAGCAAATGTAGATTTCCAGCCCATTCTCTCAATAGATGTAGTGCTCAAATATATAGCAAAGTATGCAGCAAAAGAAGAAACCAAATCCGAAACATATCATCAATGCTTTCTCGTATTTTGACTAGCTTAGATCCTAACAAGCCAACACCTATAGCTTTTAGAAAAATGCTTGTTGACAACCTTGTTGACTGTGATATAAGTGCCCAAGAAAGTTGCCACCTTTTATTAAAACTACCCCTCTGCCTATCTAGTAGGACATTTGTTTCTTTAAATGTCAACCAAAAACACTATCAACGCATTCCACTCTCACCTACATCCACATCAACAAACATAGACTACATTGATGCATACATACCAGTTTGTTCTGCTTGTATGGAGACACTAGCACTGATTGATGTCATGCAAAAATGGAGCTTCAAAGCAACTTGTAAAAAGAGCCAATGGAAAGAGCATGCCAAAAACGCAATTGTTCAAGTATCCCCATGCTTCACAAGAATTCCTGCAAGGGATGACCCACAATTTCATGACTTCTGTTGGAGTGAATTGCTTCTCTAGAAACCAATTCGTAACATTGCATATGACGGTGGATCATCCACCGTTGAAATAGTTGCTAACTGGGAGAGGCTAGCATGCAATTACCATCCTTGGCATGTGCGACAAACTGCACCAAAAACATCCACTGATCCAAAACCGGGCACTCCTTTGGACAATGAGGAACAACCACATCAATGCAACCAATCTGAATGGCAAGTTTTGTCAAGTGTACACCCTAGCCATCCAATCCAGCTTGTTGATTTATTGACATGTTGGGTGACCATGAAATAGACCTCAATCATGATTGGGAGACTCCTTCCATAAATCCACAACATGGCTACTAGCTGTGTAGACTCTAACCACACAACATTTCAAGTCCCCCACCCACCCAATGTAAACACCATGCATGCCCTTTCATTCTAACAACAAAAAACACTAGATTTAGTGTTGTCGCACCTATCCTCCAACACTTACCAACCACGACTAAGAATAATTGTTCAAGGAACTGCAAGCACCGGAAAGCCACACATAGTAAAAAAAATCAAGTCAGCACTCATTGGTTCAGCTCCAAGCGGTCAAACTTCCCTCCTACTTCTTGCACCTACAGGTGTTGCAACTTTCAACATTGGAGCAACAACAATACATTCCACACTTTGCATACTGATCAAAGAGATGGCTCCCTTGCAAGGTCAAGTACTAGCAAGCTTCCAAGAAAAAATGTACTTTGTTCGCTACATTTTGATAGACAAAATGAGCTTATCGGTCCAAAGCTACTAGAACGTATTGACATTCACTTGCGCGAAGCCTTCCCTTCACATAACCACACACCCTTTGGAGGTCATTCTGTCCTACTCTTTGGAGACTTGGGCCAACTACTACTAATCAAAGACATTCCTATGTACTCCTCTTCTTCCTATGGTGGGACACTATGGCATAGCTTCGAAATAGTGATTACACTTACCAAAATGTTTCATCAGAGCAGAGAGGATCCCACTCAAATTCAATTTTGTCAACTCTTGTGCAATTTAAGGATGGCTCAACCTACAATTGTTGATTGGCAACTGTTAATGTCATGTTCAAGCTCAGCACTAACGTCTACAGAACAAAGTGCTTTCTTATCATCCATACATCTTTTTGCAACCAATGAAATGGTATCACTCCATAATAAGTGCATGTTGTTGTCTTTGGCACAACCCATTGCCTTATACACTGTAGAGCAAATAGGGAGTGCATCACACTTAAATCCAGATGATGAACAACTCCAACCTAAGATCATATTGTGCATCAACCAAAAGGTTAAATGCTAAGTTGTAATCTATGGAATGATACAGGCCTCGTCAATGGTGCTCTTGGACAAGTCAAACACATTATCTACAAGGAGAGAAAAAAACCACCACAACTCCCCTTGTTTGTTATTATTCATTTCAAACATTACATAGGTTCTACTTGAGATCCAAACAATCCAACAGATGTCCCTATTACCCCTTTGAGTTGTGGTGGGCAGCAGCAAATTCTATTAAAAATGGAATGGGCCTTAACCATCCACAAATCATAGGGCCTTACACTTGAAAGGGCCACCATTGACATTGGGAACATTGATCGGCAAGGGTTGAAATTCACAACAATTTCCAGAGTCACTCATCTTGGAGGTCTTCGTATCCACCCTTCATTGTAAGAAAAGCTAAGTGTGGAAGTGACTCTCTTAACATCAAAACCTCAGGGAAGAATGCAGAGATACATTTAAATTTTACAATTACAGTCCAAATAAGATGCACATGAAAGAGATAATAGAAACAGAGAAATAGACATACACATATGAACACCAGATTTATGTGGGAAAACCCTTACAGGAGAAAACCCCACCACACCAAGAGAAGTCACTTTATATTACAGTAATGGAGATTACATACAGAGATCAGACTTATCTTTCTGATGTCAAATTACATCAGCTTTCACAATGACCAACCTTGTACAGAAGATTCTAGTTACAATATACTCAGAATAGAATTCACACTGATCACCTTTCGAACTTTCACCCAACCATCAAACCGATCCTTCTAACCAAACTACTTATGCAATCTCTGAGTATAACCATGACGCCTCTGTCTGTCAAACTTCCTCTCAGTAATGGCCGCAACAGTCCAACTACTAGTGGTTCCCATTCGGCTTTTCTAATTGGTCAAATACAAGCCACATAGGATAGTCTTCACTCAGTCAAAGCGTTCAACCTATGTTGGCATGTCGGTGAGACACTAACCGTGTCTCCCCAATGCCACAAAGCTAGCATTTGATATAGCCAAGAGTCCATACTATCAGCAAGATGTTACATCGAGTCAAGAGAGCTATCGCTAAGACTTCGCCATGTCGTAAAGACCTCATACCAATTATCATCACTTTTATTGCTATCGCCAAGACTTATCACTTTTGCTAAGAGATCATACTGAGCCTTTATGTTATACCGAAACATTCAATAGTCAGCAAGACTTATCGCTTTCGCCAGGAGATCATATTGAGGTTCACAAGTTATCCCGAAGTATTCATCTATCCCCAAGACTTATCGCTATTGTTGAGATGTTACTCCGAAGTCTTAAGTCATACTGAGCACCAAACAACGGTTGGAAAGACTTCTCTCCATCGCTAAGAGTTCTTAGTGAACCCTTAGTGTTAGCCTGATGCCTTCGCTTATTGCCCATAGTCTCCCCGATATTCGATAAGAGTGGCTTGTCGGCCAGAGATATTCATATGGGTAAGAATTCATATCGAGCCACCATATGTTACTCCGAGTGTATACTGTCAGCGAAAATTTCCTTGATCGATGAGAGTTCATAGCGAAGCCTCCGTGTTACCTCGAAGACTCCAATCGCCATGAGTCTCCCTGACCACCACTTGACATTGACCCGTCGGCAAGAGATCAACTCGGGCGAAGTGAGATATAAATTGTCATAGTGATCATAATGTCACAGTGATAGATACATTCAACATGACTAAAGCAAGGTCACAATGACCAAAACTGTTCACCAAGGTTTCAACTGCTAGTCAGCCAGACACAAAGCATGTCACACCAACTTGGCTCTCTTAGAGGTTTCAGCCTGTGGGATTGAGGCATATATTTCCAACAATCTCCCACTTGATGAAGATCACACAGGCACCTCCAGAGCACAACGAAACTACTGAAAATCATGGGCACTAAGGCCCATCGAACTGGCACACACCTGAACTTGTCTATGCTCACTGGCTTCATCAATGCATTTGCAACATTTTCCAGAGCATCCACTTTTTCTAATGAGACCTTTCCATCCTCCACCATATCTCGTACAAAGTGATACTATACATCTATATGTTTCGTCCTGGCATGGAAAGTAGGATTCTTTGCCAGACAAATTACACTCTAACTGTCATAGAAAATAGTTATTTGTCCTGCATCAAAACCAATGTTAGAACACAAACATTTTAACCAGATTGCTTCTTTACAAGCATGTGTAGCTGCCATGTATTCTACCTCTATAGTGGACAAAGCGACTACAACCTACTGCTTACTCATCCAACTCATTGCACCACCATTCAACATGAAAGTATATCCATTGGTGGATCTTCTGCTGTCAATGTCCCTTGCCCAATCAGAATCCACATAGCCTCGAATGTTGAGAGTCCTTGTGATTCAACCAAGTTGCCATGGTAACACAAGGCATATTATGAAGTCCCCTTCAAATATCTGAATACTCTTTTCACAGCATCCCAATGTGTCCTTCCAGGATTAGCCATAAACCGACTAAGTACTCTGACTGCTTGGGAAATGTCTAGCCTTGTATAGACCATTACATACATAAGACTGCCAACCGCACTAGCATAAGGTACACTGGTCATGTCCTCCATCTCAGTAGGATATTTTGGACAGTCTTCAACAGATAGCTTTGTTCCATGCAAAAATGGAACAATTAGCTGCTTGCAATCATTCATGCAAAATCTATCTAGAACAGTCTTGATATACTTACTCTGACTAAGCCAAAGTTTTCTACTATTCTTGTCCCTAGTTATCTCCATCCCCAAAATATACCTTGCTGCACTAAGATCTTTCATTTCGAACTTAGCAGACAACTGAGACTTAAGATCAGAAATCATCAACTTACTATTTCCTATGAACAACATATCATCAACATAGAGAGCAATAATAAGAACTTGATCACTTTCAACTTTGTAATACACACAATGATCAGATTTTGATCTTACAAATCCCAAAGACAATACAAAAGTATCAAACTTTTGGTACCACATTCTAGGAGACTGCTTTAACCCATACATAGACTTTTTTAACTTGCAAACTAGTTTCTCTTTACCTTTCTCCAAAAAGTGCTCAAGATGGGACATATAAATCTCTTCAAGATCACCATGAAGAAATGCTGTCTTCACATCCATCTATTCGACCTCTATGTCATACGTTGTTGCAAGTGACAAAAGAAATCTGATAGATGTCAACTTAGCTACAAGAGAAAAAATTGCCCCATAATCAATTCCCTCTACTTGGGAATAACCCTTCGCAACCAACCTTGCCTTGTATTTTTTCACACTGCCATCCAGACCAATCTTCTTTTTAAATATCCATTTGCAGCCAACAGCTTTTCTGCGTTTAGGCAAGGGCACCAAACTCCAAGTGTCATTTATTTCTAATGATGTCATTTCTTCATTCATGGCTTCCAACCAAGAGTCTGAATCAGACATTCTAAATGCCTCTTTCACAGTCCTAAGCTCATCAGTGCTAGAAATTAAAGCATAGGCACAAGTAGAATCTATCAAAGAGAACCCATACCTATTAGGTTGCTTTATTTCACGAGTTGACCTCCTCACTTGCTGAGGCTGAGGTTGTTCTTCTTCATCAGAACTCTCAGAACTACTTGAGCTCTCCTAAATTTCAGGTAAATTTTGAATTTTGAATTCCTCTTTATCTGGTGTCAAAGGAATTTCAACTACATCCTTATTATTTTCTGACTTTGTCTCTAACTGCAGATCCAAGGTAGAAGGCTTTAGCTCACAAAAGATTTCACTTCTACTGTATAGAACCTTCTTTGTATCAGGATTCCAAAGCTTGTATCCTTTTATGCCAGCACTATAGCCAATAAAAATACATTTAACAGTCTTGTTCTCCAACTTAGATCTTTTCTCATACAACACATGAGCATATGCCTCACAGCCAAAAACACGAATATGTCTTAAAGAGGGCTTCTTACCAAACCATGCCTTTAAAGGTGTTTTCTCAACAAGAGTAGAATTTGGAGAACGATTTATCAAGTAACATGCTATAGCAACTGCCTCAGCCCAAAACTTCTCCTCCAAGCCAACACTACTTAGCATACTTCGTGCTCTCTCCATCACTATCCTATTGAACCTTTCTGTAACTCCATTTTGTTGTGGAGTATAAGGTGTAGTCTTATATCTTTTAATCCCATGGTCTTTACAATACCTCTCAAAATCATAAGAAAAAAATTCACCACCATTATCAGTCCTTAAACATTTTATTTTTCTTCTAGTCTGATTTTCTATAAGGTTCTTAAATTCCTTAAACCAACTGAACACTTCTGATTTACTTTTCAAAAATAAACAAATGTTATTCTCGAATAATCATCAATGAACGATACATAGTACCTTGACTTAGACAAAGAAGGAACATTCACTGGACTAAATACATCAGAATGAATATAATCTAGCAAACCAAAAGATTTATGAAGACTAAAATAAAATGAAACATGGTGTTGTTTACCATATATACAATGTTCATAGAATTCAAATTCGAGGTTACAATCTTCAAGCCCCTCAACCAGGTTTTTAAACCTTTCTCACCAATGTGGCCTAGCCTATGATGCCAAAGCATAGTCTTTTCTGCTGGAAGTTTAACTTCCATAGAGTTTACACAATTAGGAACATTTCCCTTTTTTCCTCCATGAGTAGCTTTATGTGACTTTTCAGAGACACTGTTACATTGAACAACATTTGCATCCAACTTGTACAAAGTACCAACATGAGCACCTCTTGCTAGCACCATAGAGCCTTTCATCATCTTGCAGCCATTTCTAGAGAACATGACTTGCACTCCAATATCATTCAACATACTAACAAAAAGTAAGTTTCGAGCCAGACCTAGTATATACATTACATTATTAATTCCCTTCACTCTTCCATCAAGAAATTGAATTCTGACTCTTCCATGACCAACTATTTCCAATGAAGAATCACTTGCCAAATACACCTTTCCACCATCGTATTTTTTCATACTTCGTGAACCAGTCTCTGTGAGATGTCATGTGGAAAGATGCTCCAGAGTCAATCAACCAAACATCATCTGATGCCTGTGTAGCCAAGGCTGCAATGAAGGCGTCTGCATCACTATGAGAAGAATCATTGTCAAATGAATACTTCTTCTTCTTTTTCTCCTCTTTACAATCCTTTCGGACATGACCAGGCTGCCCACAATTCCAACACTTCACCTTGGACTTCTTGCCAGGAGACTTTGATCTCCCCTCTGATTTTGATTTGGACTTCTTGTCCTTCTTCTTGCCTTTATCTTTCGATCTTCCCCTAACAACAAGGGCCTCCTTCGCCATCTCAAAAGATTTCCTTCTCATCTCTTCTGATAACAAAGAAGCAACAACACTTCCATTTTGAAATTGGATGTTGTACTCCCAATAGCCATCACCGGGCGATCCCAAGAATCTGGCAAAGAACACAATAACAGCATACAACGATCCTCTTCATCAATCTTCATGCCCACAGATGTTAACTATGCAATCAACATGTTGAATACGTTCAAATGATCAGTAACAGAACCTCCCTCTTGCATTCTCAAAGTGTACAGCTTCTTCCTCAGGAACAATTTATTCACCAAGGACTTCCCCTGATAAATAGATGCCAGTCTCTTCCACAAGGAAGATGCAGTCTTCTCTTCATGCACATTGAGAAGAACGAAGTTTTCCAAACAGAGCCTTATCAGCCCTTTAGACTTTCTATCTGCAAGGTCCCAATCTTCTTGCTTCATGCTTGTAGGCTTAGTTCCAGACACAACAATCCAAAGATCAAGATCAATCAACAGATCTTCCATTTTAAGTTTCCACAACTCAAAATTGCTGCCATTGAATTTCTCTATTTTAATCTTTCTTGACGTGCTTTCCATCTCAATCTGTAATTCAAATTTGACAAACTTCTACAAGACTCCCACTGAACAAAAATGACTCAAAAAACCCAACGTACCCACAAGGATAATACAAATGGCCAGGCTTTGATACCACTTGTACGAAAAAGCTAAGTGCGGAAGTAACTCTCCTCTCCTAACATCAAAAACTCAGGGAATAATGCAGACACTTTTAAGTTTTACAATTACAGTCCAAATAAGATGTACATGAAAGAGATAATAGAAACAGAGTAATAGACATACACATATGAACACCAGATTTACGTGGGAAAACCCTTATGGGAGAAAAACCCACCACACCAAGAGAAGTCACTTTATATTACAATAATGGAGATTACATAGAAAGATTAGACTTATCTTTCTGATGTCAAATTACAGCAGCTTTCACAATGACCAACCTTGTACAGAAGATTCCAGTTACAATATACTCATAATAGAATTCACACTGATCACCTTTCGAACTTTCACCCAACCATTGAACCGATCCTTCTAACCAGACTACTTCTGCAATCTCTGAGTATAACCATGACGCCCTTGTCTGTCGAACTTCCACTCAGTAATGGCCGCAACAGTTCAACTGCTAGCGGTTCCATTCGACTTTTTTGATTGGTCAAATACAAGCCACATAGGATAGTCTTCACTCGGTCAAAGCGTTCAACCTGTGTTGGCATGTCAGTGAGACACTAACTGTGTCTCCCCGATGCCACAAAGCCAACATTCGATATCACCAAGAGTCCATACTATCAGCAAGATGTTACACCGAGTCAAGAGAGCTATCGCTAAGACTTCGCCATGTCGCCAAGACCTCATATCGATGATCATCACTTGTATCGCTATTGCCAAGACTTATCACTTTCGCTGAGAGATCATACTGAGCCTTTATGTTATACCGAAACGTTCAACAGTCGACAAGACTTATCACTTTCTCCAGGAGATCATATCGAGGTTCACAAGTTATCCCGAAGTATTCATCTAACGCAAAGACTTATCGCTATTGCTAAGACGTTACTCTGAAGTCTTAAGTCATACCGAGCACCAAACAACAGTCGACAAGACTCCTCTCCATCACTAAGAGTTCTTAGCAAACCCTTAGTGTTACCCCGATGCCTTCACTTGTCGCCCAGAGTCTCCTTGATATCCTATAAGAGTGGCTTGTCGACCGAAGATATTCATATCGGTAAGACTTCATATCTAGCCACCATATGTTGCTTCGAGTGTATACTGTTGGTGAGACTTTCCTTCATCGCTGAGAGTTCATAGCGAAGCCTCCGTGTTACCCTGAAGACTCCAATCACCATGAGTCTCCCCGACCACCACTTGACACTGACCTGTCGGCAAGAGATCAACTCGGGCAGAGTGAGATATAAATTGTCACAGCGATCATAATGTCACAGTGATAGATACATTCGGCATGAATGAAGCAAGGTCACATCGACCAGAACTATTCACCAAGGTTTCAATTGCTAGTCGGCCAGACACAAAGCATGTCACACCGACTTGGCTCTCTTAGAGGTTTCAGCCTGTGGGATTGAGGCATATATTTCCAACATTCATTCACATTCCACAAATACACATGCATGCAACATATCCCTTATGTTGCACGAAGGATGAAAGAGGAGGCTCAACTGTCAGCACTATTAGCTTCAATCATTTGACATTCTCAAATATTTTTCAACAAGAAATTATAGGTTGGTTATATAATTCTTTACTCCTTTTCCTTGCAAAATCTACATTACTTGGATGGAGTTTATCATTACTTGCGTATTTGATCATGACTACCTTGTTCCATATTGTTGGAAACTACACAATTAAAGTTGTAGCTTCTTATACTGAAGCTATTGTTTGTCCTCGACCTCTACATTGCAAAATTTGGTTCACATTGGTAAATCCTTCTCCCTTCTCATTAATTCTTCATTGCTCTCCATTCCTCTATAATTAATAGATAATTGGATCTTCCTTTGAAATTTATCGCACTCTGTTGTTCAACTAAGTCAAAAACTTGTAGTTTCCTTTTTTGCAATTTGTCTTTAGAAAGGTTCCTAAAAAATATCCACTTCCTAATTTTAGTAGATTTTTACTTTTGCAATTCATAGTTAAGTTTCAATTGTCAATTCACAAATGTTTTGGACAAATTAAAAATGGTTTATATTACTATATCTATGGAAGCACTTTTTTATGCACCAAATATTTTCATGCAAGCTAGATCTTTATGGAATACAAACTGCATACAACAATGAATGATGTCTTAAGGTTTTTTCTAGAATTAACATACCTCTGTGTTATTTTGGTCTCATAGTTTACTTATCATTTCCTTTCTATACTGTCACCATGCCTATCATCCCCATTTGTGTGTCGAGAGGAACGATAATTTTCATATGTAGATGCTGAAAAATACATATCTTGATTATACGTTATATTAGAAGATACATGTGTAGCATGTGTTGCTTGAAAGTTGCTCTTTTACGAAACTCTTTATTTTGCTCATTTTCAGCTCACCTACACTTTACTAGGAGTCTCCTTTCAACACTACCATGAAGATTTTTCCAGCAAACTCTGCCCATTTTTAT
Organism: Sequoia sempervirens; assembly: GCA_007258455.2. NCBI lineage: Eukaryota > Viridiplantae > Streptophyta > Pinopsida > Cupressales > Cupressaceae > Sequoia > Sequoia sempervirens. The sequence continues at coordinate 200,779,985 of VDFB02379711.1, read as the reverse complement.
CTTTGGCATCCTTGACAACTTGACACAATGTGTGCTGAATCTTAAGGTAACTCACTTGACATTATTTCAATCAACTTTTTTTATGAGAATCTATACATGGCCATATCACTTTTCTTGTGTCTTATTTTATTATTACAGTTCTGCTAAATTAAGGTTGTTTTATCTATGGCTTTTTCAATATATAATCCTACTATAATACCTACTGTTACAACTTTCCTGACAACATCTTTTATTAATGAATTTATAGTAGCTATAAAAGCAATGGTTGCCAGACCTTTCCTAGTAACTCAACTTGAGGTAACTCACTTGCCATTATTTATGTGAAATATTTTATAGGAATCTCTACACAGCTAGATCAGTTTTGTTGTGTTTTATTTCATTATTACAGTTCTGTTGTTATCTACTAAATAAAGGCATTAATTTTATGTTCGTTTAGCAGTACTAATTTTTGGCTAACTTTTTTTTCCTTCTTCTTTAGGCTATTTTGCTGGCAGTTTTCCTCACAACATTATTTACTATTGAATGTATAGAAGTTGCTGCTGAAACTACAAATGCAATGGTTGGCAGAGCTATTTTCACAATGTGTACAATACAGTTCAAATCATCTTCATATGTTAATCTTAATACATTGTTTTTTACAAAGCTTATTGATTATACAGTAAATATTTCCTTGCATTTTCTTGCCATTTTACTCGTTACTGTCCGTTGCAAAAATACCAAATATACTGGTTCTTGTAATTTAAACACAAAATGTCAAAAGCCAAGGGTTCTTGTAATGAACACTAGAACTCAGATCATCTTCATATCTTAAACTTAATACATTGTTCATTCCAGAGCTTATGAATTATACTAGTTATTGTACTTTGCGAAAATACCCTCTGCTACTACTAAATAATGACTAGTAGTTCAAAATCATATTTTGTTAATTCAAATGCAATGACAATAAAATATATATGCATAACTTCATTTATTTAAAAAAGTTTGACACTTCACATTTCACAATTTCTATCTTTCAAATAGAATGTCGTAAATTAAATTATTGATCTCCACAAATCTTCGGTGTACCCATTGCACTCAAAGGTGCGATTGCTAGTATATTAATTTGTGACCTGGCTTGCACGTTAAATTGGGAATCAATGGAAATCTTTATCCTCCCTCCACTTTCATTTTTACGACAAAATAAAAGGAAAACTAAAACTATTACTTCCGTGCCAAATCAAATCAAATCAAATATTTTATCTTCCTACTTTGCTCGACTTACAAAAGAAATCATAAAAATAGTCATCTTCAATAATAACATGATTGCCATGCCCATTCAAAAGTCAATCTTGCCATCAAAGACGAATCAACACATTTACCTTTAAAGTACTTAGTACAAATTGCAATTTAGTGTTTAAATTAATAATAGATGTGATGTCAACATCATCTTTAAACCAAGGACAGCATTTGAACGTTAACAATACGATTTCAGTCAACAAACATTATCATTACTTGGGTTATGGGAGATCCTTCTCGAGATAGCCTATGTGGCCTTGCTTGACTTTGGACAATTTCTTAGTTGATACATTACATATTACTTTTCAAAGTACAAAAGTGTATATTTCAGTTTTAATTTTTTAATTTATTATAGTCATTTTCATATTTAATTTGAAAGTTATAATATATAATTGACCAAATCAAGTTTTTTTTTTATTGGAATAATTAAAGAAGGATACAAATCATAGAGTCAATACAAATCAACAATTGTAAAAACATCAAAGAAAGGTTTATATCAAACAACAAACAAGTTGTTGAATAAGTAAACAACTATCAAATGATAATAAGATTGTTGGAAACAATAGTAGTTAAAAGATATCCATCAAAAGAAAGATAGTAGATAAAGTTTTTAAACATAAACATAATAGTTGTCTCCTTCAACAAAACAGTGTCTTTGAAAACACAGACACACAAGAAGTTGTGGTTGCCACCAAAGTTCCTCGTTGCATCATGTGAGAGGATCAAACCAGTCGTAGAAAGAAATTCTTCAACTTGCACAACATAAATCATCTACTTCATAACCATGGCAGCACAATGAGGATCATCCACCAGATCATCAGAAACCTCCACAATTGTCCATTGTAGCATGTAGATCATGAAGACTAATTGAATCAGTACCCTACAAATTAACTTCAAAAGCATGGATTTACTCTTGTAAATTGACCACTTTGTTTTAAAGACTAGAGTTTTACCTAGAGATTATGCTAAAGTATAGCTATATGGAGGGAGAAATTCACATTGAGCATCAAGGCCTCTATTTGCAAAGGGAAAAAGGTGTGAGAGAAGTAAGCCAGGAACCAAAGTCTCCAAATGAATTTTTAGGATGATTTGCCTAAAGGTCTAAGAAATTATATTGTGGTGTTGGGAAAGTCCAAGAAGTGCAGATATCTAGGTTCAACTCTGAGGAAAAATAACAAGGAAAATGGAGGAGAGATAGCACCAAAGGGTGTGGGCATGAGAGTAGAGCCAAAATTTATGTTTAATAGATTCCATTTTGGCACAAAAGGGCATGAAGGAGAGGGAGTGATGAAGGAAAGTTGATCACCAATAAGCAATTTAATTTGAAGAACTTTCTAAGTCATTAGTTGGGATTAATCATCAGCTTTGGATCTCCAAATTTTGGAGCTTAGCTTGTTCCATTTAGATTGATTAAAATTGCATTTCTATTTAAGGTTAAGATCAGGAGCAAAGGAGAAGGGAGGGAGGAGCTATCGATAAATAGTATTGAGAGGAAAGCAATGAAATCTATAATTGTTGGGTCATTTCCAATATTTGAGAAAGTTATCATGACAAGTTATGGATAAAAAAACATGATAACTCAAGGGTAACAAGTTATCATATTTTAAAAATAAGATCCTTGTTAGCTGGAGATAGTTTGAATTGAGTTTTGAGATGTTGCCAAGGCTTCCAACTAAAATTATTGGGGTCACACAAATCACAAAAAACCTAGATGCCTTTTTTTTAAAAAGGTGTCTTCCTTTAAGGCAATTGACCTTAGCAAGAGGAATGTTGTCTTTTTGAACTAAATGATTCCACCAAGTGGAAGATGATGTGAAGCTTAAGATATGATTTAAGGATTGATCATACCAATATAATCTTTTTGAAGTGATCTACCACACTATCCAAATGGAGTTAGATGGGGTAGAACCATGAGTCTTGAAAAAAGGTGCTAGAAGAAGCTTGTCCTTCCAATTGACTGTCTAGAGAACAACCAACTATCACAGTTTGTATGTGATCGAAAACTAAATGCTTTCAAAGAGTATCTTTTTCTAAGGCCCTAATAATCCATTTAGTTGTAAGATAAATGCCTTGAGTAGAAGGATAAATGATTTCCAACCCCCTTATCTTTTGGTTGGATGTAATGAATCCATGAAGAAGTAGGCAACCCTTTCTTATTTCCCCAATTAGCCCTAATAAAACTCCTAATTAGTTGCATAGGTTGATTATAACACTTTTTAGAAGGAATTCAATAGGAAGAGATATACACATGGTTGACCAAGAGGATTTTGTTGGCAACTTGTATTCGTCCAACTAGAGATAAAAATCATTTGGTCTAATTTAATAGTTTGCATTTGATTTTGGAAAAGAACCAATTTCACATTTCTTTGAGAGAGGACCCTATTCCAAAGTGATCTGGTTATAATTCCATGTTTAACTTCACACCATTCACTAGGAATCCAAGGTGACCAAGGGATAGGGTAGGTCATAAAAAAATAGTTTTATAAATGGCTAACTTAGAGCCAAAAATGAAGAAAAAAAGATCCAATATGTCAAGAGTGTGAGTCACTTCATCAATTGCATTATGAATAAACATCATGATGTCATCAATAAAGTGTGAGTTTAGATATTTAGCATTGATATGAAGAGAGATACCTTGGATAAGCTAAGTGGATATAGAGCATCCTAAAAAAGATATCCAAGAGCATCAACTACACACACATAAAGGAATGGTGCAAGGGGTAGCCTTAGCGAATTGATTTTTGTAAGGGGAATTTAGATGAGAGGATTTCGTTAACAATAACTTTGGAATTAGTATCCATGAACAACATATTGATTTGATTACAAATTTTGGGACCACTTTAACATATTAAGAATGAAGGGCTAGTTGTAGCATTGTATATTGTCACCCTTGATAATTTCACACTATATGGACACCCTATTTTTCCTATGGACTTGATTATATTAATAATTTATTCATTTTGGGGCCAAATTTGGAAAATATATTAAAATCCCCGACATCCTAAAAAAGTTGGGGCAAAAGCACCTAGTTAGGGGTGAGAGTTCCCTTGACCTATAGGTGACCTATTTTAATAATTAATGTTTTGGTGGCGGTCCTTGGAGATTTAAAATGGATATGAGGTCAACCTATAATAAAAAAAATCAATTGGGATGCATATATAAATTTAAAATTTTCTCTCATTTGTACATCTAGAAAATTTGAACAAGGTGTTATCATGATCAATTATGCTCTTATTATAAAGATGTATATGAACTATCCTCTACATGCTATCCACACCAATCTATTATGTTTAGTGGACTAACCTCTTACACATCTTCAAGCATTTCAATCATCCATCAATTAGCTTTTGTGGCAACTTATGGTGTGAACATCACTTCAATAGAGATTTCATACCCAAGGTAACATTATCCATTTTCATTTATCATTACTGTTAATTATTGTTTATTTGGCCTCTGCTTGACCAAGGGTAAGCCTGCTTTATCATCATCATTTGTTGTTCATGGAGGTGGAAACACAAAAATGAGGTTTGACTTAGGTAAGCCCCTATACAACACAAACTTTCCCCCCCTTTTCTTGTGTGCAAGTCAAACTTGAAATTTTCGTCAACAAAAATCTATAGGAAAACATAAAGCAGACTATAGTCTGTCATCTAAAGTTTGCAAACCCTAAAAGTAGCATCTCTGGTCAAGGGCTCCCTCACCCTTGACCCTTAAATTCAGTCAAAATTAAAGTTTAGGTTCCTCTCTATCACCATTTCTCAGATCTATAATGTTTCATCGGTTTTAAATTTTGTTTGTACATTAAATTATAGTTTTAGATCTAGGGTTTATGTCAAATAGAATTATTAAAATACACATCAAATTTCTCCTCTTTGAAACTCAAAAGAACCAAACCCTAGTAGATTGGATCTCCTTTGAGGTAGCTAGCCAATCGTCAAACTCTAGTTGGTTTTTGTTTGAATATACCTGGGAAAGAAAAGAATTGATCATACTTGTTAGATCTAAGATCCCTTTTTTTACTCTACACCAACAAATCCAGTCATAGGCTATCAAAATTAAGTTTTATAATTAAAGCATCTTAGGCAAATTATTGTGCCCATTCAACTTTCTCCCAAGCAAGGACCAAATTGTATAATATGAATCTTCCTCCCATGAGTTCAATCTACTTTGGATGAACAATCACATGTGTGATGGTCTTGATTCTTCTTGCTAACGCTTTAGCAATTATTTTATATGAGGTATTGAGGAGGATAATAGGCATGCATCCAAACACTAATAGAGTCTTCATTTTTACCTTTGGGAATGAGTTTAATTAGTCCATGATTGATAACTACACCCTTTGATGTCTTCAAGGTAGGCATTACAAAAATCCTTTAGAATATGGGGCCAGAGAGATCTATAAAATTCAACTAGTAGACCATCAATTCTAAGGATTTTTTCAAATCCATGCACTATAAGGAGTAAGTGCAAGAAGTTGGGTCCACTATTTGGCCAAAAACTGGAAGTATTTTTCCTAAAAATTAAAGTTTGTCATACTTCCAAAGTAAAATTTGAAGCACTTAACATAGAATATTCAAAAATTCATGTAATATGAAATGTATCATTTTGAGTTTAGTCTTCAAATATATAATTTATTCTAATAACTAGATGATACAAGTTAATTTTGTATAGGATGTACAAAAACCACTTTTTAAAAGTCATTTTTTAGATACATAACATGCACATGTCCGACAAGCATAATTTGACCTAAATAAGAGAACTTTTATAATTTCTTTTGAGGAAATATGTGTATTATAGTACTTTGATGAGGATATTTTTTTATAATTTTTTTATTTAAATATATATTTTTTAATTAATTTTTTATTTGCCCTAATTGCTATTTTTGAAAACTCATTGTGTATGAGAAACATAATTTGAGCTAAAATTATCATAATTTTTTTTTATTGTTTAAATAATAATGTCTAGATTGATGACATAAGATTTATTGAAAATAACTTAAAAAATTAAAATTTATTAAAAAAATACTAATACATGATATTTCAAGTTTATGAACCAATTTCTTAAAAATAATAATTAATAAATAGATTTAAATAAGTCCACTTATAAAAAAAGTTTATATATTTGAAAACTCAACATCGTCATCTATAATGAATTTTAACATCAACAAAAAAATATAAAATAGAAGTCATCGAGACAATTTGCTAAAGCCATTTTTTCTGTTGTTTTCATGGCATTGTACTTGCAAGTCCAAGGCTAAGGGTTTGGTTTCCAAGCCTAAAAAAAAAGTAAAGACATGGGTTTCAAATTTTAAATTTTATGAAACTCGTACCCACTCCAAAACACATACCCATAAAACAAAAGTAAAGACATGGGTACCCATTCTAAAAAAAAAAAGTACTCATTTTCAAAATAAAAATGGGTACTTGTTTCATATAGGTATAAATTTAGGTTCGGAGTCCAATCCTAAAAGGCTGCCCATTTTTTATGAAAACTGTAGGGATTTTTTTGATCTTGACACTTCCACTAAAAGTGGGCCCAACTTCTTGGACTTACCCCAAGGCTTCATCAATCTCTTCAATGGAAATAATGTAGTCAAGGCAATTGCTATCTAGGGTCTATTTTCTCAAGAATGCAACCAACAACACATTGATTCAAGAATGGGAAGAAAAGAGTCTTTTGTTGATTCATCAATACTTTTGTTTTTCAAATGATCATTAGAAGTTTTTCATAATATCGACCTGGCCAATTTATAGAATTTTATTTGTAGGTTTATTAGCAAAAATGTGTTCCATTTTGTGCTTGTGCTTGAGATATTGAAAGAATTTTCTCCCACAATCTCCATCCTCAATCCATTGTAGTTGGGCTTGCACTTGAGCATATTTTCCTTTATATGCATCCATTTTGTGAAGAGCATTCTCAACATTGACAATAAATTACTACACAAAAATATTGTGAGGATTAGAAACAAGAATAGTACGTGTGAGATGGTGAAATGAGATCTAACTTGTTAATGCTTAGCCTAAATCACTCATTCCACCTTAAAACATTGGGGGACACAAAAATAACCAAGGTAAAAATTTTGGTTGTTGTCCTTAAGGGAGAGCCAAACAACTGGTCAAGGTTTCGGTTCCCTTTTTGTTAGGATGATGGTTGAACATGATAATATGAAATTTTACAAACTAGGTAAATTAGGACTAAAGAGATGAACTATTATAGAATTCAAAAGAATCAAAGCAAAAAGACAAAAACAAAAAACATGACTGAAAAGTGTAGATAGAGGAACTTGGCATATAAGTATGATGAATAATTGGTTGGATAGGGGCATGTGTGCCCTAGTCTAGAAATGTTGGTATCTAGGGTTTCAAAGCTTGTATGTATGCATCATAGTTTGAAGGTATTTGACAGTTGGGGTCGGGTTTTGAAGTCCAACAATTTGTGACTAATCAACTTTCCCTAATCAAAGGAGGAAGGTGCTTAAATGCTTATCTTAGGATTTTGAGGCCTTGATATCTCCAATCCACTTGAATCCACTTCAAACTTGTAACTTGCAAGAAGGAAAAGGGGAAAAGGGTTGTGTCATATAGGGTCTTGCCTCAATAAAACCTTGTTTTGATATTTCTACCTCCACAAATGGCTATGACTATAATGATATAAATCATGTGCTCTATGGAGAGTAGAGGCAAATCGAGATAAAAATGAATGAAAAATCAAAATACCTCTTTAAAAAGGCCTAATGTGTTTTTTGTCATTCTTTTACTATGTGGATTCTATCTTGGAAGAACTTTATGAGATTTCTTGGGGATATCATAGATGTCACCAAGCATATTAATTGGGATATATTTCATCAAAGATGTTATAATAAAAAAGAGAGTTTTAGAATGCAAAAAATATTATCCCAATATGTAGTCAAAACCTTAAAATTAAGATTAAAACAAGCAACAAAATACCATTTTTTTTTAAAACGTCTAACTTAATTCACTAATTTTTTTATTAACTAACAAAGGACCCTCCTAGTACCATTTAATTGATGGGAAAAATGACATGGTCATGGTGTCCACCAAATAGGAGATGGAAAACCAGCTACTCTTTTGAAAGGAGACACAATATAATCCCCTCAAGGTATTAGGGTTGTCAAGTCTTGACTATTACATGAATAATTTAGTGGTAGATGATATGATGTTTTAATTAAGGGTTCTAATTTATGTCTCTCATATTTTTAACTAAATTTTTTATTTCCACCACTATCACACCCAAACTTTAAATGAAAAGTATTAAATAAAATTTGGTTGGAGATTATGAAAATAAATACATTTAATTCTTTTCATGTACTATAATAATTTAGCATTGATTGCTACTAGAAAATATATCAAAAATAAATAGTAACTAGTTGATGTACGGGGTCATTGTTGACTTCCTTGTTTGAATTGAGAAAATAAGTTAATACTTATGCAAAGGGTAAATTTCAAGAAAATAGTAATGTAATTGTTCACCCTTCATATCTAGGTCCATCAAACCTACAAAATTCCTCTTTAGTATTATGATGTTTTAAAATCCTTTCAATAAGGTATCTACTAACCTCCACAACATGTTGATAGAAATATCAAAAATAATTTTTTTAAATTATTAAAAAAAAAATCTTATCATTGTCAAGTGAGACACTAACTTGATGTATGGGACCCTTTTAGTAGATGTCTTAGAGTAGGAGCTTGATTCTTTTCCCCTTTATATTATATATTGTCCTATGAGGTTTACATACTAAATCCATATTTCTGAATCAGACCTATATCTCTTCTAAAGTATAAACACTTGCATCATTTGACCCACCGAAGACTAAACAAATCTATTTAAAATATCTACATAAATAATGTAACTATTCCTCTATGTTCCCTTATTAAACCAAATGCAAAGGGTAAATTGAAATTGTTGTTTATTCACCCAACATTCCATACCTTGGATCCAATCTCCAAACCTTTATATTATCTTACCCTCAATACATAAGAAAAAAACATTAATGAAATTACCCTCTCTACCCTTAAAACTAATGATATATTTATCTATTTTTTCTAATATTAAATATTCAATTATGAACTAACATGATATGACATTGGTAATTGAGTGATTTCCTTAGGATTTTTTACTTATCATAGATTTTATGGACATGACATGGAAACATGTGTAGAGTTGAGACATAAAATTCAAGATCTTATATCTATAAATTAACATGATTCATGCCAAAGGTTTTAATAATGGGTGCAATCACTCTATGACTCCCCCTAAAAAAAATATATAAATAATTTGGATGTGATTGAGAAATAAGTACACATTGACAAATAATGAATTGAAAACAATATTCATGATTTTGATTACTTTGTGGGCAATATTGAAGAACACAACCCCTCCACCCATGTCACTCATTAAATTTTCTAATGATCGAATCCCTAATAATGGATATCATAGACCAATATACCTTCAAGGAAAAGTTGAAATAAAAACGGTAAATAATTTTATAGCTTGTCTTAATTATCAATTAAATATTTGTATGAATGAATTTTCAACCATTATTTTCAACATTTACCTAATATACATTTTTAGATATTGCACTAAAATATTCTAATTATTTTATGTAAAGCATCCTTATTAAAAGAACGTGAAATAGAGAATTACCTACTTTCATATTATATCTACTTTGAATTACTTTAGTATTATACTTTAATGTCCTTAAATTAAACATCATCTTTTTTACACTAAGTAAAATTCATATATGATGAAATTGTAACTATATAATAACATACATATAAACTTCTTTATATAAAGTAAACAATTTTATTACTAATTTTTTTTAAAAAAAAATAATAGATACCTTATTGAAAATATATCTAATCCATTAAACTACTTTTTGCACAACGCAATTCTTTATATTAATCTAAAATTTATCATTAAATTAATACAATATTAAAATAGGGTAGTCATTTCATAATCTTCACCCATAGACTTTGTAAATTACCTTTCATATTGGAAGCATTCCCATATTAATCATTTCAATTTATTCCTTTACATTGGTGATATTTCACTTAAATCTAGATATGATGATATTTAAATGTACTGATAAGAGTTTTAAATGTGTGTGGAGAAAGATATGATGATATTTAAATGTGATATAAATATCACCTCCAACATGACATGTGAAGCACTAACAACACTTGCGGGCAAAGTAGTTCTTAATTCAAACAATAGTTGGATGACACCTATCATAACATGCACTAAATTCAAGCATGGTTTACTTTTAAAGGAAACTTATTGTCAACCATATTCTAATGCTTGCACATTTATCATAGCTTTGGAATCTTAAAAACCACATATATATGAGATGATTGAATGGGAGTATTCCATGTCTCTTGCAATTTTCATTTTACATTATTCGTTCATCCCCCCAAACTTTTGTTGTCAAAGTAGGTATGGACAACATGTCACATAAACAAACCAAAAAAATGTCACTTTCTAAAATTTGTTTTTTTTAACATTGTATATGTGAAGAGGGAAGCATTTAATTATAGTGGCATTGCTTTCCAATATAAATAGTAACATAAACAATCAAAATGGTCAGATTTAGATTGCATCTCTTTTTGGGGTGTATATAAGTCATGTTAAAATAAAAAATGTTTGTCTAGTTTTTTCTCCTATCTATTTATATATTAGAATTAATGTATAGTTATATGTTTTATTTTATAAAATATTTAAGGTTGTATCATTTATGTCATATTATCATAAGTTTATTTATATATAGATTAAAGGGGTTATATTCATTTCAATGCTACAACAATCCTAGAGATTATCTTGTCTCTCTTTCTATTCATGTTGCATATATTGATGGAGTTACATGGATTTCAACTCCTTGACAACCCTATACAACTTGATGTCCTTTTTCATAGCCTTTCACAAGGTTTCATGGGTACCAACTCAACAACATCCTCATGAATTCATCTTCATTCCCCTTGTGATTCCATTTTCACACGAAATAAAAGTTCACACAAGTACATGCAATGCAAAGTTATTACAATTTTTTTATGTCCATGTTTAATGTGGGTGTCTCATATGTTTTGTGGTGCTCATATGTGTAGGTTAGGAGGTGTGACTTTACTAAGAACACATAGAAAGTGAGGGACACCATCTAGATTATATCATTTTGAGACCATGGTTTTTATTTTATTTATTGCCTTATTTTACTAAATTGCATATATGATTCATGCAATTCACATGGAAGCTAAAGTGGAGCAACATTTAGAGGAGAAAAGTGCACACTTTGCATATTCCTCCACTTATTTTGACCTCGTCATTATATGTGTCATTTTGAAGCTTAGTTAATAAATTTTTGCACATAAGTTGATAAAACCTAGTCAATACCCATGTCTTATATTATTTAAGCCCTCTTGTTATACACCCATCATGATTATTATATGTTTTTCACATTGGGTATATCACAAGTATGATTCTATCTCTTGAATAGAACTAAAAGTTTAGATAATCACCTCAAATTATTTGAACATAATTTTTACCACTTTTAGTTGACTCCTTCCAAAAATGATCATTGCATGTAATCTTATGTGTAAAACTATTTAAACTTAATACCTACCTTTTCATATTTAAAGACATCTTAGAAGTCCATATATCATCAATGGAAATTTGCACTATGCATTCACATCTTGTGTGTCTTTTATAATTTCAAACTCTTCTAGAAAATAATAATTTAGAGGGGATGGAGACTTAAGGAAATTTGAAAAAATAATCTTAGAATATAGGAGATTCCTAAAGGTTTTTATTAACATTATTTTACTATTAAAATAAATTTGAAGTTATGAGCATAAATTTTGGAGGCAGGGGTAATTGTAATTAGCATCCTAATAGGCGGGATGTAACTGTACATGACAGGGCTATCTTATTTTAGAGTTGACCATAAATACACAATAACTATATGAGTGATATTGTAAACCTAGTTTCTAAAATTTAAAATTGATTATTTGTTCATTTATGCATAATCCAAATAAACGTCAACTTCTACCATCTTCAAGAATGAAACAAACTTTAATTTGTTGATTTATTACATTCAATTCATTATATTTATTTTTAAGTCTAATTTACATTGATTATTGTACTATTTGTTAGACTTAAATATTTGCATTTATATGAAACTAAAAGGATTCTAAGGTTTCACTTATTTTCTTAGACAATTATAATACCAATCAATTAAAAAAATTATATAAAAATATAAAAATATTATTTTTAAAAATATCATATTACACTTTGATTACTTAAAAATAATATCAAACAATTAAATTCAATAAAAAATAATTAATTATTTAAATAAAATTATAATAAAACATAAATTAATCTTATTGATATAAACAAACCATTAAATTTTATTAAAATATTTGTGAACATAAACAGAAATTAAAATATATTTTAATTTTAATTTGAAAATCAATAAAAACTAACTTTTAATAATCATAAATAATCTACTTTGTAAATATTTGCAACTCTCATAAAATATGTTTTTATATTGATAAAAGTGGTCTTAATACAATATTATATAATTTCTTCATCATTTTATATTTGTTAAAAGTTGATTTCTTGTACACTTTACACGCACAGTTCACTTGCCTTAATATCATACAATTTTTATTTATTTTATATTGGTTAAAGTTGGTATCTTACACTTATTATATTATGTAACTATTTGATCTAATTTATCTTCTAAATAGTATATTAATTAAAGGGTTGTAGTTCAACTTGTTGCTTGTACGATTGATAAGGAATGAATATTCAAATCCTTGGTTGTGTAATAAATAAGTGATAGGGTTAGGATTTGTAAGTGCCTAAATTTATAGAGGCATACATGGTATTTTATTTATGATTTAATAATCCAACATGCAATCCACGTGACATGAAAAACCTCCTTTCAACTTAGCTAACCTTGATGGAATTGCTAAGTGAGCCCATAAGACCCTCCCTTGCCTTTGTTCCATGTTTGTTAACTTTTTTTATGCTTGTGTGCTTGATCATATTTCATAAACTATTATTTTTCCCCTTTAGTTATGGAATCACCATTTCCATGTTGAATCACTCTAGTGATTCCTAATTACTCAAGTGATTTATCCAATCACCAAAACAATTTCTAATTGATAAAATGGGAAATTTTAAGTTAAAATCTAGACAACTTACATGAATTTTCCCATGCACCATTTTTACACTAAATTTGGCTTCTAAAATTAAGTTCAATTCACCTTGGATTTTTCCCTACATGTGAGAATTTCTAGTTCTCATCCCTAATTGTGGATATAGGTTTATTAATATCCTCAAGAAGCTTCTTCACATGTATTTTGGGCTATTCATGTTTTTGGAAAATCTTTTTTGCTCCTCCACACACACATGTATAATAGTAAGCCTAAGATTTGATCCTAGAGATATTTATTATAAGTCTACCCTTCCCTTCAAGTTTCTTTATTAGCACATGCATCTTACAACATCGAGGCTCCATTTGTTACTTGCAAGCTAGATAAGCTCTCTAATTAGCCATTATAATAATATATTATTTTTATATCTTGCTTCTTTGATCCTTATTTTGTGTTCTCCATTTCCCTTCCATTAAAGTATTTCCGAAGTTTAGAGAGGATAATAAGGCATCAAGCTATACCACCGAGAACAAACTTTCCACCACAAACATCCCTTACATCCCAAGTTTCTCATATCCTAGATGTGGGATCCATTATGTCATTTGTCATTATATAGAATATTTTACTTCAACAGAATATACAAAATAGGTAGGTTCCTACTTTTCTCTATATTTATAACATTCTACTACAATTACTATGTATAGTGTAGAACTTAGAATAGATAGATTATCTTGTTAATTTAGTTTAGTTTGGGAAAGCTCTCATTTCATTGCAATAGGACATTTTTTGAGAATATTTCACAAAATAAATCATTCATCTCCAAACAAGAAAAATAATAAAACAATTATAAAAGGAAAGCAAGAAGGCATTCATATTTGAATACAACACAAAAATCAACAACTCAGATAAATTGTGTTTATTAAATTATGAAAAGTACTTTGAATAATTGGAGCTAATTTATTATTCTTTGATTAAAAATGCTTTGTTTAAAAAAAGTTTAAACCAAAAAGAAGAGAAGAACAAAATTTATCAACTTTCATGTTCTCATTTTAAGATTTTAGTATAAGATAATCTTAGATTGCTTATCGATCATTTAAATTTGGGAAAATAAACAAAAATGATAGTTGCATTTATACTACTAAAAATTATTTATTCAATTAGTGGTTTCTTACTTGCACACTAAAAAAATATAAATTATAGACTACCTTACTTCGAATAAGTGCAAGAAGTTGGGTCAACTTTTTGGTAAAAAAGTGGAAGTATTTTTCCTAAAAATCAAAGTTAAATGTCATAGTTGGAGTAAAAATTTGAAGCACTTACATAGAATCTTAAGAAAGTCCAACAATATGAAATGTAAGATTTTGAGCCTAGTATCTAAATATGTAATCTATTCTAATACCCAAGTGATAAAATAATTTTGTATAAGATGTACAAAATCACCTTTTTAAAATCATTTTTTTAGGGTCATAACATGCATGCATGCAACAAGCATAATTTGACCTAAATAAAAGTATTTTTCTAATTCCTTTTGGGGAAAGATATGTATTATAGTGAATTTTGATGAGGATATTTTTTTATAATTGAATTTATTTTTGGTAGAGCTATCAAATAATTTTTAATTAATTTTTTATTGGTCCTAATTGCTATTTTTGAAAACCCCTCATGTACAACAAACATAATTTGAGCTAAACTAATCATATATTTTATTTTATTTTCCATTGTGTAAAAAATGATGTTGAGATTGATGACATATTAAAAAAAATTAAAAATTAAAAGTTATTAAAGATATACTAATGCCTGTCATTTCAAGTTTATGGACCACTTTCCTCATTAATTAATTAATAAATAGAAAAACATGTCCAATCATTACAAAATTACATATTTGAAAACTAGGCATCGTCATCTAAAATGGGTTTTAATTTCATCATTTTTTAAAGTAATCAACCATAATGCTAAATTTAGTTTTTCTCTTGTTATTTTCATGACATTGTCCTTGTAGGTCCAAGGTTGAGGGTTGGGTTTCCAAGCTTAAAAAAAAGAAAAATCACAAGCTTCAAATTTTAAATTTTATGAAATGTGTACCTATTCTAAACAGGTGTGAGAATATAATGTAAATAGAAATGGTTACCAATTTCATTTTGAAATGCATTACTCATTTTAAAAATATAAATGTGTACCCATTTTTTTTCATGCGGGTATAAATTTAGGTTTGTGAGTCCAATCCTAAATAGGCGGTACCTATTCTTGTCGAGATATTTTTCAAGCCTGACACTTCCACTAAAAGTGGACCGATTATCTTGCACTTACCCATTTATCATTGTTAATTCCAATATTTCAATAGAAAATTATGAGTATTCACTTTATCAACATTCAACTCATCTAAAAACATGAAAACAAGCAAGTGTAACTTAGATCCTCTCATATTAGAGTTGAAGGCTCCAAGCTTAGATCTAAAATAATGAAGTAATATTTAGTTGAATCAAAACAAGGAGAAGAAAGCAGAAGGAGCAATTTCAAGTTCAAGCCAATCATAAAAAAATGAGAAAACAATCTCTAGAGACTCTTTATCCATATTTCCTTCTTCATGATTACATCCAAAATTTTAAGTACATTTGTACAAGTATTAAGGAGGATTGGGTAAAAGATTTCTTATAGGAAATAAGAGAAAAATACCCCCACATAAATTCATTGAGGAACAACATGCTTAATAAATTCAAAAAACATGACAAGATAACAATCAAGAGTAGTTATTTATCTTGATACACCTTGGCATATTGTTCAAGATAGAAACATGTTACCTTGAATTATTCTTAGAAAATGTTCACTGAGAACTTGAAGTGCTAAGAGACCTTAATGCACAAACACTTGAAGAATCATTACCATAACACCTCTATAATGGCTCACAAGAGCCAACCCCCACGTTACACACACCACAACAAATTACATCACAAACCCAATTATCATATTGGGATCCTTCTCTCTCACAAAGAGGATGTCCTCCAAAAAATCCCTTGTTCTATTTATTGTTTCCATGTGAGTATGAGACATTTGGCCATATGTATACAATGCATATGTATCCCCACTTTTAAATTATACATAGTAGTGGAGAGTCAAATTTAGTGAATATAGAATACTACCTTAGTAGAATATGAATTAATGAAATTTAATTATTCATGCAACTTAGGCACATGATTCATATATACCAACAAGTTGTAAAAATGACCCAAGATTATTATATAACTTCTTAAGAAAAAAAAATTACATTTAAAAAACCAAAAAAATGATTAATTTGATGGAGCAACAAAGAGCAAAAGAGTAGTGAAAAGCAAAAGAATGATAACAAGGAGAGGAATAACAAGGTAAGGGTAGTCACAAAGGTAGGATATTTTTGTAGTTAGATGAAGAGAAAAGGAAAAACAATGCTTCAACTAGTGTGCATTAAGTATAGGATGGGATGATTTCAAAATAAAATAAATTGCACTAAATGATATTGCAATAATAAAGGCATGAAAACTATGCCTCCTAAATCGAGGAAGATTAGAAAAGCAAGAGACTCCATGGTAATAAAAAAAGGCAATTGTGATTGTGTTAGTCAATGCATCTCAACCTTTCTCCTATTGATAAAATTCTAAAAAATGCAATTTTTGGGATATTGAGCAGAAAAACTCAATTTATAGGCTATAGAGTTAGTTTTTGGCCAAAAATAAATATTCTAGATTGTTTAGCAACACCAAGGGGGTTCTTATGTCATAGGTATCTTCAAGCTCTATAATTCAAATAAAAATGGGCTTAATCAGCATCTTGGATCAAAACTTATGGCCTCCAAAAGTTTGCATGGGGAATGTTAAAATATGTTGGACAAATAAAGAGCTCTAAGGGGGAGTTACACTTGTTGACCAACTTATGATGCATGTTATGATATGTATCTTAAGGCATATTTGGTTAGAGATAATTTAGAACACCCAATTTGGTGAATGGATTATAACAAGGTTATGATAGGTGGAATGAATATGCTATTTTTAGCATGTAGATCATCTTGAGATTTGAGCATTACTTTTTGGGTGGTTTTATCTCATGATTTTCTAATTACTATTTGATGGTTTCATATATTGTATCTCCTATATATATTAGGTCCTTAAGATGGAGGTTGTGTGTAGAGTTTTATAGATATTGTTAAGTTGTTAAAATTCCTCCAAATCTCTAATTGGTGATACTCTTGTGAAGTATTGATCTAAAAGTGTATTGTGGCTATGTTGTTTACTGAATAATACATTGGGTACTTTGGACAACATCAAGTGGGTTTCCATAAAATTATAGAAATACTTAGTGAAGATGAGATACATTGCTAGAGATTCAAGTTTACCTAGGATTCACTAGCCTATTCACCTATGGTGAAACAAGAATTATCTTCCCAAGGTTAGTGTCTTTGCTTGGACTACACTATACAAAAGATATTAGCAATTGACAAATTCAAGAAACTTAGCTATTATGGGTCCTTTGTATGTGTGTTGTGCAAATGGGCTAAGTAAATGGTTAACCATTGCTTTTTTAATTGTCCATTCACCACTTATTTGCTAGCTTTGTGAACACTTATTGGCCCAAGGTCTAAAGGCATTAAATTATCTTTTGTATTTGGATTGTGAGTACCTCATTGCTAATTTGAAAGGTGTGGAAAGAAATAAATAGAAGAACATTTTAAGGGAAACACACAACTATTATTCTCTTTCTAAGCAAGCTACTAGAGGAACAAAGAATTGGTTCAAATATAAAGAGGACTCAAATTTACCCTCATTCATTAGGTTTTTAGAGATCATTCTACCTCAAATTTGCGTATGGGAATCAATTGGTATCCTCCCCCTTTAGGATGAATGAAATTGAATTTTGATGGGGGTACTAGAAGGAACCTTGGGAAATCAAGTGTGGGTGCCATTACAAATTAAAATGGGAATCAACAATGAATTTGAGGCCCAATATTTTCTCCTTGGTCTTCATGTATGTAAAACAATGGTGTTTGTCATTTGCAAGTTGAAGGAGATCCAATGGTGATTATTAATGCAATCTATAAAAGAGGCTCTTTGAATTGCATGGCCTATAATGGGTTCATTAGTAGCTTTAACAATACAACACATATGCATGGAGATTAATAAAGGTATTTTTTGGTAAATTATAGAATTGATAACTTAGATGAATTGTATATATAATGAATAACAATATTTATTCTTGGGATTTTTTTGAGACCATGGTCCAACTATGATCTCGCTATCAAATCATTAGACAAGGATGGTAAACTAGCCCAAATGATTAACACGTATTGTTTTCCATGTGGAGTGCTTGGAAAAACATAACATTTAATAATAATTTGTGACAAATTTCGGTTCAAACATATGATGTAATAACATCAAAGATTTAACTGAGGTCTTAGTACTTAACAAGAGAATATTATTATTGGGAGGATGGGAAGTGCTATTAAACAGTCTTGGTTCTCTCGTCAAAATCACTAGCTTTTGCTCTAGCTCTCATCTTTGAACCATGGATACTAGTGTACAACCAATCTATAGGGGGTGGAAAGTAGCATTTTTGGGGCTCATCTTTAACCTCTATCTAAAGAAAATTTTGTAAACAAAGGCCATTATTATGATACATGCCATGAAGCTAGTGTTGGAAGAGGAATTTTAGTTCAATGACCACATATATCAAGTTAACTTTGATGTGGCTTCAATTTTTTTTGGGGTGCTTCTTGATATAGGGGAATCTAAAGACATAGTTAGGGCCATGGCTACTAGTTTGATTCACTTCTAGTGGTACCAAGGGTTGGATTTGATCTTGGAGGAGGCAGTGCAGGTGTTGGGATTTCCATTGAAGGTTGGGGCTACACAAGTGAATAATGGAGTAACCATGCATCCCTAGACACCCTTCATCATTTTGGTAACAAGTCTTTTTGAGGTAATGTACAGGGACAATATTAATATCCTAAAATATGCAAGAGTGTTATCTCCACTTCAACAATTAATTAGTCCATCTTAGTCTTGATAGAGATAGATGAAGACATAATATGTAAAGGGTGGTGAAGCTTGAAGATGTCAAATAATAAGATCTTTTTGTTTCGTGTCACAATTGTTTAGCTCTTACAATTATTATGTCATACCTAATCAAAACAAATAATAATAACTGTTTTATCCCTTAAGATTTTACATCTCTTATCTTCTTATAATAGAACAACAATTTTGTATTTACTTTTAATATCTCAATACAAAGAAAATAGTCCGAAAATCTGTGATATTAGTTACAAAGAGAGTAGTGCTTGAGAACACAATTCACCCTAGTAAAATAAAAAAACAAGCTTTGTAAATTCATATTTTTGATTAGATAAGCTTTGTAAATTCATGTTATCCAATGCCACGAACACGATTTTGATTGTACCAAGAAATTTTAAAGGCTGAGGGGCCTCCACCGCAATTGACGGTGAACAGTTGCATGTGGAAACAAGATTTGATGTTCTGCAATTGAAATTATCGACTGTGACGTGGTACCTACTTTATTGCACTCATCTTCCACCTGGAAACCCACTACAAACGGTTGCTCCAGCTTTTCTTTGAATGCTTACCCAACCACGAGGTTAAATCTAACCCCAGATAAACTCTGTTTAGCGCTGACCTGGAAAGTTTCTCCCGAAAGTTTATTTGAATGATTGGAAACCTGGGCATCACTTCAGACCGCACTTACTCAGATGGGAGACCCGAACAAGCCATGCCGCCTGTCTCCACCGTTTTAAACTCCTTTATTTTATATCCCACACCGTTCCAACTCATCCCACTCGTATATAAGCGTACCCCCTTTCTCTCATTTCCATCCTTACTTTCTCTCTGCAATTTATTTATACTCAGAGAAATAATCAACCCTGTCAAATCCGCTTCTTGAAGTTTTTGTTTGCCGATATATCACAATGTCTGGACTGCTGAAGAAGCGCAGCCGTGAGGAAGAGACTCTGCCGAGTTCTCCCAAACGTTTCCATGGGAGAACAGAGCAACAAAATCTCCATTCTTTGGAAGATATTGAGTTCTTGGAGAATTTTCAAGAAACAGAGGAAAAGTGCTGTGCGAGCGAGGAAGCGGTTAGCGCAGTCTTAAGAGGTTTGGAGGAAGAAATTGGCGTAACGTCCTCATCCGCATCTGACCAGGAGTTTTCTGGACAAAGCAGGGAAGATGAGTCCCTGGCCTCTGATATGACCAGCGGCTACGGAGCCTCCGAAGGCGGCATTGACTTGTGTTACCTTGTGGGAGCTTCAGACGATGAGCTTGGCATACCGCCTACCCCTCTTTTCAGCTTAGAAGACCAAAGCCAAGCCGGTTTTCCTTCTGAGGAGGATGATTCTGGCTTTTCCTCAGATTTTGCCGAAAATGGAGAGCTTAAGGGCTTTCTTGAGAAATGGCATTTTGAGGACGATTTCGTGGGCTGCACGCAATTTTCATTTATTGAAGACACTGCAGCCCCTGCCTGGGCTGATATCGTCAGCCAAGGCCTGTTTGTCGACGGAGATTATTCTCAGTCATGGGGACTGGAAACTGCCGGTGACATATGAAGAAAGAGATAAAGTTTAGTACCCCCAAATGTACATTTTGAATGTAGCAGTCAAATCTTTAAAAAAATTGTTCATTGATTTCTCCAGGCTTTTGACTGTACCCCTCCTGTACAAGATTTAAATTACCAGGAATCATCTCTTTAAATATTTATGGTGTTTCTGGTTCTCTAGACGTTATACTCTGGTTTCTTTCTGAATATTTAGACGTTGGACTGTGATTTTACATTTTGAGTATTGAGAATGGATTGTAGCCACAAAACCTAACATTTTACATCGAATTAATAAGGATTTAAAACTAAATTAAAAGATTTACAACAATGTAGAGGAACCGGGGAATCTAAGAATACACAGTGCGCAAAGTAATCTCCGTCGACAAACAGACCTTGGTTGACCAAAAACTGAGAATAATCTCCGTTGACAATCAGACCTTGACTGACGGAAAACCAAATAATCTACGTCGAAAATTTATCGAGCAGTGAAATTGCACCAGTAATGGCGATGAAAAGAAAAACTCTTCGATGAGAATATTGTCTTATTTTCCAATCAATGAAATTTACAGGAGTTAAATTAAAGTTTACTGGCAGACTATTTTTTTGCAGGGTAAAAACAGATGCCAGGTCTTTGCATAAACAGGAGTGATGGTCTGTAGCACGACGACAAAAATAAACATGCAGTTGCCAGCACTGGTGCAGAGTTCATGATTTTTATTTTATCTTTTATTGTCAACAAAAGATATATTTAAATAGATTCCAGACTTTTTAAATGTAATTTCAAAGGAAGAAATTAATTCCACCACCACTCTTGAGAAAGTACGAAAATAAATTAATTCCACCACCACCCTTGAGAAAGCAGGAAAATAAGGATTGTATAATGAGATTCTAAAAACACCTTATTTTAAGGGCAAATCATATTTCATCTTTATATATCCAAATCGTTATCTCTCTATATTTTATCCGAATTGTTATCTCTTTTATAGCTAACAAATAATATAGTTAAGAAATAATAATGCTTTACATAAAATAATCTGTTGCAAAAGTAAGTACAATTAATTTAGATTAATTGTAGCAAAAGTAAGTACAATTGATTTAGATTAATTTTAGAATTAGGTTTTTAAATGAATAGTAATAAATATGATAATTAAATAAAAATGATAGGATATTTAATTTTAAATGAATGAAAGATTGTTATTTATATGATATATATAATCATTTTACTATTGTTTAAAAGTTTATGTTCTCAATGTGTTAAATGTCTTGAGTTTTGTGTAGACTCATAAAATTTTATAATTTATTTCTTAGTGTCACGGGTTCAATCCTAAGTAACATAGTTTTGATTTGACGTGCAAATATGAATGATTTTACATGAAAATGATTTTATGAAAAATGATGTCTTAAATTTTTTTTTTGTCCATATTGTTCGTAGTTGAATGTGGTCAAGGTGGTGTTTACAAACATTTTTTGGAGATTGCCAATTCTATAGAAATATGTTCTTCTAGGTCAACCCTCTTGTTAGGTTTGATAGAGGGATGATTGAGAATAAGAAATACTATAATGGTAGCATACACAAGTGTGTACACGACTTCTATGCAAATTAGATTCTTATTTCTTTAGAAAAGTTGAAGTGTGTTTTAATGATTTCTTCTTATTAATCCTTATTCCTAGCATCTAAATTAATGACACAAAATATATTTAAATACTAAAGCATAGTAACATGTCACGTGCATACATGTATTTTGTTGACTCATAATGACTTCTAGGAAGGGGCAAGAAAGTTCAAATTTAAAATTTTGGTTTGTTTAGGATATGTCACATGATTGATCTAAAGTAAAAAAAAAAAAAGCTTGGGTAGAGAATCAATAATCTCAAGATAGGGACAAATGTATAGGAGTGGGCATGAATATAGGTGCAATAATAAAAGGTAAATGGTGAATGCATATAAATATGTCAAGTGGGAGGAAATGGGGATGGATAGGGATGGATAGGGATTATACATTAACTAAACTTGAGATAAGAGTGTACCACTTGTCAATATTAATTTTCATTAAAAATGTTCCATCAAAATGTGCCTAAAACTAAATCGAAAATGACATGGTATGTAAATTTCACTATTACATTTTATCCCCACTTTGATGTGCACACAAATCAATTGTGATCATACACTTCAAAGTATATGAACACCCTCAATCAACATGAAAATTAAAAGGATATAAGATCCATGCAAATTAAGGGGGCCAAACCAATTGCAATCCTCGAAACCGTATACATTATGTTTTCTCCATTTTAGATCATTTTTTTCTCCTTTTCATGGGAACCAAATCAGTAACATTCCCATGCCTCCATTTTCACTCCCCTTTATACAATTTTTTCACATGGAATGAAAGCTAACACAATTACATGCAATGCAAAAGTGTTAAAAAAATTATATTCATGTTTAGTGCAAGTGTTGCTAGTGTTTTGTGTTGCTACCATGTCAAGTTTTAGAGATGCATCATCACTAGAAACTAATAAAACTAATTGAGGGAAAACATTCAAGTTGTATCCTTTTGGGAATAAGATAAATGTAAGAAGTTGGTCCACTTTTGGTGGAAAATTATAGGGCATTTTTGTTGTTGAAAGGAATGGATATAGGGGAGAGGACCCAATAGTTAAGCATGTTTCAATAGTTGTGATAGTAGTTGTTTATATAATGCCCAATAGTTGTGATAGTAGTTGTTTATATAATGTCCAATAGTTGTGACTTGACTACCCATAATTTAACAAAATGTATTCCTTTGATGTAAAAAGCAACCAATCATGTGATGCCACATTAGTGCTCAACTGTACCCATGATGTGAATGCACAAGTATTGGTCTCACTTTTTTTTGGGCCTTTTTGGACACCTTGAAAAAAAGCATGATGATGTGGCCCTGAAACGAAAGTTATAAGCATGTGACTTGTCAAGTAAGCTGCTGTAAAAAATTGGGAGTGATTTGGAATTTCCACATAGGATAATTAGAAGCATAGAGTTAGGGTACACAACTGTTGGGTCCTCTCCCCTATGTTTCAAAAAATGGATATCCATTTTTTAAAATAGATGTTTGTTCCAAAAAAATATTCTTTTATTTTTCTTCTTGTGAACCTCAATTTGTTTTGTTTCAATGGATATATCTTTTTTTTTATAAATGAATATTTGTATAATTGTGGATATTCATTCCACTTAATTTTAAAAATTACACCTTCACTTTTGCTTCAATTTGGCTTGGGATAGAATTAGAAATCCAAACCTAGGCCTTGGACCTACAAGTGCTATGTTTTGGCCTTTAACATATTTTTTAAAATGTCACTTTTTTACATCATATACAAAACTAACTTTTCCCATCTAGTTATTAGAATAAATTACATATTTAAAAACTAGAAACAAAATCCTACATTTCATATTCTTACACCATGTTAATATTTTATGGACAAGTGCTTGAAATTTTTATCCTAGCTATGAAAAAATCCAATTTTTAAGAAAAGTAGGCTCGTTATCTTCCATTGAACCGATATGATTTTTATTTAACTTACTATCAAGTATTTTACTTTAACATGCATGATTGACATAGCTCATATGCATGCCAATAGTGGGGAGAGAGAAATATAGAGGATCAAAGTGCATAGTTAACACTTTACCCCAATTACTTTACACTCGTTTTAGCCTTCCCATTGGATGTGTCATTTTTATACTCAATTTAATGAATTTTAGCACATAAGCTAAGACAACCTAACCAATACCCCTATATTTTGTAGTTTCATTCTTCATGGTTCTTTTATGTTTTGCCATGCTAGATTGAATCACAAGTGTAATATTATCTTCTAGATAAATTGCACACTCAATCACATTCATATTATCTTGAACTTAAATTTCACTCACTTAATGTGAAATCCCTTCTAAAATGAACTGTTATCTATCAAATTATATAGGAAACAAATTAAATTTTACACCTATGATTTTATATTTAAATACAACATTTTATAAATCCATGGATAATCTATTTAGAGAACACTAAGATAATTATTCAAGCATTAGATCATATAGAACACTATGCTCTTATAGATCAATGCATTTAGAGCTAGGGATATTTCATGTATTTGATACTTTCAAACTTTTATGTAAAATAACAAAAGACATCTTGTCAATGTTTAAGGAAGTCAAAAACTTGAATCCTAGTAGTTAAAAAACTCTTAAAGATGTTCATTAACATTCTCTTCATGTGAAAATAAATATCAAAACAAGAGCACAAATTTTGAAGGAAACAAGAGTCGTAGTTAGTTCATTGCACAAATTGGGTTCAACTACACTTGAAACCCTATCTAATTGTATCATATGTAATGATACAAACATATATTTTTGAAAATAATATTTGATTTGTAACATCTCAATATATTCAATAAATATTGAAAATACATGAATTAGATTTTCCTAGAATAATCAAACATAATTTGACAACTTTTGGATAAATATTGAGTGACTTTCCAATGTGTTGGTGCTGATTTGGATTAATAAAATATGCAACAATAAGCTGAAAACAATTTATATAACAAAAATCTATAGATATTCAAATCTACAAACAAAATTTTCTATATTGAGGCTCTTTCCTTCATATATCTTACAAACAAAATACGAAATAATTATGTTGAAAACCAAATAATCTTTAAAGTGCATAATACAACCTATGTATATGATTGTCCTTAAGAAGCAAAAGGGGTTTCATACTTAGATTGATGAATGAACGCAATTGCTCAAACAATTTTGACAAAAAATCAATATGTAAAATATGCAATGTTGAAATGAAGAAACTGCTTACATTTCATAGATGTTGAAGGCCAAACTTTGCTCTCAAATTTTAATGCCCCTCTTCTCCACCAAATAATAATTAATATTATTTTAATATTCTCCTTCTAGAAATGTCCACCAAAAGATATATCTCTAATTGATTCCTAGATAGAAATAGTTGGTAACTCCTTTATAAAAGCCTACCATAAAATATACTAAAAATAACAAGAGTTACACAAGCCCATGAAGAATTTCATGCCTCATTAGAAGTTGAAATGAAAAGCTAGATGCAAACATATGAACAACTTAATTAAATACGTTGTACAAAAGTATTTATTTTAGGTACCAAAATTTGTTGAGGTCTTAACTCATAGTCAAATGAATAAATATCAAATTTCTTTGGTGCTTCGGAAAAATATCTAAAAGGTTTACATCAAAAAAAAGATTTTTGAACAAATTGAACCTTACAAATACATTGAAATTTTCCAAAACTAAAAATTTACTCGAATATAAAAATATAAAAAAAAATGTTAAATTGAAACTATTTCCCTAACACTTTTCCTAAACGTACCAAAAATATGAAATAAGCATTTATGAAAGAGTTACCAATTTCCCATTTGTTAAATACAATGACCTAAACATTACACTATTTAAAATGATGTCTTAGAATATAAAAGGTCCCAAAAGAATAAACAAAAGTTTTAACATAACCATTCATGAGTTAATTCAAATGAATGAAATTATTTATCTATATACATAACCTGAAACACATTTCTTTAAGATAAGGTGAGGAAATAGTCTCTTCCAAGATATTTAAAAATGTGTTTTTTCTTTTTTTTAAGATTTATCTAAGTCAAATATAAAATATATTGAGACCAGGAAATTGTCTTCCGGAAGTTTAATTTGAATTATTTTAAACGTGTGCATCAGTTTAGACCGCGCCCACTTAAAAATGTAGTTGGGAGACGCGAACAAGCCATGCCGGCTATCTCCACCTTTTTAGACTCCTTTAATTTATACTCCCCTCCCACACCGTTTCAACTTACGCCTCTTATATATAACCATACCCGCCTTTCTCTCATTTCCATCCATCTTTCTTGCCTGCTTGCTTGCCAATTTATACTCAGAGAAATAATCAAACCCTGTCAAATCCGCTTCTTGAAAGCTTTTCTTTGCCGATTTATCACAATGTCTGGACTGCTGAAGAAACGCGGCCGCGAGGAAGAGACTCTGCTGAATTCTCCCAAACGTTTCCATGGGAGATCAGAGCAACAAAATCTCCATTCTTTGGAAGATTTTGAGTTCTTGGAGAATTTTCAAGAAACACAGGAAAAGTGCTGTACGAGCGAGGAAACGGTTAGCGCAGTTTTTAGAGGTTTGGAGGAAGAAAGTGGCGTAATGTCGTCATCCACATCTGACCAGGTGTTATCAGGCTTAAGCAGGGAAGATGATTCCCTGGCCTCTGATATGACCAGCGGCTACGGAGCCTCTGAAGGCGGCATTGATTTGTGTTACCTTGTGGGAGCTTCAGACGATGAGCTTGGTATACCGCCTACCCCTCTTTTCAACTTAGAAGGTCATGGCCAAGCCGGTTTTCCTTTCGAAAAGGAGGATTCTGGTTTTGTCTCGGATTTTAATGAAAATGCAGAGCTTAAGGATTTTCTTGAGAAATGGCAATTTGAGGACGATTTCGTGGACTCCACACAGTTTTCTTTGATTGAAGACACTGCAGCCTTTGCCTGGGATGATATCGCCAGCCAAAGTCTGTTTGTTGACGGAGATTATTATCAGTCATGGGGACTGGAAACTGCCGGTGACATATAAAGAAAGGGCAAAAGTTCAGTACCTGCAAGTGTACATTGTACTTACCTATGATGCATGTAGCAATCAAATCTTTACAACCTCTGTTTATTCTCTCATTTATTTGAATCATCTAGAGGTTTTTCACTGGACCTCTCTTGTAAAAGATTTAGATTACCACGAATTCCCTTTTAAATTTCATTTATGGTGTTTCTGGTTTTATCTAGATGTTATACTATGGTTTCTTTCTGATTATTCAAATTATATATCATTGAGAAATCATACGTTCTTGTTACTCGTTGATTAATGTTATTAAACTTTGAAATTTTAAAAGAAAAGAAAAGAAAATTCTAGATTAATCTTTGAGAAGAGATCTACAAGAGAAAGAGAGTTAAAAAAACATAAATTCAAGAGACAATAATACAATCATAAGTGAGAGATAATATCTCTAGCACTTGTATCTAGAGGAGGTTCAAGGATCACGACATATAAAACTATATGTATGTTAATATGTCAGTATGTGTTTGTGTATGGATGTGTTGCAAATTCTAGTTGCATGTGGCTGGATTAAATGGTTACTAATAAGTGCTAAATAATGGAATGAAATAAACTTAGACAAATCTAGATTTTTTCCTAAAAAAAATTAAGTATTATCTGATGATGAAATATTTGCATACAGATTTAAAACATAAAGCAATGCAAATGAAAAAAGAAAGTTGCCATCAAATTGACAAAAATAGATGCAAACGAAAATAGAATGTTTCCATCCAATTGTCAAATCAATATTTATTTGTATTTTATGTGATAAGTGAAATTTTGGAGGCTTTTACCATTAAATGGTAGTTGGTTCCATTAAAATTTAAGAGCATCAAATTAATGTGTTATTAGCAATAATATTTATTTTAATACACTTTCAAGTTTTGATTTCTATAGTTGCTCAACATTTTCAATTTTGGAGGAATTCCATCAATATATAATTTATAAAATAGAATACTCAACTTCTATTCAAGGGTTTTTCAATGTTATGAGCTCAAAACCATATAGAACTGGTCAACATTCAATCCATAACTCCCCCCCAAGAGACAGTAATCACAATTACCATGACTATTATTAGCTAGTTAAATATTCTCCACATAATCCACTAAGAAATGTCCTAATATTAATGACAAATAGAATCTTCAAGATTGTATTGAAGTGTAACAATTATTTATAATATTAAAATATTAATTAATTAATCTAGAACTTGCAAAGTGTATACCACACCGAGCATCTTGATAATCTCCCACTTGTTCTAAAGTTCACAAGAACCATAAGGGGCTCCAAAAAATTAACGTAAAAGAAGGTGATGATCACGATAACCATTTTCCCCATCTAAACTTGTCTATGCTTATAAGCTTTATAAAAAAATTGCAATATTCACCAATGTATCCACCTTCTCAACCACAACCCACTTATCCTCCAATATCACGAACAAAGTGATACTACACATTAATGTGTTTCATTTGTGTATGGAATGTAGTTTTTTTGCTAAGATGATGAGACTCTAACTATCATGATGGATCCTAACTATATTTTATGTCAACCTAATAGTTGAACACAATTTTTAAAGCTATATTGCTTCCTTAGTGCATGAATAGTTATCATATACTTTATCTCAATAATAAAAAAGAAACCATAACTTGTTTTTTTGTTCATCCAACTCATTGCACCACCAAAAAAGGTAAACATGTATCTATTGGTAGATTCCCTACTATCAACGTCTCATGTTCAATTAGAATATACAAATCCCTAAATATGTTGTCATGTATGAGTCTTATCTTCCTTGATAGCAAATATAACACTCTAATGTGCCTTTGTAATAATTGAAGACTCTTTTAATTGCAATTCAATGCTTCTTTCTTAAATTAGCCATAAAATGGGTCAAGACTCCCACTCTTTGAGCAATGTTTGGTTTGGTATAGACCATCATATACATAAGGCTACCAACCACACTAGCATAGGGGATGTGGCTTGTAGTGCCCCTCCGTTGTGACCTTTCCGGATTTTGTGTAAGTGTTTAATTGCGTTATTGTTGTTTTGTGCGTGATTAGTTTATGCAGTTAACATAATATTTGATGGAATTTGTACTCAATTAATTAAAATAGCATTGAGTAAATAAAAATAGAAATAAAGATAAAAATTAAATAAATTAGTTTTATAAAATATTAAGTAAAGAGTTATTAATAAATAAATAAACTAATTGTTTTGTAAAAAGTATTCTTTAATGATATTCGATAATAATTAATAATTTATTAGTTGTTCAAAGATAATCATTATAATAAGGAATTTAAATGGATAGGAAGATGAAGTGTCTTAAATAAGAAAAGTTGGAAAGAAACTACACCTATAAAGCAATTGGAAGTTGAAGAGAACTGGAGAATATGAAAAATAAATAATAACTTTATTTAGCTTTGGAGGGGAAATGGTTTTTGTCATTCAATAGGGGGATCGAAAACTGAATCGCTGGGATGAAGTGGAGCTTTGGCAAGGGTATCGATGGATTTTGGCAACGCTCACCCTCTCTTTTTGTTGCGTTGGAAACCAGGTTCAATCTTTTCAGCTAACCCATTTTGGGCGCACCCCTGCTACTTTCTATTTGGAATTCATGTTGTTTGTTATGGCATTTATTCTATCTGTGAGAGGTCGATGCCTTCACATCAGCTTCTATGTACACCATAGTGTTGGAAATTTGTTTAAGACACTGTACTTGAGGGTTAATGCATCCATAGTGCATCCCTTCTTGTATGTGGATTTGGATTCGTGCAAGGTGTTTTGATAGGAGATTTATTTAGGCTGCTTGTTGCATGTGCGTGACCCCTTCTCCCTTTTGATTCTTTCCTTTTATCCTATGTGAGGATGCTCCTATGGTTGTGTGCCCCTCTGCTTTGCCCTCTTTTCCCTAGCTAGGCGCCAACCATAAAGCAATTAGTAAAATGTCTAAAATAGTTAATGAAATTAAGTTACCAGTCCTTCTCAACATATCGCTTGGTTAAGAAAATTATTCATAGGCAGTTTTAAAGACACTTTTCCTGTGGTGCTCAACTTTCATCTCCATCTAGTAATTTTCTCACTACTTTCACACTTGGAAAACTAACTGTAAGGTGCAAATTTTATGTTATGGGGTTATTTGGATCTACATATTTAATATATACATGGTGACTGTAAATATAGGTATTAAATGTTGCAATTTAAATATTGATACTTTCGAGAGCCTGCCAATATATTTTACTCTTAAGCATATGGCTGTTAAGTTTTCCCTTTTTGTGTTTGGATTTGATGGTCATGGAATATCTTTGTGTTGATGGTCCTTTATCTTTTGATGCTGGGTAAGTCTCACCCTTGTGGATGGCGGTGAAACTCACGCCCTTTCAATCCCTTCTCCAGCCTGGTTCTCTTTACTTTTATATTCCTTCGTTGCTTCTGATTGTCGTGGGTATAGATCCCTTATACCATATGGTTAATATGTTTGAATCCTTGAGTTTCAAGGAATTCCCTTAACATAGTTACTGTAAGCTCAAGGCTAGCTTGGAGTCGGCATTAAAGTCAAAACTTAGAACAATGAAAATTATTCGTATATAAATCCTTTCCTTCTCACTGGATTTTAGTACACTTGATCTTCTCTCATTGCATACCTATGACCTCATATCTTGGAGGCATTCTATCAAATAGTTCACATGCTCTGTCATTACATTCTCAATCTGCAGACATCTCTACCAAGGAAATTGCAACCTTATCATCTGACAAAATTCCTCTATCCCTTATGCTTCAATGATTTCCATTTTTAGCTCATCAAGATTGTGCTCAAAGATTATTAAAGAGCATCCCTGAACCATTGATCAAACTTCAATCTTGAGCGCGTCTCCAGAAACTTGCCAGCAAACAGAAATTCGTACATTAACTCTCCTTCACTTAAGTCACGTATTTGCACCTCACCTTTCTCCTTTAGTCTTGCGGATAACATTTGAGATTTGATAATAATGCAAGTAGAGGGCGATATTTCTAAATTCCAATATTCACTTTCCTATATTCTTGGCATCCTGTCACTGTCTCGCCATTTAGAGTGGAGGCATTGTGCAGAATTAAATAGTCTCCCTGAAACCATTGGTAACCATCTTAGTAGCACACCTTATCATGGTATGGTGTATAGATTCATATAAACTCTCTGATTTCATTGTCCTCTGGTCACAGCCGCACACTTGAATATAATAGGAAGTTTTAAATTTATAAATAATCTCTCTGATTTTATTGTTAACCTGTATCTTTGTGGCTTCTTGTCAACCGATCCAGATGCCTGGTCCATGCT
>VDFB02379711.1:200639449-200747928 GCA_007258455.2 Sequoia sempervirens | reverse complement strand
GATTCGACACAAACCAATAGAAGAGACAACGGCTTGAAAAATAGCAAAGAATTCAATTCAAGAAAACTATAAATATCTAAATTAGATTAAGCATATGCAGCAAGCATTCAAAATGAAATGAATTGCGGATTGCTACTAAAGGACAACATAGGAAAAAGCTGCAAGAAGAAGATGCATACCCTTTATAGGATTAAGAAACTTTCAAGCAATAACATGCAACATGCATTCATTTTCTTTTAAAAACATAGAGATAAAAATTCAGAAGAATAAAGAAACCTGGTACAAATTGTTTGCCTAAACCAGAGCTTGATGTTGAGAGCTCTCCACCAATGCAACCACAACTTCTTTCAACCTCCAACTGCTGAGCGAAGAAGCACCCATACTACAAAGGGATTTGCATAACTTCTTTTTGCTACCCTCATTCTCCCCCCAAAAATGATGCTTTATTATTATTTATTTAGTTAGTAATAAACTATTCACCTTCCCTTTTCCAATTGCTTTCTTTGCATTAAAATAGTTCAGCTTCCTATCTATTTAAATTCCTTATTATAATAATGATCTTTGAACAACTAATGAATTATTAATTATTATCGAATATCATTAAAGAATACTTTTACAAAACAATTAATTAATTTATTTATTAATAACTCTTTACTTGTTATTTTATAAAACTAATTTATTTAATTTTCATCTTAATTTCTAGTTTTCTTTACTCAATGCTATTTTAATTAATTGAGTACAAATTCCATCAAATATTATGTTAACACTAATCACACAAAATAACGCATTTAAAACATTTACACAAAATCTAGAAAGGTCACAACGGAGGGCACTACACCTTGTTTCAACCAACCAAGAGAATGATTGTGTATGATTCATGGTCTTCAATCTAAACTCTCAAATGAGATTTTGAGAAATCAAATTGGCCTATAAGCATGTATCAACCTTCTAGATTACCCTTGCCTTATATTTTGATGTGAAATAACTTGACAACTTCTTCCTACTTCGAATTTTCTCTGACCACACACAATCCCTTCCTTTTTACAAAAAATGATATATTTTTAACCACCTTTGAGTCATAATCCATCCATTTTCCCTTGCTCATATTTAAGTGGTGTTTTTGTTACTATTCTTCTTCTTCCATGATGGTGATAATTTGGGCTATAATGTCCAACACCTATCATCCATATGACCTTCCTTATCACAATGAGAATAATGGGATTTACCTTTTCCCTTATCCTTATCCTATTGTTGGACTTATCTATTGCCAAATGTCTTCCTGTTCTTGCCCTTACTTGATTAGTATTCTTATATCATGTGTAGTGTAGAAAAATGTACACCTTTACATTTTCACACTATGTTTGGTTTCCCCTAATTAAATTGGATTTAATTAAGCCTCTAATTGACCCAATTATGTATTTATACTTTTCACACTATGTTTGGTTTCCCCTAATTAAATTGGATTTAATTAAGCCTCTAATTGACCCAATTATGTATTTATACTTCCTAATTAATTGTATTTTACCAAGGGATAACCCACAATTAATTAATGTCTATACTTAATTTAACATCTTGGAAAGTGTGTGTTTTAGGCTTACCCATTCACCCAAGGGCGAATGGCCCCCCTTAAGCTTTAGAA
Source organism: Sequoia sempervirens (assembly GCA_007258455.2). NCBI lineage: Eukaryota > Viridiplantae > Streptophyta > Pinopsida > Cupressales > Cupressaceae > Sequoia > Sequoia sempervirens. Next base: position 200,746,289 of record VDFB02379711.1, on the reverse strand, counting down.
CCCAATTTTTAATATGTTTTTGGTGGAATTTTTATGATCCTAAATTCAAATTTTAAATGTCGTCTTATGATATTTAATCGTTGGGAAATTAGAAAAGAATCTATAAATACATAGTTATTTTATCAATTCAACATTAGAAAAAAAGAAGGAAACTTTCATATGAGCAAATATTATTGTCAAGAGCATTGAAGAGTAGATTTATCAAGCATCTACAATAGTAATCAAGATCAAGATCATCGTGTCAAAGTTATTTGCATTCATGCATGTTTTTGGAGCTGACATTGTGATGTAGGTTTCAAGTTTGCAAGTCAAGATTCAAGCTATCAAATAAAGCATCTAATAAAGCCATTCATGCAATATCAAGATCTTGGAGAGATGTATTATATTTCAGTCCTTCAAGGATCTCAACTCAAGGGTTTGGTGAGTTACAACATACCAATTTTTCATTCATCATTCCTTTCATGTTTCATTTCATTTCAAGGTGTAATTACCAAAACGGGGTTTGACCAAGACAAACCCCCATTCACCAAAAAAAAACAATGTTTCCCTCTCTTGTGTATGTGAAGATCTTAGGTTGAAGAAAGGATTAGAATTGAAGATCTCAAAAGTGCAAAATTGCAAAAGTTGTTACAAAAAGTTATCAAGATCACAAAAACTCAGATCTCAGATTTATTTCTGACATTTTTGCAATGAAACCTATAGGAAAAAGGCATCTTAGATCCATCTCTAGAGGCTCTGAAAAATTGAGAAAATTTTTTGTATAAAGACTCATTCGCCATTTCAGGACGCCTTGCGACATTTTTGGTGATAGGTTTTTAGTATCTTACCTTCTTCAAATTTGTTAGGAGTTTGTTGTTTTTGTTAGTATTATGCTTCATCTATATGATTTACCTGTCTTACATCACAGATTTGAGTTCATTTACTATTTTATTTTTATCTCCCAAGAGTGTTGTTCAGGTTGATTTTAAACTTTTTCTGTCAAAGGAAATTGCAAAATCTTTCATAGAATTGACTCCCTTAAAGGCTGAAAGTCAATTCTATTATTGGGGGATCTCATTTCCTAATGAAATAGATGAAAGGTAGGTTCAATACACCCCATTTTTCCCTTTCTATTTTTAGTAAATTATTGGTGAACCCTAATTTTAATAGAAGGAACCTATTTTTCTATGTTTCCTAATGCACATTGTCATTCTTTTATTTTTTCTTGAAAGAGGATATTTTCTTCTTATCCAAATCAAGATAATATGCCCGTGCATACACTTTATCATTGCACTAGGTATTTTTTCATTAGGAAGTCCACATATTTAGGTGTTTAAACATTTCACTTATATATTTCATCAAGATCTCTTCATCTTTAGTGTACTCTTGAACATTTTTCCCTTATCTTTTTAGGAAGGAATGGTGTTTCTTTACCCTTCTTCCTCATGAAAAGTTTCTTCATCAACAATCCCTTCAATTATTCCCACTTCATGATAGGTTGAACCTTATGGTATTCTAAGGATGAGGCATAACTTTTATGCCATGTTTATGCATGATTAGATAGCTCGAGTCTTAAAAATGATATTTTTTGACAAGGAGTCAAATTGTGAAGACTAAAATAGACTTCCATTTGAGAAATCCATTGATCAATATTCAAAGAGATAATTTACCTATTAGATGGTTGCATATCTATATTTTCCTCTACTTTAAGGAACCCCCCACAAGATGTTTCACCTTGTTTTGGTTTCACTTTCTTAGATCCTTTTTCTTTCTCATAAAATTTTATCATGCCTAACTTCTCAATCAATGCTAACATGATGCTCTCAACTCTATATATTTTTCTCATGGTGTAATGCTAGATATCCTTGCAACATCATATTCAAATCTCTTGAATGAAACCTCTCTTGTATTATCATCTCTTTCCATATGTAGTAATGGAAATTGTACTTCCTTCTTAGAGATAGTACAATTCCTTGCCTAATTCGGACCTATTTTGGTACCCTTGCATTAATTACCCTTTAAATCATCATTAATAGGCCCCTAAGACCCATTATTTTGGATCTCAAGGCTTATTTCAACTAAAAATCCGAGAAAATTATCTAAAACATCAAAAATCTCAAAAAACCCACCTCAAAAATCTAGGGTAGGACTCATTCTCCACCTTGGGCGAATGAGTCCCCCTAGGTGGGACCCATTTACCACCTTGGGCGAATGAGTCCCATTTTCATCTTTCTTAAGCTATGAGCAGGAAAATCACCTTTTCAATTCAAATTTTTGGTTGATGTCGACCTTTGAGATCTAAATAATGGTAAATTAGGTGTTAATGCCTATATAAGCAAGCTTCTAACTCATTTTTTATCATCTAAGAAAGCATTTTCAAGAGCAATTTCAAGAGACAAGTATTGAGAATCTTCAAGCATTCTTCCACAAGAGCATTTAAGTTTCAAAAGCAAGCAAAGTTGAAGTCTCAGAGCAACATTAAAGTGTTTTTTTAGGTTTTCATGCTCACTTTAATTCAAGATCTAGCATTATCAAGGGTTGATCATGGTTATCTATGGTGAATCATGATGGATTCTAGGTTGGGGAGATGCAACTAGCCATCAAGCCAATCCTAAGGACTTGTTTCCTAAGTGATTCCATCCTCCATTATCACTCTACATTCAACCTAAGCAAGGTACACGCATAAATAGGGCTCATTTGGGGTGATTAGAGGTCTCTCAAATTGAGTCATTCATCTTCATGTTTCCATTCATGCATCATATTCTTACACATTAGAATAGGGTTGCATTATGTTTCATATTTCCTAGTCTTAGACACACTTAAGGCTAGGGTTTATGTTCACATTTACATTCAAATTTCATTGTTTCTTTTCAAGGTTTAATTACCAAACTAGGGGTTTGACTAAGGAAAACCCCCCATAATCCAATCAAGTCTATATTATTTTTTGCACCTATTTTTTCATAGATTTAGATTCAAAAATCAGTTTGGGAGAAAAGAGCAAGTGTTGAAGTGCAGATCTGAACTTTGAATTCCCGAAAAAGCGGAACAAGACTGATTCACTAGAAGTGGCGAATGAGTCCCACTATAGGTGTTTTTCAGAATTGTTTGCATATTCAGATACCCTTTTCCCTGAAACCTATTCCTATGCAAAAACCCTGATCTGGGACTGATTCACCCAAATTGGCGAATGAGTCCTAGTAGGTCAAAAAGTTAAATTTTCTAGCATTTTGAAGCTTCAATCAGTCATCTTCAGGTTCTCAGGTGCACACAGTCCTTCTTGTAGCTTTCTGTGTTGTTTCACTTACTTTTCTAGGTCATTTTGTAAGTCATTGCATCATATTAGGGTTTAGTATTACAACTTACATTGCATTTGTCTTTCCAAGTTCTTACTTGGTGGTGGACCCCTCATTAGTTTACAATCAACCCCTAAGACAACCCTATTGCAAGATCTCTTTCTCCTTTGCATTGAGATCTCTAGGGTTACCCTTTGATGAAGTAATTGGAAAGTAAGTGTGCTCTATGTCCTAAACCATATGATAGCATTTGAACCTGTTTTTCAGATACTACACCATCAACCTAGTTATCTATGTCCTATCTATAATGCCAATTTTATCTCATTAGGGACTAAGTTATCACTTCCACTTGATCTTGTGAAGGGTACGACTTATCAAAAATTCCTATAATGCTTAGAGCATGGCTCTAATATCAGCTGATTTGTATTAAAATAAGTTAAAAATTATATCATAGGGATCACCACTTATGGGTTATCTTGATCTCATTTCTATTAACATGTATTTAAAGAAATTGAAACACCTCCAATGGATGTAGTACACAAATTTATTTTCTCATACATGAAATAAAACATATAGGAAAAATAAAATAATGATTGAAACTATAAACAACACACACACTTGAGACTACAACAAAATGTTTACCTTGAAGAAATGATTAAAAGGTAAAAATTCTTGCAAGAGTGGGTAAAATAATTCTCATTACACTATCACATTCATAAGGATTCCTAATTCTTTATTTCCTTTTTCAAGGATTGTCCTTGGATTGTACTAGTGAACTTCTAAAATATTTTAAGCCATTGATTGATCGATGGTTAGGATTTGAGATACTTTCATTGTGACTCTAAAGTAAGAATATATTATTTAGACTTATCCGTTATTTATAGAGATTGAAAGTGCAAATAAGCACAAACCTTATACCTCTCCCATTAGTAACAATGTTGATGTTATCATAAAGTTGTGGTGAGAAAAAGTAAGAGTCATCTCATCTTTTGTTTAGATAATTAGGGATCAATGAAAGAAACCATTTATGAATTAGTGAATACCCACCAACCATTGATCTCTTTAAATCAACTTAGACACCTTGCTATTTGTCTCTCTTTTGTTTCTTGACTGAATTTTTGCCCATTATGGACACAATGGCTTGAAGAAATCTCTAACTATGTATCACCTATCAATTCATTTTTTGATGAATGATCAAGAGGTTTCCATGACTTATTTGAGTTCTACATCATTTAAAAAAATATAATTTGTTAGTCATTTAACAAAAAAATAAACTAGTTCTTATATGAATTCTATGAAGTAGCTAGAAGGATTATACTCCTAGGATGGTACTAGATGGATAGTCACACTTAATATTCTAAATTTTCTTTGGTGGAAGCATATCTCAAATGAAAGACCTGCCAATAACTATATTAGAGTATAACAAGTTAGGAAAAATGAATTACTAAAAAATGACACACTACAATACATGAACTATAACATGAAAAGTTATATTATAAAATAGTTCTATCCAAGATTCAATAGGTTAGATATAATGTGAATGCCTAAACTATCCTCTTGTTTTATCGCTAAGTTAACTACCTCACTAATTGATTGAGTTACCTTTCTATAAAGAAAGGTAGTATACAATAGTATACATATAGGAGGGTGGTGAGTAGTTTGGTAACAATCTCTATGTCACTCCACCTAATTATGACTAGATCCTTTCTATGGTTGTTACCCAAGAATAATGCTAGAGACATGTATGTGCAAAACAAGCCTATCACAATAAGTGTCATCAAAAAAGTACAATGAGTTATGATATTGCTATCAAGATTCAATCATCTAGTTTTGAGTCAAACTCATTGACTCAAAACTACACGATTGAATCTTGATAGCAATATCATAATTTGACACGCTGTGGAAAATTCCTCCTACTTATCAAGTACAATGAGCCTAATGAGGGATTAGGCTTCCATGTTATTGTCATATTTTTATAGGTTATAACTAGGCTACTAACAAAGTTGCATAAATGGGTGTCCCAAATTTGTCTAGATGAACAAGGTCATTCATATCACAAATCACCACTTAAGTACTAGGTAAAATTTACATGCACAATTACTACTTGGTCCCTTTTCTTTCTTTTAAATTTTATTTTGGATTAAGAATAAATGATTATAGACACAAACCAAAAAGCAAATTGAAATGGATGCAATAGTCCACACTAGACAAAAACTAGAAACATCAACTCAAGGTAGCAACAATTAAATGCAATATTCCATAACAATATAGCTAAACATAGCAGCTCCAATCCATAAGTGGGAAAAGATTATAGCCATGAATTACCAAGAATAAACTTGCATAAAATTGGAGTATAAAACTAAATCCAAAATAATATAAAAACAAAACAATTGTTGTAGAAGAATACACAACAATTTCTTCAATTTTATATGATCTTAGCCATCAAATTTTCAAATTTCCCAATTTCTTGAATTTGGTGTCATACAATAACATGTCTCCTACTTAATTTTGTTCCTTATGTTTCTATTGTTCCAAGCTTTTTGGTGCCTTTCTTTTGACTCTAGTTATATGTAGTGAACGGACCTTTTACATCTAACTTTTGTAGTTCCACTAACATTATTTAATGGATACTTCTACATTTAGTAGTCTCTTTTCATCTAACTTACCTAATTCCACCACAACAATTTCTTCAATTTTATATGATCTTAGCCATCAAATTTTCAAATTTCCTAATTTCTTGAATTTGGTGTCATACAATAACAACATGTCTCCTACTTAATTTTGTTCCATATGTTTCTATTGTGCCAAGCTTTTTGGTGCTTTTCTTTTGACTCTAGTTATATGCGGTGAGCGAGCCTTTTTCATCTAACTTTTGTAGTTCCACTAACGTTCTTTGATGGATACTTCAACATTTAGTAGTCTCTTTTCATCTAACTTATCTAATTCCACTAACATTTCTTTGATGGGTTCTTCTACATTTAATTGTAATTCACTGGCTAGTCTTAAATTAGATATCACATATTGAATAAGAATGAGTAACACTTTGGAAACTATAATAGATATTACGCTTTTGAAATTTTTACTATCTAAACAATTTTAAAGTTCATATCATCGTATTGCTCATCCAATTTCTAAAACTAAGATTGCAAACCATTGAATTGTTTTACAAGATCATTGTTCACCTTAAATTACAACCATATCTTAAAAAAAAAAAAAAAACAACATTAGAACATAGGATTTGAGTTGAGTTTCAATTAAAATAAAAATTGAATTGCTATTTAAGATCTATTTTCTTCATATGAAAGCTATTCTCCATACAAAACATGCCTATAACAATCATATATGGTCGTCATACATAAAATATCAAAATAGCCACCACCTTTTCGAAGTGGCACGCCTATTCGAAACGATGCGGGCACTGAGGTGTGATTGGAATGTTTGTGAGTGCCTATGGACGTAGGGAAAAGATAAGAAGGGTAACGATGACAAGGGGGGGTACAGTTTGTTTTCAGGTCAGGAAGCCATTCATTTTAACATTCTTTACTGTCATTTAACAGTGGCGGATGCATGCTTGAAATAATTCAAGGGAGAACTTCCATTTGTCATAAAAAAAAATGAAAAAATAGAAATGAGAACATTCAACAACTGATCTAAATATGTGAAATACAGTGTACATGAACGCCACGGGCACTTTCCAGTCTCCATGCCACTGAATAATCTTGCTCAACAAAATCTCTGAGTCCTCCGTCCAAGGAGACGTCAAGAGGTTGGAAGTAATCCAGGCCATTATTCTCAAAATACCAGTCACCATTAAAGATATTATTAGTCTCCTGGTTTTCCGCAAAATCAAAAGGCAGGGCAGAAACCCCTTGCTCCTCTAAATCAACAAGAGAGCTCGGAGGAATACCAAGCTCATCGTCGGAAGCCCCCAGCAGATGGCACAGATCAAAACCCCCTTCGTCGCTACCGGAGCGGCAGGTCAGATCAGATGTAACTGAATTTTCCCCGGAGGAGACCTCGGGAAAAATGGAGCACGCCGTTAACCCGATTTCTTCCTCCAGATTTCTCATAACACGGCTAACCAACTCCTCGCTTGCAGGGCACTCGTCATCTTGGATTTTATCCAGAGATTCCATGTCTTCCAACAGATGGAAAAACTGCTCTGTTCTTCGGTATGAACTTTTGGGTTCCGGCCCTACCAAATCGGCCAAACCCTCATCCTCACGGCCTCGTTTCTTCAGCATCCCCCCCATTACCAGAGATATTTTGTCAAGAAATAAAACCAGAAGGCAAATTGCAAAGATAGGATTTGGCAATAGGATTGCTTTTTGGTACGAAATTTACAAAGCCAGGCGGGATGCAGCGGGCTGGTACGGTCTAAGGTATATATACAATGTGTATATTGCACTGGTGGAACTCGGAAGTCGTGACATTCTGGCGTGGGGAATCGAAGATATAAAGGCGAGTGCCAGATGCCTTCCATTTCTTTCTCATTTAAATATTCAATAAAATATGCCCATCGACTTCCCCCAAAATTTCAACGAATCCGATAAATCACGAAACTTTCGGAGTTGAGAATCCGGGCTGTGAGCCCCCCCGAATCCATGCCATTCTTCTGATGCGACGCCGCAACTTGCAGAGTTCAAATTAAAGCGTCACTTATAATTTTTGTTAAGAATACACCACCGCTGCCCTAAATTTGACGGCCATTCCTGCCTGTCAATTATTTATTTTTTATCCATCGACAACCAGAAGCATAGAACTCCCAATTCAAAGATATTTTACTTAGAAATTATATATTTAAACATAATTTTATATTATTATTTCCTTACAATTTGTCCACGATCTCCCTTCCACGTGAGACAGGCTTCCTAAAATTTTGGTAATATTATATGCGAAAAACCCTAAAAATTAGGCGGCCGTACAGTGACTCATCATATCCACAAACATGTTGCAACATGATCTAGCTGTCCATCATGCAACCCACCCAACTTTAACATGCTGTCTGTTTGTTCGAAATCGACGATCAAGATCGTTTATCGAGTCACTGTCGATCATTGCTACTCGTTCGATGAGACGAGTATATATATTATTTTGCTCAATGCGGTGGCACGACAGGTTGCATGTGAGATGTTGATTAAACAAAGTGATGGTGCGCATATAAAGCAGTGTGATTTTATTTGTAGACAAAATATTCTTGTGTGTCCATCAAGGCAGGCCAATACATTTGGAAAGTTGGAAATATATATTCCCAATCCCCCACTAGGTAGCCATGTAGATGCCCACTTTTATGGGGTTATGTGCGAACCTTATCGGCACTTCTTGTGTGATCTATCTAAGTATCTACTATTATTTATCATTTTATCATTAGTTTTAGTAATGTCACAATCAATCCTTTAGATTTTGTCATTATTTTATTGGTGGAGTTTTCTTTTTGACGAGAATGTCGATTGTATTTTATTGATAATGTAAAAATAGCGTATATCACTAGAAAAGGGGTGGTGGAAGGAATCATAGCCCAAATGTATAGTCTAAGACTTGACATAAAGATTATTTTTTTAAGTGGTGAAGGAGTGCCAAAAGTGATTGAAGGTTCCCATTAAATATTTTTAAGATTATTTTTTGAAGTATTGAAGGAGTGCCAAAGTGATTGAAGGTCTCCATTAAATATTTTTAATTTAAAAAATATATATGTATTTGGTTTTGGTGGTGAAGATTTTTATGAATTTGTAAGTTCTTTTGTGATAAATTGGTCGTTTTGGTAGTTATTCTTTTGTTGGGATAATTTCATTTTGTCACAACGAACAACAAACATATGTTTGCAATAATAAACACATATTCACCATGGTGACATGCATTCACCATTAATGAACATATTTTAAACAATCGAAATATAATTTTTATTGCAAATTTTTATACTTTTTCAAGATTGTTTTGACTTGGGTCTTATTCACAGTTGCTTGCAAAGGTAGTACATTTGATATGATGGAGCTTGTGAGAAGGATTGGCTTGTTAAACTCCTAGGAAAATTATTAGTCAAGAAAGGCTTGTTGAATTGAGTTGGACTATTGTAGATTTTACTCATTCACACAATACCCCCATGCAATAGGATTTTATGTGATATATTCACTTTTTGGGATGCATATCAAAACTATGTACACCAAAATGGGTAAATATGAAAACTTTCACGTTGCTCAAATGGTGTGATGTTTATTGTTATGGATGTAGTAGAAGTTGCATGAATGGAGGAGTGAGTAGGTTATTAGTTGGAGTGGTTTCTTCTTGAGGCTACAAAAGGTGAATGATGGATGATAAACTCATTGTTTGGATAGGTTGTAAAGTTTTTATAATCTTTTGAAAATTGATGCTTATGAATGAACTGATGTTTTCTAAGATGGTAATTTGTTTGAGGAGAAGAGCAAGGGGAATAAGTGGAGCATATTCCATATATCTCTCACCAAATCAAGTTATAATATGGGACACATGTGAGATCAAGTCAAAGCTAGTTTACTAGATGTTTTGAGTGAGTCGCTTGGTTTGAAGGAACACTTAAATGTGCTCAATTTTTTGAATGATTTGACTATTTCTAGCATTGGTTGAATTATTTTTTGTGACTATTTTTTTGTTAGAGTGTTATGTCTATGGTGGTTTTTTTGATGCAAGAACATCTTAGGGTATAAGAGTAATATTTGCATCAATAAAAGATGTTTTCTTTTACTTATTTTTTATTACGGGTAAAGCAGGTTATGATGGGACCCGAAACCCATTGCCGACTAGTTTTGAAGGGACTTGAAACCCTGTCACACCAAAGCATGCTACTAACAAGAAAATCTGCAAACCAACAACAACCCAACTGTAGTAGCAACACACAAAAAATCAAGACTACATAAGCTGCAACAGACAAGTTTTGAAGGGACCTTGAACTCCTTACAACCAGGTTTTAATTGGGACCTAAAACCCTTAAGAAACCAGGAATAAGTCAGGACCTGGAACCCTTAGTTAAACAAAGAAACCACCTGCATTAGCCATGCATCAACAAATCAACCGCTCAGTGTGAAGATACCACTAAGCCAAGAAAAATAGTCATCTTAATGGTGTAGAACACCATCAACCCCCTAAACAACAACAACAACAAATCCCCAATCCCCACCTCAATAGGGGAGTTAGAGAGCACAACAAAACATTGAAGCACATCAACTTTCTTGCAGCAACACCCCAGCAATGCCAACCCCACCTCCACCTCAATAAGAGAGAGCTCCCCTCTATAGGAGAAGAAGATATAAGAGCCCCAGCCTCCAAAGACTTCACTCTTCTACCCACAAAAGCACCACCTCAATAGGGCCAAGCAGAAGAGAAAATAACTCCCCACCAAATCTACAATAACCACCTTCACCTCAATAGAAGAGGGCTTTGCCTCAAAGGGAGCAATCTACAGCTCTAAAGAAGACACCAACTATAGACCCAAAGAGAAAGTAATAACTTCAAATGGGAGGACAAACATAACCTCTTTAAGCATGTAACAGGGTACAAGAAAAGGAAAGAAGTAGAATGAGCCTTAAATAATAGAAATAAAAATAGGAACATCTGAGCCTTTATAGTAAAACTTTGTAATAGCAACTCAGTCCACAAGTGACCCTCAATCACAAGCATAAACTCAACCTCACCTCAAATGAAGAGGCTGGCAGAAGAACCCTTGGGATAGCTTGCACATCAAAAACCACTCCATCCTTTAGCTCACTAGGCAATAGGAAACCCACAAATAACTTCAACCTCTAGGTCTGCAAGAAGAGTAATAAGCATAACCCAACCCACACTTCCTTAGACCATAAGGAAAATAGGAACAATAGATATAACAATGAACCATGATCAAAAAAATGCATAATAGAAACAAGGGCAACACAAGTAGCCAAAAACTCCAAAGAAAACTAGGAAATGATAAAACATAGCCTAACCCAAAAGGACATCTTGGGACGCAATTCATCAAACAAAAAACCCTTGAGGCCCAAGAATAGAGGGATCTCAAGACCAAGGGGAAAAATAACCCCAAGAAGAAACCAAGGAATAGAGCCTACAACACACAAAAAATAGGAACCCACAACCAAAGTGAGCAATAACAAACGAAAGCCATAAGGGTGATCTAGAGCAGCCAATAGCCTGAAGAGCACAAAGAAGCAAGAGGGACCCAAGAAGAAAGAAGCCAACAAATAGACCAAATCAAGAAGCACACAAGCCACCCTAACACACCAGTCAAAGCCATAAATAGGCCAATCCAAAGGAAAAACTTCCACTAGGACCCTAAAGAAAGCAAAAGAACTCTCTTGTTGAAACAGAAACAAAGAGACCCACCAACTAGCCACCACTGAAATCACACACGAACCAGGAGGAACTAGAGAAACCGCATGAAAAACACTATCTAGTGAAAAGGAACCCCACACCATAATAGAAAAGGGTTGAGCAACCTCCCAAGCATGACCAACTGAACCAAGCACGACCCTAGCAATGCCACCATCACTGGCCGAAGGAAAAAAATGATCTACAAGAAGAAAAAGAGGGGTGGTGCCAACACAAACATCAACTCCCACACATGCTTCAGCAGCAGAAACCCACAAATCTTCATGGGTGAAGCCACAATAATGGTTTACAATTGAAGTGAGGAAGGAAAAATCACAAAAAATGAATGCATGGAAAAAAAATTGATTTTAGGAGTTCGTACGAACCTATTGGTTCGACCGAACCCATTAGGGGTTCGCTAGAACCTGGGTTCGGTCGAACCCTTTTAATGCTTTCCTGCCAAAAAAGGAAACAAAACCCCTTATAAAAGGGGGGTTCGAATGAACCCTGGTTCGAGCAAACCCCTAGAGGTTAGCTCGAACCCCTAGGGGTTCATTTGAACCCCCCTTATTCCTCATCCCCCCTGAGACACCAAAAAACCCTAAATTTTGGCACTTCGGAGCCCGGCTTGAGGATGAAAATGGATGAATCTTCAAAAACCCAACTGGAATCAGGTATTCCTCGGAACAAGCTATCCAATGAATATAATTTTAATATGTTTTCGTTTTATTATGTATTTTTTTTATAGTTTTATTAAACATAGGTTTTTCATCGAAAATGAAGGTCTTTGTTCTGCACATGTGGAAAAATAGCAGATTATCAAAAAAAAATTGAAAAATACATGAGTGCACTAGATATTGAAGTCCTTGATCCAACAAAAAAAATAAAAATGAATTTTGATAAATACAAAAAAAGTTATGCGTTATACGGTCGTGCTATGTCTGAATTGTAATTGGTTTGACTTCGAAACTTGATTAAAGAAAAAATATTCAATAAAAAAATTTCTAACCAAGTGGAAGCACTAGATATCAGAGTTATGAATCTAAATTCAAAAGAATTATAATTTTATCCTTCATGGAAAAAAAATTATACATTATACGATGTGCGCCACTTTTTAAAAATGTTATTTTTTGAAAAAAAATAGTTTTCGTAGGAAATGGAAAAAGAAGTGAAATCTGATTCCAAAAATTTTGAAAAAAATATTTTTAGAATCTACAGACAAAATGTGACGAGACTCTAGTTCGCATCATCTTCAAATTCTTCACGGTTTAGCCGCTATAGGTGCCCAAATGTGAAGATTTAGTTAAAAATAATAATTTTAGTATCCAGTTTGGCCAAAAATTGTAAACCACTATTGTGGGATCACCCTCATCATCATCGTCAGCCTCTTTTCCTTCACCAGTCGGTTCATATTTGAAACCTCCTCCACGTGCGCTCTTGCTTCCGCTCTCCATTAAGAAACATTCTTTTACTTGTTTGTTTTACTTGCAAGTTTTCATTTATATTCTACTAATTAGCCAATCATTTCACCACAATTACATATCTTAGTTCATGGTTAGGTATATATGTTATACTATGATTCTTCAATATCATATTCACTTTTTAGAAGTTTTAGATTATTAAGAAGTCATCAATTGGTCTTTTAACTTTATTAATCTTAATGGGATTACACATAGTTTATTGTTCATGGCTTGTGATAGCTTATCGGATTTTGTTCTAGTGAAGGAACATATATCAAGGAAGATTGGGCCTAAGAATGCTTATGTTGTACATCACACAAATATACATCATCACTACATTCATTTTGGGAGATTTAACCGTACATTTGATAGACTACACGTTTCATGATGCATTGAACTTTGTACCATATTATGGCTAACTATGATAAATTCTTAGGCTTGACATTGTTATATAAACATCATTCATAACCATTTGGGAGTAGTGTTGATAGTAGAGAGTTGGATATAAAATTGTATTACAATATTCAAACAATTGAGGGCTCTCATGTTAGAATTCCATTGATTTTATTTTATTATTAATATAAAACAACGTACATCACTAGAAAAGAGGTGGTGGAAGGAATCATAGCCCAAAGGTTTTTTCTAAGACTTAACATAAAGATTATTTTTTGAAGTATTTAAGGAGTGTCAAAAGTGATTGAAGGTTCCCATTAAATATTTTTAATTTTAAAAATATATATTGTATTTGGTTCTTGTTGGTAATATAGTGAATGTGGTTGGCTTTAGAGGTGAAGCTTCTTATAAATTTGTAAGTTCTTTTGTGACAAATTTGTAGCTTTGGTAGTTATTCATTTGTCATGATGATTTCATTTTGTCACAAAAAACAACAAATATATGTTTGCCATAATAAACACACATTCACCATGGTAACCATTGATTCACCATTAAATAACATATTTTAAACAATTGGAATATAATTTTTATTCTAATTTTTTATACTTTTTAAAGATTTTGTTGACTTGGGTCTTATTCATAGTTGCTTGCAAATAATTTTATTTTAAATTTTTATACCTTTTAAAGATTGTTTTGACCTAGGTCTTATTCATGGTTGGTTGCAAAAGATAGTACTTTCGACATAGAGGAGCTTGTGAGAAGGATTGGCTTGTTAAAATCCTAGGTGATTTATTAGTCAAGAAAGGCTTGTTGAATTAAGTTGGACTATTGTATATTTTACACTTTCACATGATACACCCACGCAATAGGATTTTATGTGATATATTCACTTATTGGGATGCATATCAAAACTATATTCACTAGAATGGACCTACACATGAACACTTTCATGTTGCTCAAATGATGTGATGTTTATTGTTATGGATGTGGTATAAGTTGCTTGAATGGAGGAGTGATTAGGTTATTGGTTGGAGTGGTTTCTTCTTGAGGCTACAAAAGGTGAATGTTGGACAATAAATGCATTGTTTGGATATGTTGTAAAGTTCTCATCATCTTTTGAAAATTGATGTTCATGAATGAACAATTATTTTCTAAGATGGTAATTTTTTTGAGGAGAAGAGGAAGGGGAATACGTGGAGCATATTCCATATCTCTCTCACCAAATCAAGTTATGATTTGGGACACATGACTTCAAGTCAAAGCTAGTCCACTAGATATTTGAGTGATTCACTTGGTTTGGAGGAACACTTAAATGTGCTCAATTTTTTTGAATGATTTGATTATTTATAGTATTGGTTGAGTTGTTTGTTTGTGACTATTTTGTATTGTTAGATTGTTTTGTCTATGATGGTTTTTGATGCAAGAGCATCTTAGGGTATAAGATTAATATTGCGTCAATCAAGGATACTTTCTTTTACTTGTTTGTTTTGTTTGCAAGTTTTCATTTATATTCTACTCATTAGCCAATCGCTAAATATTCTAGCATATTTCACCATAATTACATATCTTAGTTTGAACATGATTGGGTATATATGTTATACTATGATTATTCAATCATATTCACTTTTTAGAAGTTTTGGGATTATTACAAAGGCATCAATTGCTCTTTTAACTTTATTAGTATTAATGGGATTACACATAGTTTATTATTCATGGATTGTGACAACTTTCTAGATTTTTTTCTAGTGAAGGAACACATATCAAGGAACATTGGGCCTAGGAATACTTGTGTTGTGCATCACACAAAGATCAATCATAACTACATTCATTTTGGGAGGTTTAACTATACATTTGGTAGACTACATGTGTTTCATGAGGCATTGAAATTTGTACCATCTTATGGCTAAATATGATCATTTCTAAGGCTTGACATTGTTATATTAACATCATTCATAACCATTCGGGAGTAGTGTTGATAGTAGATGGTTGGATAACATTGTATTGCAATATTAAAACAATTGAGGCCTCTCATGTTAGAAGCCTATTATAATAGATTATAATCTATTCATGATTGAGAATCACTAAAGATCATATTTTTTTACTTTTTGCATTGATATTCTATTTGTAATTCAATGTTGTTTAATTTTTCTACATAGTTGGGCAATCCTCCATTTGGACCCTCCACCCATGACCATATTAAGTGGTATTATAGTGTATTGTTGGAATCCTAAGGAGAGGGAGAGTGAGTTGGTATCTTAAAAAAAAAAATCGCACAAATTGATTTCCAAATTGAGGCAATCAACAATATGCTTAACAATATATCATTGATTGAGAGGTAGTTGGAAGGAGTGATTGTATTTCTTAAGTGCTAACTTGAGGAAATTTGCACTAGTTCTTAGGGAGAGTTGCTGCTATGACAAGTTCAAGGTATTATTAACATTGTTGGAAGGATGAAAGAAATGTTTAAAATCTTTAGCAATGAAAGTCTAATTGGATATTGTGGAGGAGGATAGGAAAATAGGTCTAAATCCTAGAGATGGTGATGAAAGTGATGAAGATGTGAGAAGAAAGAGGAGATGCAAAAGTTATTGAGAAAGATCTATAAAATCTAGAAGAAGAAGAAACAAAGAAAGTGGAAATGTTGAAGATGTCTCAACCTTGCACTCCTAATATTCTTTTTAATATAGGTTGTATGCAAGAAGTTGAGTCCACTTTTTGGCCAAAAAGTGGTAGTATTTTTCTTGATTTTCAAAATTTGTCACATTTGACCTAAAAATTTGAAGCACTTAAAGATTGAATTTTAAAAAATGTCACCAATGGGTGATCCTGTAATACCATGTCTCACTTTTTGCCCAAGATGGACATTTACATCAATATTTTTAACTGAATCTTCATCTTCTGAGACCTATAGTAGCTAAAGCATTAAGAAATTGAAGATGATGTGAACTAGTTGATTTGTGGCAATTTGTGTGTAGATTCTAAATATATATTTTTTAAAATTTTCTAAGATAATTCAATGAATCTTTCAACATCTCCTTTAATAACTAGTTTTAAATAGAAAACATCATTTTCAGAAAGTACCATTTGTGTCATCCAACATAACCTTTTTCTATAAAGGATAAAATTCTAATTTTTGAAATATAGATTCTCAACATGATCAATATCTAGGGAAAGGATACTTTTTCATAATTTTTGGTTACATTCTTTTTAAGTTATTTTTTAAAACCACTATAACTATAATTTGGAATGTATACGTGTGTGTTGTCCAACATAACTTGTTGTTTATATATTGAAATCCTTTTTTTTTTTTTTGTGAAACAAGAACATCAATATGAAAGGACATGATATTTTTTGAATTTTTTTACAATGTTTTACTATTTTTCAACCTTTACAGAACAAAGAGTTTGATGCTCAGAGAAAAACCTATGTTTTGTAAAAATTAAAAATTAAATACATGATAAAATGAAAATATATCAAAACTATACTTGTTGGAAAGTTCATTTCGAGGGCTACGATCTTGCAAAATATCTTGTCAAGTTAATCTCATTTGAAGGTCCAACATGGGTTTTGAAACTAAAATTTCTAAGGAAATTTTGATGCAGGTACAAAAGTTATCATTTTTGACACTTTTGATCAAAGGTCTCCAAGGACCTTCGATTGAAGGTCATTGCGTAAACACACATTGATCTAGTCCTTGACCTTTGATTGAAGGTAGACCTTCTATTGAAGGTACAAAATGGCATACCTTCGATCAAAGGTTTATTTTTAAAACTTGCATTCACGCCCAAAAAATTCCTCTTGCCAAAAGTGAGACATAGTTCCATGATTTCACCCTAATATGAAATGTAGTACTCGAAATCAAGTTTCTAAATATGTAAATTATTTTAATACCCAGATGATACAAATTGATTTTCAATAGGCATGTCTAACAACTATTGGAAAATGTGCCTCAATTCTTACTGGCATGTAACTCTTGAAGGGAAAAGTCGGTGTGACATTATTGATGTCTGGCCGACTAGCTGTTCTGAATCTTTGTGAAAAGTTCTAGTCGCCGAGACCTTGCTGATGTCTTACCGACTGAAGTCATCAGAGTAACACAAGGGTTTCAGTATGTAGTCCTACCAATATGAAATGTCTCACCAACAAAGCTACATGTGTTTGTTATCAGGTGCCTAGCGGATGTCATAGAGACTCATAGCGACTGGAGTCATCGGTGTAACACATTTGCTTCGACATGAAGACTTAGCGATGGAGGGTTGTCTCACTGACAACATTTCACTAGGAGTCATCAGGGAGAGTCTTGAACACTCGGTAAGACCTCTCAGCGACTATTGAAGTCTCACCGATTGTGTATGGTCTTCGGGGTAACGTAAGGCTTCGATGTGAAGTCTTGGTGATGGGTGCTGGTCTCACCGAATGCTAACCTCGGGGAGACTTGGATGTTCAGTAAGAAGTCTTGCCGATGGTGGGTTCTCTCGCCGATAGGTGTGAACTTCACTATGACCTCTTGGCAATAGCGGTATGTCTTGTCGATTGATGAACACTTTGGAATAACATGGTGGCTCAGTGTGATGTCTTGGCAAAAGACAGTAGTCTTGCCGATGGTAGGACATTTCGATGTGACTTTGGAGCTTCAGTATGATGTCTCACTAATAGTGATAAGTCCTGGTGATAGCAATACAAGTGATGATCATTGGAATGAAGTCTTGGCGACAAGGCGAAGTCTTAGCAATAGCTTTCTAGACTCGGTGTAACCTCTTGCCAATAGTAAGGACTCTTGGCGATATCGAATGCTGGCTGTGTTGGTATTGGGGAGACACAGTTAGTGTCTCATCGACATGCCAACACAGGTTGAACGCCCTTGACCGATTGATGACTATCCTATGTGGTGTCTCATGGACCAATCAGAGGAAGCAAAATTCAAATGGTTGGCGGTTGGATTTTTTCAACAGTTGTGACGTTGCAGCTGAACTGTATGCAAGGAAAAATCTACACAGGAATGGAAACTTTCTACGATGGGCAATTGCAGATAAGGATAAACAAGAGGATAAATCAGCGGGTGGTAAGATTCAAAGAAAATCATTCTGAGTTGGATTGGCATCGAATCTAACAGAGCATTTTCTGTAATAGGTTGAACAGTGAATGAAGCAACTGTAAGAACTAATACCACAGAGTTGTATCTCTGCATTGTATGTAATTTGTTGATTACTGAAATACAAAGAGATTCGGCTTGGTGTGGTGGGTTTTTTTCTCGAAAGGGTTTTCCCACATAAATCTGTTGTTCATTTGTCTTTGTGTATTTTTTATGTTTCTGTAAATCTTTCATGTATATCTTAATTAGATTGTAATTTAGAAATTAAAAGTATTGTCTGCATTCTTCCCTATGGTTTTGACGTTAGGAAAGTTGCTTCCGCACCTCTACTTTCCTTACAAGTGGTATCGGAGCCTGACCAGTTGTGTTATCCTTGTGAGTGGGTTGGGTTTTTTTTGTCAATTCTTTTTCAATGGGAGTTTGGTAGAGGTCTGATAATTTAGTTACAGATTAAGATGGCAAGCACATCCAGAAAGATGGAAATAAAGAAATTCAATGGTAGCAATTTTGAGTTGTGGAAACTCAAAATGGAAGATCTGTTAGTGGATCGTGATATGTGGCTTGTTGTGTATGGAACGATGCCTCAAGGCATGAAGCAAGAGGATTGGGACCTTGCAGATAGAAATTATAAGGGGATGATAAGGCTCTGTTTGACAGACTCTGTTCTTCTGAACGTTCATGAAGAAAAGACTGCATCTTCCTTGTGGAAAAGACTGGCATCTATTTATCAGGGCAAGTCCTTGGTGAACAAATTGTTCTTGAGGAAGAAGTTGTACTCTTTGAGAATGCAAGAGGGAGGATCTGTTGCTGATCACTTGAATGCTTTCAACATGTTGATTGCTCAGTTAACATCTGTTGGTGTGAAGATTAAGATGAAGATCGATGTATGCTCTTATTGTGTTCTTTTCTAGATTCTTGGGATCACTTGGTGATGGCTATTGGGAGTATGACATCCACTTTCAAGATGGAAGATGTTGTTGCTTCTTTGTTGTCAGAAGAGATGAGAAGGAAATCTTCTGAGATGGCAAAGGAGGCTCTGGCTGTTAGAGGCAGATTGAAAGAAAAAGGTAAGAAGAAGGACAAGAATTCCAGATTGAAATCAGAAGGGAAATCAAAGTCTCCTGGCAAGAATTCCAAGGTGAAGTGCTAGAATTTTGGGCAACCTGGTCATGTTTGAAAGGATTGCAAGGAGGAGAAAAAGAAAAAGAAAAAGAAGAAGACCCCTTCTGACAATGATTCTTCTCAGAGTGATGCAGACGCCTTCATTGCAGCCTTGGCTACATGGACATCTAATGATGTCTGGTTGATTGATTCTGGAGCATCTTTCCACATGACATCTCATAGAGATTGGTTCACAAGTATGAAAACTATGATGGTGAAAAGGTGTATTTGGAAAGTGATTCATCTTTGGAAATTGTTGGTCGTGGAAGAGTCAGAATTCAATTCCCTGATGGAAGAGTGAAGGGAATTAATGAAGTGATGCATATACCAGGTCTGGCTCGTAATTTACTTTCTGTAAGTAAGTTGAATGATATTGGAGTGCATGTCACGTTCTTTGGAAATGGCTACAAGATGACTAGAGGCTCTATGGTGCTAGAAAGGGGTGCTCGTATTGGTACCTTGTATAAGCTGGATGCACAAGCTATTCAATGCAATAGTGTCTCTGTGAAGTCACAGAAAGCTACTCATGGAGGAAAAGAGGGAAACATTCCTGATGGTGCAAACTCCATGGAGGTTAAACTTCTAGCAGAAAAGACAATGCTCTGGCATCATAGGCTAGGCCACATTGGTGAGAAAGGTTTAAAAACCTTGAAAAATAAAAACCTGGTTGAGGGGCTTGAAGATTGTAACCTCAAATTCGAGTTTTGTGAACATTGTATATATGGTAAACAACACCGTGTTTCATTTTACTCCAATCCTCACAAATCTTCTGGTTTGCTTGATTATATTCATTCTGATGTTTTTGGTCCAGTGAATGTTCCTTCTCTGTCTAAGTCAAGATACTATGTATCGTTTATTGATGATTATTTAAGAAGAGCATTTGTATATTTTCTGAAAAGTAAATCAGAAGTGTTCAGTCGGTTTAAGGAATTTAAAAATCTTGTTGAAAATTAGATTGGTAAGAAAATAAAATGTTTAACGACTGACAATGACAGTGAGTTTTGTTCAGATGAATTTAAAAGGTACTGTAAAGATCATGGGATTAAAATACATAAGACTACACCTTACACTCCACAACAAAATGGAGTTGCTGAAAGGTTCAACAGGACAGTAATGGAAAGAGCACGAAGTATGTTGAGCAGTGTTGGATTGGAGGAGAAGTTCTGGGCTAAAGCAGTCTCTACAACATGTTACTTGGTAAATCATTCTCCTAACTCTGCTCTTGTTGAGAAGACGCCTTTGGAAGCATGGTCTGGAAAGAAGCCCTCTCTAAGACATATTCGTGTCTTTGGCTGTGAGGCATATGCATATGTGCCATTTAAAAAAAGATCTAAGTTGGAAAATAAAGCTGTGAAGTGTATTTTTATTGGCTATAGTGCTGGCATAAAAGGATACAAGCTTTGGAATCTTGAGACTGAGAAGGTTTTGTACAGCAGAAGCATTATCATTCGTGAGCTGAAGCCTTCTACACTGGATCCATAGTCAGAGAAGAAATCAGAAAATGAAAAGGATGTAGCAGATATTCCTCTAACACCAGATAAAGAGGAATTGAAAAATCAAAATGTACCTGACACTGAGGAAAGCTCAGGTAGCTCTGAAAGTTCTAAAGAAGATGAAGAATCACCTCAGCCTCAGCCTGTGAGGAGGTCAACTCGTGAAAGAAAGCAACATGATAGGTATGGGTTTTCTTTGATAGAGTCTACTTGTGCCTATGCTTTAATTTCTAGCACTGATGAACCTAGGACTGTGAAAGAGGCATTTAAAATGTCTGATTCAAACTCTTGCTTGGAAGCCATGAATGAAGAAATGGCATCATTAGAAAAGAATGATACCTGGAGTTTGGTGCCATTTCCTAAAGGTAGAAAAGTTGTGGGCTACAAATGGGTATTTAAAAAGAAAATTGGTCTAGAAGGCAGTGTAGAAAAATATAAAGCGAGACTGGTTACAAAAGGTTATTCCCAGGTAGAGGGAATTGATTATGGAGAAATCTTTTCTCCTGTAGCTAAGCTGACATCTATTAGATTTCTTTTGTCACTTGCAGTAGCGTATGACTTAGAGATTGAACAAATGGATGTGAAGACAACGTTTCTTCATGGTGATCTTGAAGAAGAAATTTATATGTCCCAACCGGAGCATTTTGTGGAAAAAGGTAGAGAAAGACTGGTTTGCAAGTTGAAGAAATCTCTGTATGGGTTAAAACAGTCTCCTAGAATGTGGTACCAAAAGTTTGACACATTTTTTTTGTCATTGGGATTCGTAAGATCAAAATCTAATCATTGTGTATATTACATAGCTAAAAGTGATCAAGTCCTTATTATTGCTCTCTATGTTGATGATATGTTGTTCATAGGCAATAGTAAGCTAATGATTTATGATCTTAAGTCTCAGTTGTCTGCAAAGTTCGAAATGAAAGATCTTGGTGCAACAAGGTATATTATAGGAATGGAAATAACTAGGGACAGGAAAAATAGAAAACTTTGGCTTAGTTAGAGTAAGTACATCATGACTGTTCTAGAGAGATTTTGTATGACTGATTGCAAGCAACTAGTTTTTCCAGTTTTGTAGAGAATGAAGCTATTTGTTGAAGACTGTCCAAAATCTCCTACTGAGATGGAGGACATGACTAGTGTGTTATATGCTAGTGTGGTTGGTAGTCTAATGTATGCAATGGTCTGTACAAGGCTAGATATTGCCCAAGCAGTGGGAGTTCTTAGTCATTTTATGGATAATCCTAGAAGGACACATTGGGATGCTGTGAAGAGAGTGTTTAGATATCTGAAGGGAACTTCAGACTATGCTTTGTGTTACCATGGCAACTTGGTTGAATCACAAAGGACTCTCAGCATTCGACGTTATGTGGATTCTGAATGGGCAGGGGACATTAACAGCAGGAGATCCACCAGTGGATATATTTTCATGATGAATGGTTGTGCAGTGAGTTGGATGAGCAAGCGGTAGGTTGTAGTCGCTTTGTCCACTACAGAGGTAGAATACATGGTAGCTACACATGCTTGTTAAAAAGCAATCTAGTTAAAACATTTGTGTTCTAATATTGGTTTTGATGCAAAAAAAATTACTATTTTCTGTGACAGTCAGAGTGCAATTTGTCTGGCAAAGAATCCTACTTTCCATGCCAAGATGAAACATATAGATGTATAGTATCACTTTGTATGAGATATGGTGGAGGATGGGAAAGTCTCTTTGGAGAAAGTGGATACTCTGGAGAATGTTGCAGATGCATTGACGAAGCCAGTGAGCATAGTCAAGTTTTGGTGGTGTGTCAATTTGATGGGCCTCAAGGCCCATGAATTTTAGTAGTTTTATTGTGCCCTGGAGGTGTCAGTAAGATCTTCGCCAAGTGGGAGATTGTTGGAAAATGTGCCTCAATTCTTACTGGCATGTAACTCCTGAAGGGAAAAGTTAGTGTGACATTATTGATGTCTGGCCGACTAGCTATTTTGAATCTTTGTGAAAAGTTCTGGTTGCCAAGACCTTACTGATGTCTTATCGACTAAAGTCATCAGAGTAACACAAAGGTTTCAGTATGTAGTCTTACCGATATGAAATGTCTCACCGACAAAGCTACATGTGTTTGTTATCGGGTGCCTAGCGGATGTCGGAGAGACTCATAGCGACTGGAGTCATCGGTGTAACACATTTGCTTCAACATGAAGACTTAGCGATGGAGGGTTGTCTCGCCGACAGTGTTTCACTAGGAGTCATCGGGGAGAGTCTTGAACACTCGGTAAGACCTCTCAATGACTGTTGAAGTCTCACCGATTGTGTATGGTCTTCGGGGTAACATAAGGCTTCGGTGTGAAGTCTTGGTGACAGGTGCTGGTCTCACTGAATGCTGACCTCAGGGAGACTTGGATGTTCGGTAAGAAGTCTTGCCGATGGTGGGTTCTCTCGCCGATAGGTGTGAACTTCGCTATGACCTCTTGGCGATAGCGGTATGTCTTGTCGACTGATGAACACTTTAGAATAACATGGTGGCTCGGTGTGATGTCTTGGCGAAAGACGGTAGTCTTGCCGACAGTAGGACATTTTGATGTGACTTTGGAGCTTTGGTATGATGTCTCACCAATAGCGATAAGTCCTGGTGATCGTGATACACGTGATGATCATCGGTATGAAGTCTTGGCTACAAGGCGAAGTCTTAGCGATAGCTTTCTGGACTCAGTGTAACCTCTTGCCGATAGTAAGGACTCTTGGTGATATCAAATGTTGGTTGTGTTGGCATCAGGGAGACATGGTTAGTGTCTCACCGACATGCCAACACAGGTTGAATGCCCTTGACCGATTGATGACTATCCTATGTGGTGTCTCGTGGACCAATTAGAGGAAGCGAAATTCAAATGGTTGGCGGTTGGATTTTTTCAACAGTTGCAACGTTGGAGCTGAACTGTATGCAAGGAAAAATCTACACAGGAATGGAAAATTTCTACGATGGGTAATTGCAGATAAGGATAAACAAGAGGATAAATTAGCGGGTGGTAAGATTTGAAGAAAATCATTTTGAGTTGGATTGGCATCGAATCTAACAGAGCATTTTCTGTAATAGGTTGAACAGTGAATGAAGCAACTGTAAGAACTGATACCAGAGAGTTGTATCTCTACATTGTATGTAATTTTTTGATTATTGAAATACAAAGAGATCTGGCTTGGTGTGGTGTGTTTTTTCCCAAAAGGGTTTTCCCACATAAATCTGTTGTTCATTTGTCTTTGTGTATTTTTTTTGTTTCTATAAATCTTTCATGTGTGTCTTAATTAGATTGTAATTTGGAAATTAAAAGTACTATCTACATTCTTCCCTGTGGTTTTGACATTAGGAAAGTTGCTTCTGCACCTCTGATTTCCTTACAAAAACCATTGTTTAAAAGTGTTGCAAAGATGGTTGTCGTTGCACCAAAAGTTCAACTGGTTAATGCCCGATACAACTGCCAGAATTAATAAATCCACAAGAGGCACTTAAGCCATGTCACAAATTTGAGCACTACACAACACAACACAAGGAGACCAAGGGTGCACACCATGCAACAATCCCCCCAATGTAAGCGAGGGGTTCAAACCCATGACCCAGGCTCTGATACCAATTGTTGCAAAGACAATTGTTATTGTACCAAAAGATTGACCTGTTAATGCCCAATAAATATGCCAGAGTTAATGAATCCATGAGAGGTAGTTAAGCCATGTCACGAACCTGAGCATTGTATTTCACAACATAAGGAGACCAAGGGCACACACCTTGCAACAAAAAGCCAATTTTGTAGGACCATACCATGCATGCATACATCAACCATATTTTGACCTAAATAAAAGTAATTTTTTGAATCCTTTTGGGAAAATATTTTTAAGACATTTGAAGATTGTTCAGGATATTTTTTTGTAATTTTTTTAAAAAAAATTTATTGGTCGTAATTGCTATTTTGAAAACCCCTTGTGTACGTCAAGCATAAGTAGACCTAAACTTATCATTTTTTGATTTTTTTTTTCAAATTGAAAAGAATTGTTTGAAGATTGTTCACATATAATTTGTTTCTCAAAAAATGTAAAAAAAATGATTAAAAGAAAAAGAAAACCTAATATTTCAAGTTTAAGGACCAATTTCATCAAAAAATATTTGAAAAATAGAAAAACTAATCCAATTGTAAAAACATTGTGTAAAAGCACAAAGTTGTGTCACACTTTCAGCCAACTAAATCATTATGAGTGAAACAATTTCGACCTAAACAGTTTTTCCCAAAACCACATGGCCTATACATGGCACATAGAGTTTTGGGTGAAGCCCTTTCACCTGAAACTAAAAAAATTGAATTTCTCCCTTATCACTTTAAAATGTGACTCAATTTGTGTAAGGTTTCGATTGAAACCCTTTCTACCGAAACTATCTATGTGGCATCCTAGTTGACAACCAACTCAACATTTTTTAGAATTTTCTGAAGCTTTCAACTTCAACTAAATATTTCTTTAGTCAAAATTAGTTTTTTTTAAAAGAGAAAAATACCCTGTTGTAGAGCTCGGAGTGGTGAATCCATATATATATATATAGATATTTTGATTAGTTTTTCAAATGAAGAAAAATAGGGTGGTTCAAAATGAATTAACAAGATGATAAACCACTAAGTTTTTCTTAGTTTTCATTCAATTATGAGGGCTAAAATGTATAAATAAAAATCAGAAATAAAACCTAACTGTTATAATAGCAATAAGGAAGGCTTTAAGATGCTAAAACAATATGTACCTTTCTGAAAAAGTGTTGTTTTGGGGGTCACCAAGGACTCATTCACCCAAGGTGGCAAATGGGTCCTTGGTTTCTGAAAACTGATATCTGGGTTCTGTTCTTCAATGTCCGCACTTCTAGCTCCTAGGTGATCAACTCCTAAAAGTAAAAAATTAATTCTATAGGCAACTTTCTGTGATCTTTCAAGATAGATGACAACTTTTGCAACTTTTCAATCTTGATAACTTTGCAACTTTTGTTCTCCACTTGATCTTCAACCTAAAACCTGCAATCGCACACCAAAGAGGACAAAAACTTGTTGATTGTTAGGGAATAGGTGTTTATCTTGGTTAAACCCCGTTTAGGTAATTAAACCTTATGATGAGACATGAACATGAAACAATGATACCTTGGATGAAGTCTTGGAAAGTAAATAAAAAATATAGCATGAAATGGCTATGAAGAATGTAGACATTGATCTTGAATTGGATGTGAAAAAATTCTTGCAAATGGATCTTCAATACTACATCAACACATAAGCTCAATCTACATGCATGATGCACTACATGTCTTTGAAACGATGATATGATCTTCAATTGCTATAATAAAAACTTGATAATCTTCCTTTGAATGCCCTTGAAATGATCTTGAATGCTCTTGAACTCATAAACTTTCTATAATGCTTGAAGACTTGAAATTGTTAGGATGTCTTAGATCTTCTAGGATGAAACTATGTGAAACTACCTTATATTTATGCTTAACTTAAGATTTAATCCTGAAATTCAAATAACACAAGCCACCATCAGATCTAGGATTCAAAATCATTAAAATCCCACCACAAATAAGTTTAAAAATGGGTGTCCTACGTAAGGAGGATCCATTCACCACCTTGGGTGAATGGGTCCTAGCACAGTTTTCTAGGACCAAGTTTTGGGGAGGTGAAATAATATGCCAAAAGGGGGTCCTAGGACATAGTGGGGACCCATTTTCTAGGTGTCGAATGGGTCCCAGGTCACTATCCTAGGACTCAAACCTTTCCAAATTAAGTATTATGCCACATTATTAATGAGTGTCAATATTTATCCTTCAAAAAATGCAATAAATAAGGCTTGGATTTGAGTTTATGGGGCCAATAAAGCTCTAATTAACCTCAATTAATTAATGAAACCCTAGATTAGTGTGAAAGTGTAAGAAAAAACTTTACAACACCTTAAATAAGGAACAATTAAGTCCATTTTATCATTAATCATTCTTTTCCAAACTAAGCATGAAAAATAGTTACTTTTTTTTACTCTACATGTTGCCTCCACTTTAGTGAGATTTTTCCCTATGTCAAACTCACACTAAAGCAGAAATTCAAGACACTTAAGTATACAACTTAGTAACCAAGATACATAATCATACCCTATCAAAGACCAAGAAAAAGGAAAAATAAAGGATCAAGCTTCAATCATTCCAACACAATGTGGAATGAGACTATTTGTCCAAGAAAAAGGATCAAGCTTCAATTGTCCCAACACAATGTGGAATGCGGTTGTTTTTCTTAGAAAAAAGATCAAGCTTTGATGGTCTAACATGATGTGGAACACATCTAAGTTGTTTTTCCATGGAAAAGGATCAAGCTTCGATAGTCCAATGTGATGTGGAACACATCTAGGTTGTTTGTCTATAACATGTGTGCTCACTCTAGGGTAGTGGAACCTCAATCCATCCACTAGGTGAGTTGTCCCAACAAGGTGGAAAATGAGAGAATCATATTAGCCTCCATACCATACAGAAGTTATCCTCTTGACAACCTCAATAAGGCACCACAATTCCATGCTTTTGAATGTTATGTGTATAGTTTTTTGTTAAAGGGTATTTTGCTTTATTTGTGTAAGGTCTTCTTAGGGAGCATCGTGCCTAATGTCTCTGAGAGAGGACAAGTTAAGAATATCATATTGCCACTTATGGGATACCTCATTCACATCATGACACTAAGGGAAATCGTATGCTTAGAAATATTGCATTCTTGGAGGACATCAAATCCAATGAAACCACAAAGAAAAGGACACGCCACAAGAAAAAAGAAAATCATGCCATGAAATATGCAAAATTTTGAAATATTTCTTCGATGTATTCCCCCACTTTAAAGTGGTTGCTAACACCATTGTTGTGAGCAACTGCTTTAAAGTAGCTAATGTTTTCTCCTAAGACATGAGATCTTTCCTCAGAAAACCCCATGCCAAGTCATATGTTTTTGAAATAAAGCTACACCATGAAAAAGGAGGGTAGGGTTGCCCCCAAAAATACATAAGGGATGTATGGATTCCAGGTCAGTATGTCTTTGCTACAATTTTGTTTAAGAGCTTAGAACTATCATCATTCCCCAAATACTCATAGAACTGGAAGAATGACACAAAGAGAGTGAAAAAAAAGCCTTTAGGTCAACATGGAAGAGACCTAAATTTCTCAACGCCTTGTGTCATCCCAAAAAGGAAAACACAAGACAAATGGAAAAATATAAAGGTATTTACGACATAGAGAAGAATATAGAAACATATAGAGGAATGAATAAAAAGAGAGAGATACATCAAATGAAACATCATGAGGGATCACATTATGCACATGCAATCACATAAAGGATCATGAAAAAGCAAACAAAGAAAAAGACTAGTAAGACACATGTTTGTCAACCTATAGTAGGTCATCTGCATCCTAATCTCAGTTTGTATAACTAGAAGGTGGACAACTAGCCAAAGGGACAATGACAAGTGCCGAACTAGGGGAAGTACCAAGTTCAACACTCTTTTTTAGGAGATTTGTCATTTAAGCTCATATAAGAAGAAAATAATGTATTCAGTTCATTATGCACTTGTTCATCAATCTTCGTAATGACAATATCATCATCTAGATTAATCACAATGGGAGGTTGAGTGATAATGTCCATGGAAGGGTCTTGCTTACGTTGTAGAGAGGGTATAGAATCATCATGAATTTCTTTAGGTAAGTTCATATTTTTATTTTCTATGTTGTTCTTGTCTTCTTTAGTTTGTAACATACGAGCAATAGCATGATGTCTACGCCTACACTCTCTAGAACTTCAATTTCGTTTCAATCTATTTTAAATGTGTTTGTGTAGGAGTGGGTTTATCAATCATAGGTTTCTTCTCTTCCTTGGGAGGAATGAAAGAAACAATAGGAGGTTGTTCAACCTCTTTCTCTTTAGCTTTGTAAACTTGTTTGTCAATCATAGGTTTCTTGGATGTTTGGAAGGGCTTTCAGTTCAATCATTGTTTTGTTAAGGATAGGTGGCTCAGTCATAGGTTGTGGCATGTTTCTAAGGGATAATTATTCTATACGCTCTACCTTGAACTTTTGATAAGATTTGAAAAAAAGTCTTCTTGAGGTCTAATAGGTTCAATAGGCTCGAGCCAAAAGAAATCCAATGAAAAGTTTCCTTGGGAAGAAACAGGATTAAACCCACTCTGATGCACAATAAAGATATCATTACCAAAGGGAAACTTTAAAAATTTATGCACAACGGAGGGGAAGACATTCATGGAGTGAAGCCATGGATAGCCTAGCTTCACACGAAATTGGTCTGATTGTGGGATGATGGTGAATGATACATTTAATGTTTTCCATCCAAATTTTAAAGGGAGATCTATCAAGCCTATCATAGGTCAAGAAAAACCATTTTGCATCTTGATCCATGCTTTCAGTTTGTCATATGTATCTTGATAAAGTTCATGCATGAATAGGGATTCTTCAGTGATCACATTCTCTCCATAGACGAGATCAATTAATATCCCATTAGTGGGCTTATCATTGATTCAACCAGCTATGTAAAGAGGACCATAAGGTTCCCTTCTAATTATATCTTGTGAGGAGAAAGCAATGCCAAGAGGCATTTTAGTTGAGCCCTTACGAGGTTCAACTTCGATAAATGCTACCACTCTAATTGATTCTTCATTGTCATATTTAATGTTTTCATCATCTGTGTCAACATTCATCACATCATTCTTCTCGGTTTCACTAGCTTTGACAAATGAAATAGTGTGCTTCAACATGGGATTTATAAAGATTTGTAAATTTTGGTTAGGTGGAGCTATGGACTTATTACCTTGATCATTCACACCTCCAATTTGTAGTTGATTATTGTCAATAAGGTCTTCCACAAGATGTTTAAGACACAAGTTTACAATATTTTGTACCATGTCCATTTTGTCGGTGATAATGGAAATAAGAGTTTTGTTGAAAGCCTGTGGGAAATGGTATATTAGGATCATGCTCTTTAACAGGAGGTAAGGTAAGCATGTTCTTTTCCATAAGCCGCAACATGATATTGTGAAGGGTATTGGGTAGAGGAGTGAAATTTCTATACCTATCCCCAAAGGAAAAAGGATTTGTTGTCTTTATAGTAGCCACTTTTTTGTTAGTTTGTTGACTTGGTTGAGGGGGGTTAAGTTGTAAAAATCCCTTATTTTACTTCTTGAAAGGTTGGTAATTATTTGAGTTGTGGATTCAAACTTTTCAAGATTACTAGGGGGATTTTTCACATCATGACTACAAGTCATATTTGATAATCATGAAGGGTTGTACACAACTGTGTGAAGGATGGGAATCTCAAAATTTCAAGTTTTCTTTGGAGTTTTTTTTGTAAGTTTGCTATAAACATTCTTTGAAGGTTGGCATCAAGAATCTTAATGTTTACTTGTGAATAAAGTATTTGGTATCTTTCTATGAAATCAGTCACTTTCTCATCATCCTTTTGTTTGCATGTCATTAAATCAGCTAGGGTCATCTTGGGACCCATGTGAATGTGAAAGTGGTTGTAAAAGACATCAACATGTTCATTGAATGAGCCAATTGAATTATTTGGTAAAGAAGAGAACAAATCTAAAGCAATATCTTTCAAAGATCTAGGAAATAGCTTAGCCAAAAGTTTGTCTTCAAATATGAAATCACTACACAAGGCTATAAAAGTGGAAACATGGCTAAAAAATATCCTTTCCCATTGTATTTCTCAAATTGGGGAACTTCTATACCTTGTGGCATTTGTGTTCTCAATATATCCAAGGATAAGGGATTGGTTTTGATGTATTGTGAAGGTTGACCATTATTGTTCTAATTGAGGGTTGCAACTTGTTGTTGAAGGGATGCCATGCTCTATAGAAGTGCGTTGAGGAGAGCATCATTGTTATTGTAAGGTGGAGGGGAATAAAGTGGGGTGGTGTATGCATGTGGAGGTAAATTGAATATTGGATTTGAATGCACAATGCTAGAAGGATTCCCTATGGAAATACCTAAGGAATGTTCACATTGCTAGTAGGTTGAACTGTCGTCGTAGGTTGAGTACTAGTGTATGTAGGAATGGAAATGGGTATTATAGAAGAAGGTATTGAAGTTCCACTTTGGCTTTAAGTGCACCCCAAATCTTGAGTGGAACTAGTGATGGTAGGGATGGTGTTGTTAACATTAAGCACATTGGTTGTAGGCATGTAAGTCATGGGAAATGAAGTATGCATACTAGGATCCATATAGGGTTGATTATCAACACTCTTAGGAAGAGAGCTAGAGAACCCAAGATCCACAGTGAGTGAGATATTGCGAAATGACAAGAGCCTCAAACTTCGTCTTACAATAGTATTGCTCATAGGACACCAAGTTGTAAAGCTCATACAATATTTACAAACTTAGTGTACAAACCCAAAATGGAAAGAGGCAATGCAATGACTTAGAATGAAATGCAATTTTCAAATTCTAAACAAGGTAATTTACTGATTACACTATGTTCCAAACTAAAAATGAAATGTTCTAAATGCAATTTTGAATTTTGACAATGCGCTAAATGGAGCAAGTTAAGCTGATTCAATGAATTTAATGAAACCGAAAATTAGAAAATTGAAATAGAAATGTGACAGCAACAAATAGGAGAATAAAACAAAGATTTCAAATTCTAGAAAATTTAGATCAACACCTGATCAGGGACTCATTCACCACCTTGGGAAAATGGGTCCTAGATTAGGGTTTTTGAACTATTTTTTACTAATTTTTAAGCTTTTTTTGATGAGCTGCAGATCCAGGTCTGTAACAATAACTTTCAATTTCAAATTCTACAAATGTATTATGAAATGCAATTTGAAAAGTTGATGAAATGATGAATTACAAAACCTAGTTTGATATGCAATTTTATTTTAATTTTCAAATGCAAATTTATATGATCTAAATGATATGCAAGATGATTGATTTATTTTTTTGTATTTTTTCAGATTTGAAGAATGCAAAACAATGCAATTCTAAAACCCTAGATGAGATGCAAACTTTAATGCAAACTAGGACACCCTAAATGAGATCTAATTAAATTCCAATGGATACAAATGAATACAAGATCTAACCTAGAATGAGAAGAAAGAATCCAAGATTAAAAAAAAAAACTAGAATGTTCAATAAATCAAGTTCACCAAAATGAAACGAAGAAAAATAAGGTGGTTCAAGATGAATTAATAAGATGATAAACCAATAAGTTTTTCTAAGGTTTCATTCAATTATGAGGTCTAAAATGGATAAATAACAATAAAAAATCAAACCTAATTGTTATAACAACAATAAGGAAGGTTTTAAGATGTTGAAACAATGTGTACCTTGCTAAAAAAGTGTTGTTTTTGGGGTCACTGAGGACTCATTCGCCCAAGGTGGTGAATGGGTCCCTGCTAGGGTTTCTGAAAAATGATTTCTAGGTTATGTTCTTCAATGTTTGTACTTCCAGCTCCCAGGTGACCAACTCCCAAAAGTCAAAAATTAATTTTGTAGGCAACTTTCCATGATCTTGCAAGATAGATGACAACTTTTGCAACTTTTCAATCTTGATAACTTTGCAACTTTTTTTCTCCACTTGATCTTCAACCTAAAATCTGCAATCACACACCAAAGAGGAGAAAAACTTGTTAATTGTTTGGGACTATGGGGTTTCCTTGGTCAAACCCCATTTAGGTAATTAAACCTTATGATAAAACATGACCATGAATCATGAAACATGAAACATGAAACATGAAACAATGATACCTTGGATGAAGTCTTGGAAAGTAAATAAGCAATCTAGCATGAAATGACTATGAAGAATGTAGATCTTGATCTTGAATTGGATGTGAAATAATTCTTGTAAATGGATCTTCAATACTACATCAACACATAAGCTCAATCTACATGCATGATGCACTATGCCTTTGACATGATGATATTGTAGACACCTAAAAATGTCTCAATGGATCACATTGGATAACTAACATCATTTTGTCCTCAAACCCATCCTCTTTTCGCTTGTTTAATTAAATAAGCCTAATTATTTAATTAAATGTCTCATTTTCACCTATTAATCTAATTGAACTAATTGGGTTAATTCACCCCCTTTCACACTGACATTTCATCCGATTTAATTAAATAATGCAAATTATTTAATTTTAACCCTAAGTCTTCTTATTTAATTAAATAACCTAAACTATTTAATTAAATATCATATTTTCATCTCTTTTTCATTAAATAAATCAATAATTTAATGAATATCCTCACATTCCTCATCTTTCACATTCAAATTTAGTTTTAATTAAATAAATTTCTAATTTCCCTCTCATCCACTTGCATAGGGAATATTCCAAAGGAATATTCTCCTATTTTCCTCCAAAAAAAAGGTAATGATTACTCCAAACAAACTTTGAAACAACTTTTTAAAGTTGTTGCAAACTGTGTTTGTTTGCATGATTGTGAGCCGTTGATCTTTTCTTGATCCATGTGATCTTTTATTCTCATCAATTGATTAGAATCTTTGATCCTTGTTTCATCCTCCTTTCATTTGTGACCATTGATAGATCAAATCAATCTCATCCATTGCTTTTTCATTTGATCTCCATTAAATCAATTATTTAATGAATATCATATAATTCTCCTAATTTGCTAATTGAAACTTTTTTTTAATTATCAAATTACTAATTCTCCCACTTGCAAGGGAATATTCCTCCTTTGAACATTCTTCCAAAAGGGGAATATTCCCATAGAATATTCCTTCCCCTTTTGCACAATTAAACTTTGTTTTAATTTGCAAAATATCTGTTTCCTCACCCATGAGAATATTCCAAAGAATATTCTTTCTCCTCACTCATTTGAAAAAGGGAATATTCTTACAAAACTTCATGTGCAAGTTAACTCAAAACTTCATGTGTAAGTTAACTCAAAATTTCTTGTGTAAGTTAACTTGTGACCTCTTGTACAAGTTAAAAGTGTGTTTGTTTGAAGGAATGAGAACCCTTGATTAAATCTCATCATTGATTCTCATCCCTTGATGAGAATCCATGATCCATGCTTCCAACTTCTTCCATCCTTGACCATTGATTAGCCTTTTTTTATCTTAACCCTTCATTTCTCATTTTCTTTCCTATAAATAGGTCACTATTTGGAGACAAATGGATCCTTCTTTTAACAACAAACTTATGTTGTTAAAATAATTTGCACATGCAATCACATTTAACATCATTTTAGCTTTATTTACTTGCATATTAGCTTAGCTTCCATTAATGGCTTCCATGATAACATAAATGCATACATTTAGCATATTTTATTAATTAGGATTTTAATCTTTTGAAGCTTGCATACATTTAGAGTAGATTTGCATAAACCCATATCGATCATCTTAGCATATATCATGTTAATTTAGTATTTAAATCATGTTTTATCACATATCTCTCATAGTTTCATCAATTTTTCTCAATAAAATTGATTGAAACAAGCTCATTATCCAAGGGATTGGGAAATGGTCACCATTCCACATCAATGAGACACCACTCCTACAACAGGACAAGTTTCAATGTCTTAAATTAGAGGTTTTTCAAGCTTTCATGATTTAGAATGCTAGTTTTAATGATTTCTTTGTCTTTTTTTATAGTGAAAGATCTTATTGGGATTGATGCTTAGTGGGTTAAATATGCCTCGAATTTATATGGATCGGGTCTAGTTAATCTATACTATGACATTGGTCACATATATGATCTTTAATTGCTGCAATAAAACCTTGATAATTTACCTTTGAATGCCCTTGAAATGCTCTTGAATGATCTTGAACTCTTAAACTTGCTATAATTCTTGAAGACTTGAAATTGCTAGGATGTCTTAGATCTTCTAGGATTAAACTATGTGAAAATACCTTATATTTATACAAGTAACTTAATATTTAATCCTGAAATTCAAATAATATAAGCTGACATTAGATCTAGGATTCAAAATAATTAAGATCCCACCACAAATAAGTTTAAAAAGGGGTGTCCTAAGTAAGGAGGACCCATTTGCCACCTTGGGCGAATGGGTCCTAGTAGAGTTTTCTAGGACCAAGTTTTGAGGAGGTGAAATAATATTCCAAAAGGGGGTCCTAGTACATAGTGGGGACCCATTTTCCAGGTGGTGAATGGGTCCTAGGTCACTATCCTAGGACTCAAACCTTGCCAAATTAAGTGTTATGCCACATTATTGATGTGTGTCGGGATATATCCTTCAAAAACTGCAATAAATAAGGCTTGGATTTGAATTTAAGGGTCCAATTAAGCTCTAATTAACCTCAATTAATTAATGAAGCCCTAGATTAGTGTGAAAGTGTAATAAAACACTTTACAACACCCTAAATAAGGCACAATTAAGTCCATTTTATCATTAATTATTCATTTCCAAACTAAGCGTGAACAAGGGTTACTTTTTTTTACACTACAATTTTAACACACACATATATATATATATATATATATATATTAAAATAATGCAAGTAGGTTGTTAAAGTTAAAAGAGAGGCCAATTATAAATTTAAAAAATAGTAAAACATATTTAAAAAATTTAAAAAATATAAGGTGTACTAGAGGAGAGAATCCTCTTCAAAAGGGTATAAATTGTTTTTTTTAAATGATAAAAAAGTAGAAAATGGTTGATGTCAAATGAAAACTACTAAATTCTGGTAAGTTTGACTTTAAAACATAACTATGAGAAAAATATACATCAAAATTTCAAAAAAAAATCCATGCACTAGATATTGAAGTTACCTATTTGGAATAAAAAATTCAGGGAAAATTAAAGTTTTTTCTATTTGTTTCTTGATGTCAACTGAACACCACTTTTTCCTAAATTTTTAGCATTTTAAAACTTGATCTTAAATTGATTAAAAAATATCAAAACAATTTAAAAAAAATCTAAAAAATTACAGGAATAAAATTCATCAAGAGTTTTACATTTCATTAGTTTACATCATTTTGAAATTCAAAACATAAAGACCACTTTTATGTGCTCAAAGTTGAGAATTTTTTTAGTGTTGATTGATTTCTTTATAAAATGTGACATAGGTTTGTGCTTTTACCCAATTACATATTTAAAATCTACATAGTCTCATCTATAATGGGTTTTAATTTCATTAAAAAATTATGTAAAAGATGTCTTCAAACATATGTCCAAAGTCGCTCTTTTCTAGTGACGCTAACATGACCTTCAAGTAGTAGGTCAAAGTAGGTCCAAAGCTAAGTGTTGGCTCCCCAAGCCTTTTTTTTGACCCAAAACCCATAGAAGGAACTGGTTCATAAATTAAAATTTTAAGAAATGGGATCCCATTTCTAAACGAGATCCCGTTTAATTTTTATAAAAAATTTTAACCCTTCAGGAAACGGGATCCCATTTATAGAATACATGATCTCACTTTTGGCTCAAGGTCCCAAAGTGAAATGGGATCTTGTTTCATAAAAATTAGGATCCCATTTTGCATTGCATGATTAGGCATTTTCTCCTAAGTCCAAAACTTCCACGAGAAGTGGACCCAACTTCATGCATTTAACCTACAATTTGCATGCACTTTCTATTCCATCTTCTAGTGATTGTTTCTTCTTGTAGGAGAATGGCATCCCATTTGGAGGATGATTGGATTTTGTCTTTAGTGATTTTTTGGCCTCACATGAGGGGGTTGGAATCACACTTTGAAGTGGCATGATTAGGCCATGTGTCATCATCTTGTGGTGTGTGTCTGGTCATCTTGATGAGAGTTACATATGGTAGATTCTATGACACATATAAGAGAATGTAAGAGGGATGTTACAAGAATCTTGACAAGCATTATGATATGTGTGGACATTTCTCATAGAGAAACTTTGAATGTTTGAATGAAGTAAATTGAGGTACCAAAATTTGGGTGGTAAAATATGACATGTATGACAATGTAGGGTGATGCCACAATAGCATGTCCCACTTTTTGGCCAAAGTAGGTTATTGAAATTAGCATTTTGAACAAAATTTTCACTTTTTGGAACCTATTGAAACTAAACTATTAAGAATTTGAAGATGATGTGAACTAGTGGATTTTTTTAATTGTCTCTAAATTATAAATGGATTTTTATGATTTAAAAAAATTATTTATGATTTTTTACGTAACTTTTAATAATTTGTTTTTTATAGTTAACAATATTTTTAAAAAGTGGTGTTACTTATGTAAAGCATAATTTTATTTGTAGAAATGATAAAATTATAAATTTTAAATATAGATTTGTAACACAATATCTAGTGCACAAATATTTTTTCATAATTTTTTTTTGCTTAATTTATTTTTACAACTTTTTGAAGTGAGATTAAGTATAATTTTGATATAGGTTTCTTATGTAATGCATTTTTTTTGTTGTATGCATCAAAATTAACTTCTGCTTTGGTTAGCCCCAGTAATTTGTCACTAGACTAAAAAAACTAGCTATCTTTAAGCCCTATATATCTGATAAAGCATCTTGGAAATTTGTGTGCAAGATGGGGTGAGTTCCATGATTCACTAGAAATAGTTCTCTATACTCCCTGCAAGCAATGAAATCATGAACTCACAGATTGTAACTAAAATGAAAGTAATTTTATGGTTTTTTGTTTATGATATGCGTGATTGGAAACATACAGAAGATTGGAGCCTATTCTAAGGCCACATAGTCAAAGTGGATGAGAGGAAACAACAAATTAAAGATGGTAAAATGTAAAAGATATGTTGCATAAAGCATCAACATGCATCAATTTTAACTTCATCTACTTAGTTATCCATCGATATACTATTCAAAATCATATACAAACTTGTATATGAGTCACCACAATAATTGTAATGAAACTAAAGCTTTATCAAGATCCTCTAATAATTTATATTCACAACAATAGTGTTGAAGAAAATACATAAAGATTGATAAATTCCCTAAGTTTGAATACATACAAATGGAGACATGAATATAAAAATGATGTTTTCAATATATTTTTTAGTTTGAATCATTCCTTGGACTATGGTAATTGATCTACACATGATACTTCACTGGAAACCCTTTTGGACATGCACTTGCAACTCTCTACTCTCTATGTACTCTCTAATCCCCTAAATATTATCAAAATTTCCTCTAAGACAAGGTGATAGGGGAAAAATTTAAATGGGTTATTGTAGCTGCATTGAAAAGTCTATGTGAAGAATCAAATCCATCCAAAATGGATGTGCAAGATCAATGGGTGGCCTAAATATTTACTTTTGGTTGTTGGTCAAGTGACGTTGATCATATAGGTAGGTGAAAATGGAGTGGTGATGATAATTGAGGTCACTAGAAAGAAACCATTTAGACCCAAAATAGAAATGGTGTTGTAAGAGGAAAGCACACCTTAACAAAAAATTACCACATGGCACCCTATTGACCATCAAAAAATATTATTCTTGGCTAATCAGTAGGTTCATGAACTTAGAACTTCATCAACAAAAAAATATTTTTCTTTCTTTCTTTTTAGAAAACTTCCCTTGTCGATGAACTTTCCTTTTCAACAAACTTGCTTCTTTCATGAACCTCCCTTGTTGGTGAACTTTGAGATTCACGGACTTAAAACTTCACCAAAACAATATTCTTTCTCTTTCCTTCTTTTCAAAAAAATTGAACCCTTTTCGATGAACTTTCCTTTTTGATGAACTTGCCTCGTTGACGAAATTTGAGGTTTGCAAAATTAAAAATTTGTTGAAACAAACTTCTCTTGTCGACAAACTTGTATTTTTGGAAAACTTGCCTACTCAGTGAACTATGAGGTTTTCAAAGCAAGCAAACAACCAAACATATTATGTTTCTCCATTTCCTCTTCCATTCCTTTTCCTCCATGCTTAGAAATTTTTCAAAACTGGGCTCCTTATCAACGATGGCAGATCGACAAACGATCAAAACCATCAAGCTCTTTTTTCCTCTTCATGAATTATAGATTTTTTGTAACTGTTGATTCAACCACAAGTTATTTTCAGTGAATAGACAGGTTTGTGAACTAGTGAACTTGAAAAAATAAAAGAACTATCACTTTTGGAAAAGAAAAACTTTTAAAAAACTAGTTAGCAAACCATCAAGTTCACAAACTACAAAAATTGATGAAAAGCATGTTGAATGCACAAGAAAATTGAGAGGGGGGTGAATCATTTGTTCATTAAAACATCAAAACCCTCATAAACATTTAGATCCACATCAACTTAATTAACCCTTAATCTCTTAGAATGATTTAACATGAAAGTAAATAATAGAGGTTGAACACATCAACACTATGCACAATAAACACTAAATTTATGTGAAAAACCAAAGAAGGAAAAAACCACAGTGAGGATTAGCTCATAATATAAAGTAATTGCAACACAAAATACAATAGGCTCACTTCCATATTACATAAAGAAGAAAAGAAGAACGTTACAATGAGAAATCCATCTTAATGCAACAGAAAAGTCCGCCACACCATCACAAACACATTCACATCCTTTCTTAAGATTGTAGAAACCTTCTGCTCACTGCTTCCAGTAGTCTAACTCATTGAGGCTCATACTGCACTTCAAAAATTCACACTTCAAAAAATTTCAATTTACATCAGGGTGATCTCACAATAGTGGTTTACAATTTTTGGCCAAACTCGACACTGAAATTATCTTTTTAAACTAAATCTTCACATTCAAGCACCTATAGCAGCTGAACCATGAATAATTTGAATATGATGGAAACTATAGTCTCATCACATTTTGTCTATAGATTCTCAAAATATTTTTTTCAAAATTTTTGGAATCAGATTGCACTTCTTTTTCCATCTCCCACGAAAACTGGTTTTTTTTCAAAAAATAGCATTTTTAAAAAGTGATGCACACCGTATAACACATAACTTTTTTTCCATGAAGGATAAAGTTCTAATTCTTTTGAATTTAGATTTGTAACTCTGATATCTAGTGCTTCCACTTGGTTAGACAGTTTTTTATTGAATATATTTTTTTTAATCAAGTTTTGAAGTCAAACCAATTACAATTTACACATAGCGTGACCGTATAACGTATAAGTTTTTTTGTATATATCAAAATTCAATTTTATTTTTTTTGTTAGATCAAGGACTTCAATATCTAGTGCACTCATATTTTTTAATTTTTTTTTTGATAATTTGCTATTTTTCCACATGTGCAAAACAGAGACCTTCATTTTTGATGAAAAACCTATGTTTAATAAAACTAAAAAAACAAATACATAATAAAAACAAAACATATTAAAATTATATTCATTGGATAGCTCGTTCTGAGAACTACCTGACTGAAGTTGGGTTTGTGAAGATTCTTCCATTTTCATCCTCAACTCGAGCTCCGAAGTGCCAAAATTTAGGTTTTTTGTGTCTCTGGGAGGGGATGAGGAATAAAGGGGGTTCGAATGAACCTCTAGGGGTTCGCTTGAACCGGGGTTCATTCAAACCCCCCTTCTATGAGGGGTTTTGATGGATTTTTTGGCGAGAAAGTATTAGGAGGGTTCGCCCAAACCCTTAATTG
The DNA here is from genome assembly GCA_007258455.2 of Sequoia sempervirens. Lineage (NCBI taxonomy): Eukaryota > Viridiplantae > Streptophyta > Pinopsida > Cupressales > Cupressaceae > Sequoia > Sequoia sempervirens. Next base: position 200,705,542 of record VDFB02379711.1, on the reverse strand, counting down.
GTTCGGTCGAACCAATAGGTTCTTAGGAACCCCTAAAATCAATTTTTTTGACATGCATTCATTTTATATGAGTTTTCCTTCCTCACTTCAATTGTAAACCACTATTGTGGCTTCACCCATCACACACTCTACACATACAATCCTCCATTAATACAACACTTACTTATACCTTCTTCAACCTTGAAAACATTCTCCAAGGTCAGCTATGCACCTCAACCATACAAATTCAAATTAGGTCATCACCAAAACATTCATGTGGTGGAAAGGAATGAAGGAAAACCACAACCCACCTTAACTCAAACCCAAATACACTCATACATGCCATCCCATGCTTCCACACTCATTAAAGAACAATTAGTGTAAACATCCAAGGTTAGTTGAACCCATGTAAACACCATTAACATTTAAATACACACTTCCTCAAATCCAAAGATGGCTCAAAGACCACACACAACAGTTAAGACAATCTAGAATATTCCATAAACACCTTGAAATCCAACAAATTTCTTCGCAACAACTTTTAATTGAAGAACAAAATCATCTTGTTCACCAGGTAAGTGCACAAAGTTGAGTCCACAAAACGTGGAAGTTTTTTCCTTAGCCAAAAAATTGAAATCGGCTTTGATCAAACAGGATCCCGTTTAGCTTCGGGATCCCGAGCTTGAACACGAAACGAGATTCTGCTTTTTAAAAATCAGGACCCCATTTCCCATAGGATCCTGAACTGATGGAGAAGGAACGAGATCCTAATTACTACAAAATGAGATCCCGATTTCCCAATTACTACGAAACGGGATCCCAATTTGTAGAAATCGAGATCCCGTTTTATATTGCTATTTTTTTTGAAAACAAACAAAGTTCATTACATAGCAGATGGGATCCTGAGTACAAGTGACAACGACCCCCACAAATAGCTACAGGTACCCACCCACACCCTATTTTTTTGCATTTTTCTATTTTTTATTGAAATTATGAAGAAAATAAGTGAATTTGTCATTTTTTTTAAATTTATTTCAAGTTTTGAGCATTTTTTTTCCTGTTATAGTAGAAATGAGTAATTATAAAAATAGACGAAACAATGCAATGAAACATTAATATTTTTTAATAGAAATGAAAAAATGAACCTTGAATTGTGTTTTACAAACAAAATTTAACTTTTGAAACCTAAATTGTTCGATTAAACCAAAAAAAAAGATTTGAAAACCTTAATTGAAATTGCATTTCAAAACCCTAGAAATGAAATGAAATAAAAAATTGCATTTAGAAACCCTAATCAAGCTTTTTGAAACCTTGAATTCAAATCAAATGAAAAAAATTGAATTTGAAAACCCTAGTTTGAATTGAAATGAAAAAATTGCATTAAAAACCCTAATTTCTTAGAAATTGAAACCCTAAATTCAATTGGAACAAATTTGTTTGTTAAAACCCTAAATTGAAATCGAACAAATCATTTTGATTTTGAAAACTAGGTAATTTCGAGCTCAAAAAAAATCATTTGCATTGCTTAAATGTTTTAAATTTTATTTGCATTGTATGGAAAAAACGATATGTTAAACTTTAGTTTCAATGTTAAATTATAATTAGATTAGAAAACAATATGTTAACGAATAGTTAAAATTCATAAAGTTTATCTTGATGTTTGTTTGCAAATTTAGTTAGCAAATTCGTAAATCTAAGCACATACAATCGATTCCAATTGGCACTAACTTGCAAGTCTAAATTATTCCAAGGGCCACCCAAAATTCACCCTAAGTTTGCTAAACCCTAGACCTTGAACTGTAGAATCTAAACCCTCAACACTAAAGCATTTGAATTTTGTCTTAGGACCTTAGAATGAAATTTTGTTGCCTTAAAAAACCCTCTGTTGTCACCATTCAGTAGAGCTTTTTGTAATGTTTTCACTAAATTTGAACACATAATATAAAACCTTTTGGTTTCTACAAGTTTATGAAGAGTGGATGATCACTCTCTATGACACTTAGACATGATCATTAGGGATCTAAATCATTGGAAGAAAACTTTATTCTATTATATCCACAAGATAGGAGAGCGCGAGTGAGAGTGCTATGGGTAATGTTTCTTTCATTGGACATACCTAAAATTATGTAGGTTGAATGTCAAGAATGGGTCTATTTGGTAGATTTATGAAAACTATTATGAATATCTAGAGTACCATAAAAGTATAATTATAGCAATTCCAATTGGAAACACTTGGGTATATATGGAAAGAGGTTTTTATGGGAATATATGTATTAAGAAACACATACCATGACCTCTATAGGATTTTTAAGATGTGATCCTAGATAATAATCCACCCATCCTCAATCCTAGATAATATTTTGATACTATATAGATTTATGTGGAAGGATAGAAATACATCAATAAGGAGACCAAGATGGGACCATTTAACACCTAGAAGGTACACCTATTACATGGGAAAGGGAGGAGGTACATGATGATAGGTTGGAGGAACTATATGCTATTATTACAATTTAGAGATAGGAGGAGGATTTATATTATGCTCCTATAAATACGAGGTTAATTTAGAAGATTAAAAGAACTAGATAATAACAAAGGAAATAATTCTATAGAGGGAGTGAGTGGGATTTTTGGAAATATACAAGGAAAGAGGTGAAGGTCCCAACACCTACATAGATTCCTACACGAAATACACCAATCTAGGCACTTCCTAGAAGGATCAAGATCCATGTGAGTAGCCTCTTTTTATTTTTGTATCTTCTACATATGTATATTTATTCCTTTATTATGTGATTAAAATTATGTATGATATAACTTATTAATAAGTGATTACAAGTATAATTATTAAAATATTTCATATTTATTTCGATATCCTCTAATATAGGAGGAAATTTTTGCTTGTTTGCATAGATGTATGTTATTTTTGTGATATGTATAGATTGATTCATTTTTAACATGATACTTTTTTTTATTGGAGGGGTAAACACTTTTGACCCAAAGCTATATGGAACCAATGAGGCCATAGTATGACTAAATTTGGACCTCACTAGACATCTAGATCCCCTTAAGCCATCCTATCACCCTAAATCATAAATCAATTTCTTAAGGGGTCCCAATATGACATTTCTTAAGGGGATCAAAGAAGTTCTTAATATTTGGTGAAGTTTCCCAAGGCAACCAAATTTAACAATAATAAGATCATGCAAGATTATAATATGAATGAGATTTCATGATCTAGGTTGGTTAGTTGAAACAAGAGTAGCTCTCAATCAACTATTCCACAAGAAAATGTTCTTCACTAACTTGCAAGTTCATTATATTCCAAGGGGCACCAAAACTTCACCCTAAGTTTTGTAAACCCTAAACCCTAAATACTAAACCATTCATTTTGTCCTACCTGACCTTAAAGTGAAATTTGGTTGTCTTAGGAAAATCCACCAAATTTCATTCCCTTATGCCATGTAATTTTTCATAGGATCTTACTACATATATCCCCTTAAGTTATCCTATTACCCTAAACCCTAAAACCGGCATTTTTTCTTAGGCTCTTAATGAAATTTGGTTGCCTTAGGAAACTCCACCAAATTTCATTCCATTATGCCATGTAATTTTGTCCTAGGATCTTACTACATATATCCCCTTAAGTTATCCTATTACCCTAAACCCTAAACTCTAAACTCTAAACTCTAAACCCTAAAGCCATCTTTTTTTCTTAGGCTCTTAATGAAATTTGGTTGCCTTAGGCAACTCCACCAAATTTCATTCCCTTATGCCATGTAATTTTGTCCTAGGATCTTACTACATGTAGATCCCCTTAAGTTATCCTATTACCCTAAACCCTAAACTCTAAGTCTAAACCCTAAATCCTATCATTTTTTCTTTAAAGGTTTTAATGAAATTTGGTTGCCTTGGGCAACTTCACCAAATTTTATTCACTTGAGCCATGTCATTTTCTCCTAGGACCCTCACTTTAGGGACTTTAGGATCCCCTTTAAGCCATTCCGTCATCCTAAATCGTAATTCGATTTCTTTAAGGGTCCCTAAATATGACATTTCTTAAGGGGATCGTTCTTTAAAATTCTGGTGATCAAAAGTTGCTCAAGGAAACCAAATTTTAAATAATAATAAGATCAGTAAGATTATAATATGAATGAAATTTCATGATCTAGGTTGGTCAGTTGAAACAAGAGTAGATCTCAATCAACTATTCCACAAGAAAATGTTCTTCACTAACTTGTAAGTTCATTAAATATTCCAAGGGGCACCAAAACTTTACCCTAAGTTTTGTAAACCCTAAACCCTAAACTCTAAAATCTAAACCCTAAACACCAAACCATTCATTTTGTCCTACCCAGCACCATAAAGTGAAATTTGGTTGTCTTAGGAAAATCCACCATATTTTATTCCCTTATGCCATGTAATTTTGTCCTAGGATCTTACTACATGTACATCCCCTTAAGTTATCCTATTACCCTAAACCCTAAACTTTAAACTCTTAAAACCTAAACCCTAAATCCATCATTTTCTTAGGCTCTTAATGAAATTTGGTTGCCTTAGGCAGCTCCACCAAATTTCATTCCCATATGCCATGTAATTTTTTCCTAGGATCTTACTACATGTAGATCCCCTTAAGCTATCCTATTACCCTAAACCCCAAACTCTAAAGCTATCTTTTTTTCTTTAAAGAGCTCTAATGAAATTTGGCTGTCTTGGGGAAACTTCACCAAATTTTATCTTCACTTTGAGCCATGCCATTTTCTCCTAGGACCTCACTAGACGAGATCCCCTTAGCTTCATCCTATCACCCCTAAATCATAATTCACTTCTAAGGATCCTTAAGGACATTTCTTTAAGGGATCAAAGCAGTTCTTAAAATTTAGGATCAAAGTTGCCCAAGGCCCAACCAAATTTAACAATAATAAGATCTTGGAAGATTATATAATATTAATAGTGAATTTTATTTTCATTCAAGTAACATGTGCCTTAGACATAAATGAGGCTTACATATTTTATCATTTGTATTCAATCATTTAAGGCCATTTATATTGAATGGTTTAAAGGTATTTCCTAAACATGTATCTTACATCTTGAAATTACAAATCTAATGCAGGTTCACTCATATCTTAAAGATCACATGGATCCATTCAATAATAGCCCACACTCCACTTCCACGCCATCCATCTCCACCACCTTCAGATTCTTAATCTCCAATTTCACCTGAAATCAATGAACATGCTCGTTTGCAAGCACAAATCAATGCTTCTGCTAGAACCATCCAAGATCAAATCAACATTATTCAAAATGAAGAATGTGTCACACCTCCTATGAGGATGTTTGCATCTAGGATGCAAACCCTTGTTGATGCTGTCAGGGCTATGGATGGGATCATAGATGAGCATTGACAATGGCTAGAGGAGAGGAGAACTCTTAAATTTGAAAAGAAAAACACAAATAAATGAAGGTCTATGCAGTAGAGAGCCATAATAGTTTCTAAATCAAGACAATGATCTAATAGTTATGAATTTATAAATCTATGAACCATGATATTTTGTGTGACTAATTTTATAAATTTGTCTCTAGATGGATATTTTAGCGACACGAATTTGGCGATTTGGCTCTAGATGGATATTTTTAGTGACACGGATTTATGAATTTGGTGGGAATTTATGAACTTCTATAATGAATAATACATAATAGTATATATTTTATGACCATAGATCTACTAGATCATGATTTCACCTGCTGAAAAATTGTAATATATGTGTGTGTGTGTTAGACATAAAAATGAGCTTTTGTGAATGTTTCAAGTTTATTGTTTAGTATGTATGTGCATGTATTAAAAATTTGCATATATATAGTTCTTAAATTTTGAAATTTGTATGTATGTACATAGTTTAGTTTAATGATCTGTACGCATGCAAATTATTCATCATATTTTTTTATTTTAAATGTACATGTACATGTTAAATTTTGAATTTTGTATGGACATGCTCTTGAGTTGAACAATCAATGTATATATATGTGCATTTCAATTAAATATATGATCTTAATATATGTATGCACATCCTATTTTGTGTGATTTAATGCAGGTGCACATTTATATCAAGCATATCATAGATGATTTTAACATTGATGATATCATCAATCCACCACCTCAACCACAACCACATCCACCTCCCCCTCCCCCTCCACCTAATATGCCACATCCAACACCTATCGCATCTAATGAGGCTCACTTGAGAGCACATATAAATGATCAAGTTGCATCCTTACAAAATCAAATCAATGCTATGCAGAGTCAAGCATTGATTCCTCCACATGTGAGACGTTTTGCATCTGCGATGCAAAATGTTGTTGATGCCATCAGGATGATCGATTTTGATCTTGACAGGCATCGACGAGAGAGAACAAATGAGACAATTTTATGCTGATGGTATCTCTTACAAACAAATATTAGACCTTAAAATAATGAAAGCCCATCTAGCCCCCTACTTTCTTGACCCCGTTACTTGACAACCCATTCCACCCAACAAATCTAGAATATCCATGAGGTGGTGCATACATCTGCAGATGAGTGCACATTTTTGGGATCGATGGTATATGGTTTTTGATAGTCCCCCACATGCTAATTGGGAGTGCCCATTGTATTTTTTGAGAAAACTGTATGTAGAGTTTGTTTGTTGCAAAAGCCCAATTATTTTGATTTTAGATCATTTTAGGGTGTTGGTGGCAGCATGCCACAACATAGATTAGGGGAAAGAGTTGATCCCCGATGCCCCATGCATACGCAACCCCTTGTTGTTGCTCCTGGTCCTCCCATTCCTGCACATGTACATCATCGAGCTCTGGTCTCAACATTAGGTTCCCTTAGTACACTTGTAGCAGACCTTGATTAGCATGCTTCTGCGATAGCGGGTGGGGAGCATAGAGACGATGATGATGGAGGAGTTTTTTATGGAGCTGGTCCGAGTACCACTCCAAGAGTGTTGAGGCCCGTACCCCATATATGTACTAGTTGTCATCAAGTATGCTATGGACCTGATCAGGCCACACCTAGTTCAGGTGGACAGGGAGATTCTGGTGGTTCATATGGTTGCATCAAGTCATTTGTAGAGTTTCTCACAACAAACCATCACCCTGAGGACACTGTGACACAGGTATAAATATGCAACTAGATGTATGTTCATTTTATAAGAATTTTGATGGTTGTATATATTAAAGAAAAGTTTGCAATACATTTTAACAATCAAATTGTTTGGTGTACAGATGACACTAACGATGGGGAAATCATCTGTTCCACGAGTACATACATTGACACCGATCATACTCGACAACCCTTATGGGGTATTTTGATTTCAATTTTTAAAATTATATATGAAATCATAAATTATTTAACTTGAGTTTTAAATTTATAATTGAATCACATATATGTTTGAAATATTTATGATGGTTTAGGTGAGTCAATCGGCATCCACGTCGATTCCTCGTAAGGGATTGTCAAGCACTGCTCCACTATCAGGCGTCATAGATCAGGGGCAGGTACATTCATATTGTAAATTTTTCAAAAGTTTACATTAGTATAGTTACAATTTTATGAGTTTTGAATTCACTAGATATATGAAACGCATGCATGTACACTTGTAAATATTATAAGCGTTAAATGTCTATGTACATGTATGTCTAGGTTGATACCACAATAAGAATGGACATTGGGAAAACATTTGATGTTGCAACTACTTATGAGGCCATTGATTTCTAGGTTGTTTACAAAACTTTCTACACAAAACGTGCAAACTTGAATATATATATAAACCTAATTCAATTGTACATGCTTTAATTTTGATCTTGTAGGATTTTGTTAGTCCAACTTTCAACCCTAACCCCGACATAGTTACACCACCAGGAGGACATGTAGAGCAGGTTCCAGATCAAATGGTAATTTAATTTTTTTATTATATTTAAAGTCAATTATAAATTTTAAATTGAATATATACATAATATGAAATTTTTACATATTATTTCTCTTTTATAGCATGAGACACATCTTGTAGTTGAGCATGTACAGACAGGTCCTAGAGAAGAGCCTAGTGCACAACCTCAAAATACGGTATAATTAAAATATGATAAATTATAAATTAAATTGACTTAAAAAAATTTTAAATGTAGAGTTGTACATCTAATTTTGAATTTCTTTGTCCTGTTTATGTAGATTGATTTAGATAATTTAGAGGTTGCTTCAGGTGCACCAGAGCATCTAGATGTAGATATGACGGTAATTTAATTTTATGATGGATTATAAATTAAATTGTCATTAAATCATTTTTCATTGTCTTACATCTGATTTCATCTTTCTCTTGTATAGAGTGTTTCAGGTCATCCACATAGTCTGCATGGTGTGAAGAGGTCTCTTTATTATAGAGACAGTACATGACCTAGAAAAGTGTGATTTTATGTGTTATATTTGTTTATTTCATGGACTATATTTCTTGTTTCTCATGTACTCTATTGGACTTTATTTCATGCGCTTAATATATTGGTTTCATGCACTTAATATGTTACATAAATTATGGACTTATTGTTTGAAATTTTACTTCTACACATGTACATTTATGCATTTTATGTTCATAAGTGATATTAATATAGGACATTAATGTGAAATTTAGTGATCTCATACATGATATTAATATAGGACATTTTAATATTTATACTTTGCAAATTTAGTGATTTCATACATGATATACATGATATGTACATTCAATAAATAGCGATAATTACTCAATGAAATTATTCAATTCGCGTCAATCAATAATCAATCAATAAATCATAATTTACAAACAAAAGTAATCTATTGATATACCAGAAAGGATAAAATTTTAAGAAATAAACAATACCATAGAAGATTAGAGAATAAAAGCATTAATAAATTCTATAAATAATAACATCTAACGCTAATTTATAAGTTGTCAAAACAATTAATGACGTCTTAAGGGGATGTCTAAAGGGGTCATAATAGAACATCTTAAGGGGATGTCTTAAGGGGTTATAATACGTCTTAGGGGGATGACTTAAGGGGTCTTAAGGGGATGTCTAAAGGGGTCATAGTAGAACGTCTTAAGGGGATGTTTTAAGGGGTCTTAAGGGGATGTCTAAAGGGATCATAATAGAACGTCTTAATTAAGGGGATGTCTTAAGGGGTATTAAGGGGATGTCTAAAGGGGTCATAGTAGAATGTCTTAAGGGGATGTTTCAAGGGGTATTAAGGGGATGTTTTAAGGGGTCTTAAGGGGATGTCTTAAGGGGTCATAATAGAATGTCTTAAGGGGATGTCTTAAGGGATCATAATAGAATTTCTTAAGGGGATGTATTAAGGGGTCGTAATACGTCTTAAGGATATAATTGATTTAACAATAATGTATGCATGATATTTAGTGATTATACAATTAGACATAAAGTTTCAAAGTAGGAAAACATGCACATTTAACAAACAAAATATATAGAATATTGATTTGATACATAGAAGTACATAGAGTCTGTTTAATTCTGTAATTATGTATGCACATATATGTCATCTCAAAACAATGTTTACAAAATTTGGATATGCCATCTCAAGACAATCTCAAATTCGTGGCTAGAATGTAGTAGTTCTTCACACCACTTGATATCAAAAAGGTACAAGCAATATCAATGAAATCATCAAAACATACATATTTTAATTTATATAAAACTATCTATATGTACAGAACTCAAGAACCTGCATTTAAAAGTATTCCACACATGTTTGTAGGTTGAATCCAGGCATCCTCTCCTTTTTGTTTCAAAGTATGAGATCAATGCAATGATGGCTTAAGGATACAAAAAATGACAATAAATCAATTTTAACTATTAATGTCCAAGCAATATCAATATGTAATCAAAACATGTATTTAAATATAATTTAATTGATAATTACCTGTTTTACCAAGTATTCCATGTTGTCTAGGTTGAATTTGCATGGACTAGATCCTTTTAGTGATTATGCCTTTTAAGGATGTATAAAAGGACAATTTAAATCAATTTCAACTAATAACACTTGGACCAATGCCTAAAACATGTATTTAATGTATTTAAAAGACAAATAAAACTAAAAACTATATTTCACTGCATTTACTCTATTCCATTGTACCATTTGCATCCTCTCTTTTTTGCAATGCATCTATGATTGCCTCATGCTCTTCCATAGAAATTGACCATAGCACTTTTTTTGAAGGTCTTCCATGATACTGCTCTAGTTTTATATTTGTTGCCACCACCAAATGTGAATAATGTATAATCTTTTTATGTGTTTCATAGTCTTCAAATACAGGTAGACCATTCTTTCTTCTCAAGTATTTTCGTAGTGAAGTGCCAACAACCACCACCGATCCTATTTGAAAACATGTTAAAAAACCATCATCAAATAAGTTCTCAAAATTTTCTTAAGGGGATCAAAGACTTGTTCTAAAAAATTGCTTAAGGGGATCTAAAACTTGTTATCAAAATTTGCTTAAGGGGATCACCGTACCTGTTGGATAATGAAAGACATCATCATCTTCTTGAGGTGTTATTAACTTATGTTTAGTTTCAACGAGCCAACCAATATTTTGTTTTCTCTTCATTCCCCTCAGGTGCAATAACAACATACACATGTCCCGCCAACAAAATTCGATTTAATAACTTGTGCATATCCATATAAATAATTTAGTATTACAAAATAACTTAATAAAGTGAAATAAAATGAAATAAAATGAATTAAAATTACCTTCTTGTACAAGGTCTGAAACACGGTCATAATCTTCAAATGCAAACAATTGATCATTTTCTTCAATAGTTCTTTTCATATTGATTATGTAAGCTTCTCATAGGTGTCGCAACGATCTTTGCTCCCAATCGCTCAACCCATTCTATATTTTCACATGCTTCCCAATCTCCTCGAGATACAAAACTGGTAAAAATGCTCCCTAAGTCCAAATAGTCCATGTGTTTGTTGTCGCGACTCCTAAATGAATGCTATTTAGTAGTAGATCCATTGATTTGTCTCACAATCAACTCTAGATACAATGTTCTCTTCTTCCACCAACCAAAAGAATCGATGAACTGTAGAGTAATCACTCAAACCAGGTGCAGATAATATTCTATTACACCAATCCACAATCTCACATGCATCTTTAAATTTTACTGAATCCTCAAATTTTAATTGTTCTCTAGCAAGAATTCTTTTGACACACACACCAGCTCCATCATGTTCTCCTTTACCTTGCCCAGCTTAAAAAAAAAATCCATATATGTTGGACATTAAGTTCCTTGTGAACCCTACTTAACCAATAGAACATTCGAGCATTCTTGAACTGCCTCGTACAATTATCTGACCATATGAGGCGTTCTTTCATCTAGATTCCTCTTTCTCTTAAATTTCTATAAAATATACTAAAATAGTATTAAACAAACTCTAACGAGTGTAACCGATTGTCACTCAAATAAAAATGATACTCCCTCAAAACTTTTCTATCATCCTCAGTGCTATCATCTGCATGTCTATAAACAATATGGACAAACATAGCTACTTGCACTGAATTATAATATTGAGATTGAATTTCCTCTTGCAGAGCGAGTGTATAATTCTCCGCAAAGTCAATCACTAAAAGTATAGTACCAATTGGAAATGTGTTTATACATGCTAAATTGGCCATCAAGCCATCGAAAGATAGTTCGAAAGTGCATGACATATTTCAAAATAATTTTATTCTAAATTCACTCATAAATGCATTTATCACTCATCCCTTTTCCGTAACTAAATCAATAACGCTTTCCATTTTTCCATCTTTTAAAGAATAGTGAACATTCCTAAATCTTTGACATCTACTAATTGTTGTCCAAAATCATGATCAACACTTTCATGCAAACAAATTCTTAAAAATGAAAGATTTCCACAGTTAATGCATTGTCCAGAAATACAAGAACTTAAATAAAATAATTTATCATTAGATTTTTCACAAAACAAACCTGAAATAAACTCTCTTATTGCTTCAGGTGGCATATCAATACCACAATCCTATATAATCATGTTAGTATGCAAGGTACAATGTATATATCGAAAAACATCATAAAAATAACGAAATTGAACATGTATTTTACAACAACAAGATATTCGTTGCTTATTAATTTTTACATACCGTGGTTTACATTTTTCAAAAGACCTTTGACTTATTTTAATATTACCAGGTAACACTAAATTGCTACAAATTTTAATATAAAATTTAGTTTGTGTTGTATCTAATAGGTGTTTTGGGTGAGGATCGCGAACTTTGGACCCCACCCTTAATTTTAAAACATCTCTAGCATTAGATGAAACCCTAGTATTATCATGCAATATTTTTCCATCAAAGATTTAATTTCAACATTCAATTTTATATTAGACCTCAGTAGTGGTCCACTGAAACTCCAACATTGATTGATAGGATCATTTTCTATACTTTCTCTTCTTTTTGCCGCTCTTAGTAATGTTTTAGGATGTATTTTTAAAATTTCACTAATATTGCTTAACATTCTTTTATTCAAAGTTGCTTTATTAACTATAGCAGTTGTTATAGCTCTTCGTGCTGCGTTTTTATCTTTAGATCGACTATTTTTCCCAATAGATTGAATGGCACTAGCAACAGTAGACATAACATTTTTTAATGATTGATCTTTTCTTTTTGGTTTAACATAAAAGCCTAACCTTTTCATTACTTTCCTCATTTTTTGCATTCTCATCAATTGCATCATTAGTTGACATTGAAATGCAATTTTTTCCATAAAAGAATTTGGTGTATATTCTATTCGATGTGTTCTTATTTGCCTCAAGAAATTTGTGAAGATTATCGAAAACACCCACTTCCAATTTAAAAAATAGTATTTTCATTAAATTCAACATCACATTCTAGATTTTCATCTTCATTTTCATCAACAAAACGTTTTCATTTTCATTTTCATCAAAAATACAGGTTTTTTTTTCATTTTCAAGAAAATGATCATTTTGTTTTCATTTGCAACAAAGATTTTTTCTTTTTTGTTTTCAACAAATTCTATAAAATTTTCATATCTCTAATATCGCCAATGTCAACATCATTAAGTCCAACATCTTGTAAAACTTCTACATACAAATTTACCATTTCACTAACATGTGGATTTGAAGACGTACCTGGATTTGTGCATATTGAAACATTCTCCATAGCATTCAAAGAGGGATTTGAAGACATAGTAGGACTTGTTTGTATAATCATATTCTTCTCCAAATTGATTCCTTGCAAATTAGCTTCATCTACAACTATGGTATCCTCAATGTTTTCATCTTCAATAGTTGTGGAATTGGTTGCTCCACCATCATTCATTGATTTCATTCTCATTCTCCTTCTTCTTTGTCTTTGTCTTGCCCTCCTCTCTATTTTCTTCAAATTCTTGAGGAGTCAATGTCTTCCTTCTCTTATTACAGCTTTATCTCCCATAATTATAAAATTCTCAAGCACAAATGAATGTTAATAGTGAAATACTTCAAAATATTCAATCCAAATTGGAAGTTGAATACCTATTAGGAAAAAATTCTTCCTCTTGTGTTCCTCAAAACAAGTAGAAAACTAGCACAATTCCACTTTAAAAATTGTTTTCTTCATGCCTCCTTTGAAAAATTCAATCCATATTGCAAATTGAAAACCTTTTGTTCCTCCAAACAAGCACAAAAATAACACAATTCCACTTCAAAAATGGTGTAGATGATCCCCCGTTTGATAAAATCAACTAAAAATCAAGTTCACCACCTGTAAATACAATAAATCATGAAAAATAGTTTACTTTTACTGCTCTCAGCCATACATGGGAAGTTGTAGACTTCACAGTATTTTTCTGCAGTATATTTAAATAAAAGAAACGGGATCCCATTTATAAAAACTGGGATCCCATTCTCCGACATTGAATGTGGGGATCGTTGGAAGGGAAATGGGATCCGGTTTTTTAAAATTTGAATTTTTATTTGCTTTGTGGTCGGGTTTTTGCCTAGGATTTTGGTTCAAGAAAAGTATTGGAAATCCGAACCTAGGCCTTCAACCTGGTTTGACCTAAAGTTGAAGGTCCTAACAATGTCAAAGAAAAATACCAACTTTGGACATATGGAGCTGATGACTTTTTTTTCAGAATATTTTGACGAAATTAAAACCCATTTTAGATGAGACAATGCAGATTCTAAATATGTAATTTGTTTTGCAATTGGATTATTTTTTCTATTTTTCAATTAATTTCTAATAAAATTGGTCCATAAACTTTAAATATCGGGTTTTTACTATTTTAATAACTTTTGATCAACATAACATTTTAAACGGATTGTATGAGAACAAACTTCAAACAATTCTTTTCAATTTAAAAAATAAAATCAAAAATGATAAGTTTAGGTCATCTTATGCATGTCGTACATGACAATTTTTCAAAATGACAAATCTGCCTAATAAAAATTTAACAAAAAAAAAATTCAATAAAAAATTACAAAAAATATCAAGAACAAGCTTCAATGAGTCACAAATATTTTCCCAAAAGGATTTAGAAAAATACGATAATTTAATTCAAAATATGGATGTCGTACACATGCATGGTATGGTAAAAAAAAAGAGACTTTTAAACAGTGGTTTTTAGAAACACCTATTGAAACTCAATTTGTACAATCTGGGCATTGAAATAAATTACATATTTGGAAACTAGACTCTGAGCACTACATTTTATGATTAGTGACTTTTTTAAATATTTCATCTATAAGTGCTTCAAATATTAAGGTCAAATATGTCAAATTCTGAAAATCAGGAAAAACACTTCCACTTTTTGGCCAAAAAGTGGACTCAACTTCTTGCACACACCCCACCCAAATAATCTTCAACACACTATAACTCAATAACTCAGCTTGTAAAGCATCAAAGCATGAAAAAATTTGAATGTTTGAGATATGAACCTTATTATAGCACATTTCAAAAACTACAAGACCAGAAACCAAACTGCAAAGAAATGCAAAGCAAAACCATTTCTCCCAAACATCACTACAATATCTAGTTCACACACTAGTGAACACAAATTTCTATGCACATCAATCCAGACCAAGAAACTCTATATATAAAACCTATGAACACCTCTGACCACCATATTTGAACAGCACAAGTAGATATTTAACATAGAAGAAATACATAGCAAAACTAGAACTCCACGAGCTATATGCTACAACACCTCTGCAACACACTGTTTCCTCTTTTATTCAAAATTTCTCAAAAGAAATTAGAAACCAAGCACCATAAACACATTCTCATCATCTTCAACACTTCCTCATCATCACCAAACTAATTGCAACATAGCAACTCACCCAAACAACATCCACAAATAGAAGCTTATCAAAGCAACACTAGAGGTTGACACTAGTAGCACTTATTAATGACAACATAATGAAACTAATCAAAGAATCATAACTTCTCAACCATCTCCAGTTGAAACTAATGACAACACAAACATTAGCCTATTGACATCAATGACAACACCAACTACACATACTTGCAACAAAGGGAATGCAAGAGGGGCAAAGATTTATTAACAAAACAACTTAACATTTTGGGGAGTCGGTGGGTTCATGAACCTACGAACCCATAAAAAAACATTATAACTTAAAAAAATTTAAGCGAATTGGTAGGTTCTTGAACTAGTGAACCCACCAAAAAGGTTTGTCAACTCAAGACTTGGCCAAAAAATATACAACACTGAGAGTTTGGTGACCTTTTCTAACTAAAAGACATAAAGTAGAATATTTGTCAAAGGAAAAAAACACCTAGCACAAGCTATCTCCAATCGATTATCATCTAGGTGAATGGTTAAGGAATGAAAATGGGAAGAGACTCAAACATAAAAGAAAAATTGATTTGAGTCCCAACAATGGCTTTGGTTGGGTACATGTTCCTCTTGAAGGCACAGTGAGAACTTAGAATCTTCAAGTAGACTGCAAAAAATTTAAAATTACAAAACACTGTCTTAACTCAGAAGGAAACAAAACTACTTGATGACAAAATTGAAATAACATATTTATCATTAACTCATCAATATAAATCTCTTCAATAACATCACTTATGAAAATTAATGTGTCAGGTATTGTCCACACATATGTTATAGCTCCATCGATTCTCCCTCAAGATTCATGATATGATACACATTGATCTCATACCTCTCAACTACTCCATAAGGACCAAGCCACAAGGGGTCAAATTTTCCATGCTTGCCCTTATTTTCTAACTTGCAGTTTTACTTAACACCAATCTAAAATTCCCTTGGTGACACCTTCCTATCATGAAAATGTTTCATGATCTACTTATGGCGATTTTTTTTCATAAGCTCCTTTTCATAGTTCATTCAACTTAGCCAAGGCCATAACCCTATGTGACATTGTATCTATTTGATCTTCACCAACATCTTGTAAAATTGTGTAAGAGAGGAGGATCAACCATGTTCAAGGCCCCAGGTCATGGAGAGCCAAGAGTGGAGGGCTTCTCTAATTTACCTCACTCTAAATCCCAGGTGTCTTGAAATGAGGGACGAGAATGATGAGGACTATAAGGTCCTTCAATCACTCTACAGAACTGAAATCAGGTTTGGGGCTAGGTGAGCCAATTTTAAGGTTCAACACTGTACCTTAGGTAGCTCTTTTCCCAAGGATGGAAGCGCAGTTTCGGGATGACAACGCAACATGCTAGCATCTCTCAAGTGCGTTGTTGTCTGTACAACTAAAGGACTGAAAATACAGTAAGAACTTCTAGAAAATGAGCTGACGGCCTAGCTAGTGATTTCTATGGGAACAAAATAGAATTATGAAGACATACAAAAAATGTGATAAAGTAGATATATTAAAGCTAAGGTGACGAAGATAATCTCACAAAAGATCCTTTTCACTAGCTAGCTCCAAATGCATGTCCATCTACACACAAGAAAGAGGGAAAATTGTTGGGGGCTGTATAGGGGCCTGCCTCAGTCAAACCCCCGTTTTGGTGTTTCCACCTCCACGGCTAGCCAAGATAGAAATGGTAGAGAAAAGTATGATAAAGGAGAAAAGAAAATAGAGAACACAATAAATACTACAAAATAGTAAAGTGGTACTCAACCAAATTGTAGAGGAGAGGAGTGAAAATGGTTACCACCTCCACCAAGAGCTCGTTAGCTAATGGGGGAGAAAAGAGGACTCAAGCCCCTGCTACAATGGCTTATTCCACACGTTCTCTACGGAATTGATGGAGTGTTTTTGTTGTAATGGAGTGCTAAAGTGCTGCTTGAGAGTGAAAATGGAGGCTGAGAATGCTTGAGAATGTAAGAAGTGATTGCTAGAATGCTTAGAGGGTGCAAAAGAATATTAAATGAAGTGAAAATGAATCAATTTGAAGGAAGAATGAGCAAGAATAAGGCATTTTTGGGTTGGTTGGTCAAAGAGGGATGTTACAAATCGTTCCCAATAGGAAGTGTAATGCTTCTGCCAACTTTAGAAGTAGGAATCCATCACGGACATAAGTGCACTATGCGAACGTCTGCACATCACGCAGGCGTCCTTGATAGCTATTCTTCTATCAACACAAAAGATAGATGCCAAGTGGAATGAATGCAACGAGGTGATGTGGAATTTAGCCTTTGGATTTGATTTTCTAAGGTGAGGAAGTGTAAAAGGGGAATTTGCGTAAGGGGTGTAAATTCACTTCTATACATTTTTCCCACACTTTAGTAAGCATGAATACTGATGAGTGCTTTGGTAAAGTAGATCATAAAGGTAGTAGGGTTAGAAATGTATACTTGAACCGTTGAGGAAGTAGACCACAATTTGGAAAACTCGAGAACACAGGACAAGTGAAGAACTTCATAGCCTCACAAAACTATGAAGCTGAAAAATGAAAGCATCTTACAGGCTCGCAGGCCTACAAGGAGGAAACCCCCAAGATCTATCACATGAAGGAAACCCTGAGAAGTAAGCACCTCACATGCCCATAGACCTGCAAGGAAGGTGTCCTCCAAGATCTCTCACATGAAGGAAACCCAGAAAAGTGCCTTATAGATCTGCAAACCTACAAACATCCCCCAAGATCTCTCACATGGAGGAAACTTGAAAAAGTGCCTTACAGACCTACAGACTTGCAAGGAAGGTGTTCTCCAATATCTCTCACATGAAGGATACCCAAAGAAAGCACCCTACAAAACCGCAAACTTGCAGGGAGTGACCCCCAAGATCTCTTGCATGGAGGAAGCTTAGAAGAAGCACCCTATAGACCCGCAAACTTGCAGGGAGGTATCCCCCAAGATCTTTCACATGGAGGAAACCAAAGGAAGGGGAATCTCTAGAGTCATGAAGCGGCTTCATAGGTGCACCTACAAAGCGACATGTTTACCCACAGATAGAACATGTCAAAAAGCGGCCATGCAGGCAAGTAAGCAGACAATCATGCAGAACATCAATAGATTGGAAATTTTTTAAAGGGGTCCCTTGGGAACCCAACATGAAGAAATGGGTCCAGTCAAGGGACTCTATTTGAAAGTGCAGAAGAGATGTTTCTTTCTCAAATTGATTCATCATCAAGGAATCCTTTTGAAATATGTTCACTTAATCAAGGAATTTGAAAGGAAGAAAAATACGCCCTTGTGAGGGGAAGATCAAAGTTGTTCCCATCTCAGAGGAAGGTTCTCAAGTTATTTCTTTATGAACTTGTGATAAAGGAAACATGTTCCGTTAGGGTCTCTTGTCGAGAATGTGATTCTTTGGAAAAGAGTTTGTGAAGATTCTCAAGAAAAGATTCGTTTGGCAATGAATACATTTTTTGAAAATTAGAGTGTCATAGAAATGACATTGTCACACATGAGAGGGACAACTCAAGCAAAGAAGAGAGAAAGATAAGAAAAGAGCAATAGATAAATGCACATAAACACAGGGCACAGGGGAAGCCTAATATTTTGGGGTCAGAACTGCTCATAAATATATATAAGTATAATAATAGCATATAAAATGAACTGTCATCAACCCCCTACTATATCAAACCATGTGAAGAATGCACAAAAAGACAAAGTAAAAATACAAAATTGGGTCAACATGGAAGAGAGGCCTAAATTCCCCCAACACTTTGCATCGTCCCCAATTTTGTCGAAAGTCAATCGAAAAAATGGAAGAATGATGATACAAATAAAATAAGGTCCATGATACAAAAACCACGCCTATATCCAAGCACCAACAAGGGTGATAAGGGTCATCCAAGCACACATAGCATGATCACGAGGGAACACATCACAACACACACACATCTAATCTAAAGATAAAGAAGAGGACTCCCCCTAACATTGATCGACTAGGAGGTCATCCTTCCCACTCTAGATCATTGTATGGGGAAGGAGGACGGGCCTACAATGGTGGGATGCTAAGAGGAGGAGCTTTCGACCCTCCTTTAATAAGGGATAAGGAAGAGGGCCCCACAAAGTCCTCTCCACTAAGCTCTTGTGGAGCTAAGGTTAGTGATTTTGCAAAGATCACTAACAAGGCCGAAACTTCGTCCAAAGAGTTAAACGTGCACTTTATAGGAGTTCCATGTCTCACCTCAACAGATGGGGAAGGATGCACCTGAGATTCACCGCTAGGCTCATCGAGTGATTCAGGAGAGGTAACGAACTCAAGGGAAGTTGGGACTGGTTTCGTCACTAGGATAGAACAAGTTAGCACAGGACCACCTTTCAGAGAGGGTGGACTCCTCTTATGTCCTTCGTTGCTAGGAGTACCCTCCACCTTCTGCTTCAATAGGGGATGTGAAATCCCCACATACGAGGCAAGAGGTGCAGGAGAAGAGGAGGAAGAGAAAACCACAATAGATACCACTGAAGTGTTTTCCATATATACGGGACATCCAAAAGGGACATCAACAAAGGCGACTCCACCAAAGGAGCGATGAACACTTGCACCTTTTTTGGTTCAGGCACATTTGTACTCATAGCAGAAGCTGAAAGTGAGATGGAGCTAGATTGAATGAAAGAAGAGGGAGGAGAGAGGAGGACATGACAGGAGGCCTTGATATAGGGGAAACCGTCTCCTCTTCCTTCCTCTGTAAGGAAGCCTGCTCAGTCGTGAGAGCCTTTTGCAGACGCTTACACTTGTGCGTAAGGTAGTTTCTGCAACTCTTCAAACTAGAGGCTGGAGGCTGTGAAGGAATAGAAGGCTTCTACTCAACCATGGAAGTGTCCACTACAGCTATTACCACTGGAGGGATAGGCTCTTGAACGGGAGCAAGAGGAGCAGGTTGAGAAGTAGTAGGGGGAGTCAGCTCAAGTGCCTCGGCAGTGGGCCTCTTCCCGTTTACTACTTTTGGAGCAGAAGCAGTAGGTAGCTGTAGAGGCTGAGACATAGAGGATTCCCCATGGGGGCCTTTCTTCTTGCTATACCGAATGGGCCTAAGCTCCATGGGAAGAATAGGAAGCTCAAACGCGAGAAATTTGGGCTTTCGCCAAGCGGGCACCATAGTATTTTCTCGCAAACGCGGGACGAAATCTGATGGTGCCACAATAGGGTGAGACGAAGCGTCAGGCTGAGCAACAGAAGAGGAAGCAGGAGGATCTCGGGACCGCTTCTCTTCTTCCCTACTACGTGCCTTGGTGGAATCACTGGTAGCTTTTAATAAAGCCCTACGTGAAATAACATAAGGCAACGAAGGGTATCTAACTTTCAGCCTTAGACGTCCTCTCTTATTATTTTGATACATTTGATACAAGAGGTCCTTCCTAGGTGGAAGAGGACCAAAGGGCACATGCCAAGAGTAATCTAAGGAGTAACTATCATGGGCAACTGGTGGTTTATAACCGATGTCATGAATCATACACACGAAACCCTCGTGGATAAATTTTAAGCATTTATGCATGACCAAGGGCACTGCATTCATAGCTACTAACCAAGGGATACCCAACTTCACTCTAAAGAGTTCAGATTGAGGGATTATGTCGAATAGGAACTTCATGAATTTAGGTCCAACCAAAACTAACAAGAGAATACTACCCAAAGGGGGCACGAAAAGTCTGTCATGCATGCAGATGGTGCTTACAGGTGCATCGTACCCATCTTTGTGAAAAAAGTTGATTAGCATGATCTCCTCAGTTGTGATGTTTATTTGAGACGTCGGATCAATGAGAACACTTGCTACGATGTTTTCGTTGATTCGCGCAGGGATGTGGAGAGAAGATGGTTCCCTATTAAAACCCATTGATAGATCCTATGAAGTAAAGGTCATACCAATACCACTGCTCATAGGCTACGCAAAGGGGATAGGTTGATGCAGGAAAGAGGCCATCACATGCAATAAACAACACTCTCTTGGGACCCTCCAAAGGTTGCAAGGTAGGACAGTGACCCAATTAAGGTTTCATTAGGCAACACTTTCAGAACCTTCCAACTATGCCTACTAGGGGTCACAAGTTGGGTTGTAAAGCGAAAGCCTCAAAACACTCACACCTACAACACTCCTAGAATATGATGAAAGGAGCTTTCAATATCAAAAAACAAAACCAAAATGGTTCATGTCAGGTTCACCAAAAATGTAAAAGAGGGGGACCAACCACGTTCAAGGCCCTAGGTCATAGAGAGCCAAGAGCGGGAGGTTGCCCTAACTTACCTCACTCTAAAGGGGTATCTTGAAATGAGGGACAAGAATGATGAGGACTATAAGGTCCTTCAATCACTTTGTAGACCCGAAATCAGGTTTGGGGCTAGGCAAGCCAATTTTTGGGTTCAACACTATACCTTAGGTAGCTCTCTAACCTAGGATAGAAGCATGGTTCTGGGACAACAGTGTGGCACATTGGCATTTGTATGACTAGAGGACCAAAAATACAGTAAGAACCACCAGAAAATGAGCTAACGACCTAGCTAGTGATTTCTAAGGGAACAAAACAAAATTATGAAGTAAGAGAAATACAAATGAATGTGATAAAGTAGATATATTAAAGCTAAGGTGATGAAGATAATCTAACAAAAGAGCCTGTTCACTAGCTAGCTCCAAACATCCACCTACACACAAGAAAGAGGGAGAATTGTTGGGGGTTGTATAGGGGCCTGCGTCAGTCAAACCCCCGTTTTGGTGTTTCCACCTCCATAGACAACCGTGATAGCAATGGTAGAGAAAAGTATGATAAAGGAGAAAAGAAAATAGAGAACAAAATAAACACTACAAACAATAAAGTACTACTTAGCCAAATCGTAGAGGAGAGTGAAAATTCTTACCACCTCCACAAAGAGCTCACTAACTAATGGGGGAGAAAAGAGGACTCAAGCCCCTGCTGCAATGGCTTATTCCACACTTGCTCTACAGAGTTGATGGAGTGTTGTTGCTGCAATGGAGTGCTAAAGTGCTGCTTGAGAGTGAAAATGGAGGCTGAGAATGCTTGAGAATCCAAGAAGTGATTGCTAGAATGCTTAGAGGGTGCAAAAGAAGATGAAATGAAGTGAAAATGAATCAATTTGAAGAAAGATAGAGTAAGAATAAGGCATTTTCAGGTCGGTTGGTTGAAGAGGGATGTTACAAATTTTTCCCAATAGGAAGTGTAATGCATCTACCAACTTTAGATGTAGGAATCCGCCAGGGATGTAAGCGCATCGTACAGACGTCTGTGTGTTGCACAAGCATCCTCGCCAGTTATTATTCTATTAATGCAAAAGAAAAACACCAAGTGGAATGAAGGTAGTAGGGTGATGTGGAATTTCACCTTTAGATTTGATTTTCTAAGGTGAGGAAGTGTAAAAAGGGAATTTTCATAAGGGGTGCAAATTCGCTCCCATACAAATTGATATATAGATAGCCTCAAACTAATAGGAATATTTTCCTTTCATCCATAAACTAATTCAAATGAGATACACCCAATATCCTATTTTATTGTAACTCTATCAACCCAAAGAGAAAACTTGAGCTTGTTATCCCATCCTTTTTTATTTTGATCTAAAGTTCTTTTGATGATATTCATCAAAATCATGTTACTAGAGTCATCTTGTTCATTACTATGTGGATGATAAGGGGAAGAATGTATTGTGTCAAAACCAAACTTAGTAGACATATATTGCATATCATTTGACCTAAAACACATAGAACTATTGGAAATAATTAGGTTTGGAACCACAAAACTGGTTATGATGTTGATTAGAAAGTTTATTACCACCTTGGATGTGGCTTTACAAGTTAGAACAACCTCAACCCACTTAGTGAAGGGTGCTGCCACAATAATGGGTTACACTTTTTGGGAAATCCTGATTTTTGCTTGAAATCACATATTTTTAGAAAATACAATGATTTATGAATTTAAAGGTTCCATTTAAATTATTTTAATTAAATATGGATTGATCAAACCCCCTTAGATCAAACCCCCTTGGATAGAACCTTGTTAGATTTAAACCATACCTATAATCAAGTCTCCTCTACACCTATCAAAATGCTGATAAAAAACCACTTTTGATTTACCTTTTGAGTGATCAAATGAATTCATTTAAAATTTATGCTTTGTAAGCCTGTAGCCCTTATTATAAGCTTCCTAAAAGTATAATTTTAAATATGTTTAATTTGATTATTATATTTATTTTTATTTCTTGTGAATGTAGGATTTTCAATGAACATCAAGTTCTTTATTTCACACATATGAAAAAATAGAAAAATAGAAAAAAATTTATAAAAAATATATGTGCCCTAGGTATTGATGTCATTATTCCAACAAAAAAATAATAAGTTAATTCAAATGAATACAAAAAAATTTATGCGACCGAAGTACACCTCTGTCCAAATTATAATTACTGACTTGGAAAATTAATTAAAAAAATATATGTAACAAAAAATTATGAAAAAATATCTATCCCCTAGATATTGGTGTGAAAAATTTGTATTTTAAAAATTAGAATTTTATCCTATCTATAAAAAAATTTATGTGGGCCGAAGTAAACATCACTTTTTAAAAATGTTGATTAGTAGAAAAAATAAGTTATTAAAAATTACATAAAATGATTCACAATTTATTTTTTATTTTTTTTTTAAAAATATAATTAGAATCTACACAAAATATCTAACAAATAACTAATTTTATTCATCTTCAAAACCTTAATGGTTTAGCTACTATAGGTGTAAGAAAGTGAATGTCTGGTGAAAAATCCTGATTTTAATGTATTTCCCTAATGAATTCAATGCCCCACTACTGAAAGGGTGCCTCAATAGATGAAGGTAACAAAGTAAGAGTAGTACAAAACTTTAACTCAAGCTGAAAAATATTTTGCAAGCGTCACATTTTTTGATCATTTGTGTAACATCCTTGAACAAACATGGCCACCAAAAGTCAACTCTCAATATTCTACGTGTGGTGGTATTGGCCTTAAAGTTTCCACCACATACACCATGGTGACATTCTCTCATCATTTCATCAACTTTCTTATTGTTCAAGAATTTGAGCATAAATCCTTCACAATTCCTCCATATTAGCTCACCTTGGATCAACCCATATCTCTGTGACTATAATTTAAGAGTTCTTCTATGTGTTTCATTCATAGAAGTTGGAAATTAATTCTTATTACATAAAATTCAATATATCTCTATACCATAGATTATCACCTAAAGTGCACACTTAGTAGTAACACCATCACTCATCTCATTTAATTTTTCTTCCAAGTTAGAATTAGCTATCAACTTGGAAAAACCTTGACTCCTCACAAGCTTAGTGGTCTAGATTTCCATATCATATTCTTGAATTTCATTTACCCACCTAAACCTCATACCAAATGCTTCTTGTTGCATGAAAATATCTTTCACAA
Source organism: Sequoia sempervirens (assembly GCA_007258455.2). Classification (NCBI taxonomy): domain Eukaryota; kingdom Viridiplantae; phylum Streptophyta; class Pinopsida; order Cupressales; family Cupressaceae; genus Sequoia; species Sequoia sempervirens. The sequence continues at coordinate 200,680,719 of VDFB02379711.1, read as the reverse complement.
CTAGTTGTGAAACATATGCAATAAATTTTGCACTGACTAGGTATAATCTAAAATTATTTACAACCCTAATTATAATATACACATGATTTTCCATTATTAAATATTTTAGCTTAGATGCTTGTAATTATTCACTAAAGAATTGTACAAATTGTTCATATCCATCTGTGTTCTTTTGTAACAACACAACAATAACTATATAAAATGAAGAAAAATAGAACAACTCTAGAAAGGTTTAGATTAATATGGGATTATCAATATGGAGGCCTTATAAATCACTCCTTTGATGTATCTAAAATATCTAACAAGTTTTCTACTCCATTCTATTGATTGTCCCTTCTTGAGCATCTTTGATATGGCTTTGGTCTTCTCAGCAAAGTTAGGGATAAACCTCCTAAAGTTTGGCTTTGGTCATCTTTGATATGGTTGTGGTCTTCATAGAGTTGGGTTGAGGGATAAGGCTAATTTCCTTAACTATTTTGGGGTCTATCCTTACCCCATCCTTTGACATAATGTGTCCTAGAAGTTTACTCTCCTCAACACCAAACTTATGTGTTTTGGGATTTAAATAATCCCAAACTCTAAATTTTTTTGGAAAATCAATTTGAGGTGTTTGCAATGCTCGCCTCTATCCTTTAAAAATTTAGTCAGGCCATCTTGGTATACCACCATTATCCAATCAATAGTACTAGAAAAATCCACATTCATTTCTCTTTGAAATGTTGATCCTACATTCTTCAAACCAAATGACATCCTTACATACACATAAGTGCCACATGGAGTAGTCAATATTGTCTTGCGTTGCTATAGTTATTTTACAACCACTTGATTGTAACCTGAAAACCCATCCATCATAAACATCAATTCTAATCCAATTACTTATTGCAACAAGTGATCTGTGCTAGGAAGAGGGTAATTCCCTTTGAGGAATTTAAGGTTGAGATTATTGAAATTAACATAGAATGTTATTTCCCCATTCTTCTTTCTTATTGGAACAAGATTTGAAACCCATTCTAAGTGTCTAACAACTTGAATGATTCCATCTTCTTTCATCTTCATCAACTCTTTTTGCAAATGGGGAGCTATTATAGGATTGATTATCCTTTTCTTTTTCCTAAATGGTTTGGCATTAGGTTGGAGAGGGATTGCATGCTAAAAAAAATCCTCTATATTCCTTTAACTCATCATAGGACCATTCACTCATCATAGGACCATTCAAAGCACTTCATAAATTTATGTAATGAAGATATTAATATTTTCTTTTCATGGAAATTTTAAACCTCTTACCAATATAAACCATCTTAGTAATTTTCACTTTTACCCAAATTTATTCCTTCAAGATCATCTTCATGAGTTGATTTGATCTTGTTCTTGTAATAATCTCCATTATCAAAAAATTTATCTAATGCGACCAATCCCTTAGGAATAGTGTTTATTTTGAGTTGCACTATCTCATTCCCAAGTAAGGCTCCCTTTCCATTTCCAATCTCAATCATTGGTTGTCAATTTATGAGTTGACTAAACATCTATATTATTTAGGAAACTGTAAATATGTTGGCTATAATCAAATACTTGCTAGCTATAAATATTGTCTAGTATGGTCAAATTGGTCAAATTCATCCTCATAATATTTTAGATCACTTTCACCATTTAGGAATTCTTCATTCCTCTCCATAGAAAGAGTAACAACATAAATTAAAGGGTCATGCAAAATGAAACAGGAATCACACCACATATTGTCATCTTGATAAGTGATAGATTCCTTAGTTAATGGATCAAGCACATCCTTGTGTGCTTCTTGAAACTTACACTCTTTTGAGAAGGTCGCCCATTATATTATTGTCATGGTCTCTTAGACCAATTAGTATTATATGTATTGTTGTGCAACCTCTAGCCTTCATTGAAATATGCATATACACCCTAAGGTGACAACCCTTTCTCATTTTGTGCCACTTTATAAAACAAGTCATTCATAGTACCTGCCATTTTATCTAATTCTTCCTCAATTGGAAGGGCTTTATTTGCAACAACCCTATCTGGTTGTGACAATTTAGCATAAACCCTTTTTAATTAGTTGGTAGATGTCTTCATATTACTCTCAATATTTATGGTTGTGACATAAGTCTCCTTGAGTGTCTAAGGATCTTTATCTTTAAAAAAATATCTGATTTAAGAGTCAAAAGAACCATAGTAAAGAACCAAACACATGAATTCATTAGGTTTGATATGTTGGGTACCTTTCTCATCATGAGGAAAAACTTGATGTTGAATTCTATGATTATCTCATTGATACTCTTCTTGATGGTGGCGATCTCATGGATGGAAAACTTAGGACTAATTATATCTCCATATTGCATTTTGAAAATGGAAATAAAATCTTCCCAAGAAGAGATACTATTGTCAAGAAGATTTTTGAACCATTCCCTAACACTTTCCTCCAACAAATGCATGAACATTTTCATCATCACATCTTCCTTTTCAATTCCATACTCATCAATGATGTTGATGAAGTACCTCAAATTTTCTTCCCCATTTGCAACATTTCCATAAGGCTAACTAAATGGAGTGAATTGTTGAGCTTTCCTATGAGGATTTCACTAGCATTTGGTCGTATATTTTGTTATTGTGGTATTTTTTGAACTTGTTGTTGGGAAACTACAACATGATATCGAGTTAGTTGATCTATCTATGCCAAAATTTCTTGTCTTCTTCTTCTAGCTTCATCTAGTAGGCCCAACTCTTTATCCAGGTGCCTTTGTATTTCACTAGCATTGACTTGAATATGTTGATCTATATCTTGAAAAGTCTAGAATCAAATTGGGAACCTTGGGAGCCAATGGAAGAATTTTGTTGAAGGTCAACTTATGAGCATCTCTACTAGTTTGGCCCAATGTGTGGTTCCTCATCACATAATACTCATCAATATTCAAATTTCTTCTTATGAGCAATTTATCTATAGATTCATTAGAAGTTTAGTGATGTTGCTCTCTTAGGTCAATAAATGCATCAACTCTACCTAAGGTACTAACCTCTTAAGTACCATGTTGTCCAAATGGACTATTTCCATCCTTTGTCTTCCACTTACCACGTTGATTCCTAGTATTTCCTACAACATTTCCTTGTGTGGGAACTTTTTCTTTATGTCTTATTTTGTCCATATGTAGTAAATGAATATTCTATAAAACTAGGTTGCTTCATGAAAGATGTCACTCCCTAAGGGAGAAAATATTTTATTTGAAGTTAATCTCACTAATATAAACCAAAATAGTAATTGCAAAATTCTTCTCGAATTTTGAATTATGAAAATTAAGTTAAGCAATTTTAGTAGCTACTATCCCTAGTAATGACACCATTCTATTAAGTCTCAAAATAGCCACTCCACTTCCTAGAAAATATTTTACTCATAAGGCTAGGATTTTCACTTATGGGCAAAAGGTTTCATCAAAAAAACTACAGAGGATTCTAAGCTAACTCAACAAGAGTGGGTTTTATCTTCTTCACTTTGAGCTCAACTTAAACTCGAGAGGGTGTTCCAAAGGGTATACTTGAATAGGTATTGAAATCACTTAAGACAAACAATGAAATAAATGATCTAGCCAAACCCAATCTATCTAGTTAGCCCCAATAAGTTGTCACTAGAATAAAAAAACTAGTTATGTTTAACCCCTATATAGTTGATAAGGAATCTTGGACATTTATGGTCAAGATGGGGTAAGTTCCATGATTCATTGAAAATAGTTCTTTATAGTCTCTGCAAGCAGTGAAATAATGAACTCACATATTATAACTAGAATGAAAATAATTTAATGGGTTCTTGTTTATGATATGGATGATTGGAAATATACATACTTGATCAATGCCTATTCTAGGGCCGCAAAGTCAAAGTGAATGAGAGAAAACAACAAAGGAAAGATGATACAATATAAGTAATCTATTGCTTAAAGCATCAACATACATTAATTTTAACTTCATCTACTTAGTTGTATCCATCAATATACTATTGAAACTCATATAAAATCTTGTAAAAGAGTGACCATAATAACTTTAATGAAATTAAAGCTCTATCGAGCTCCTTTAATAAAAGTTACATTCATAGAAGAAAATATGCTAAAGAAAATACATGAGGATTGTTACATTCCCTAAGTTTGAATGCATACAAATGGAGACATGAATCTAAAAATGATGTTTGCAACACATATTTATTAGTCTAAAGCATTCCCTACACTTTGATCATTGATCTGCACCGATTACTTCATTAGATACCCTTCTAAACATGCACCTACAACTCTATACTCTCTACATACTCTCTAATACCTCAAATGATTACCAAAATTACCTCTAAGTCAAGGTGAAATGGGAAAAATTTAAACGTGTTACTGTAGCTGCATCAAAATCTATGTGAAGGATCAAATCCCTCCAAAATGGATGCACCAAATCAACATATGACCTCAACACTTACTTTTGGCTGTTGGTCAAGCAACACTAACCATGCAAGTAGGTGAAAATGGAGTGGTGGAAATAATCGAGGTCATTGGAAACAAACTCTTCACACCTAAAATAGAAATGGAATTACAAGAGTAATATGTTCCTTAATAGAAAATTGTCAAGTGATACCCAATTGATCATTGATAAATATTATTCTTGACTAATCAGTAGGTTCATGAACTTAAAACTTAGCCAAAACAATCTTCTTTCTCTTTCTTTCTTTTTGGAAAACTTCCCTTGCTAGTGAACTTTCCTTTTCAATGGACTTGCCTCTTCGGCGAACCTCCCTTGTCAGTGACCTTTGAGGTTCATGTTTTTTTGTCCAAAAAAAACTTATTTCTCTTTCTTTCCTTTTCACAAACCTCCCTTGTTAGTGAACTTACCTTTCTAGCGAACTACCTCATCAACAAACTTTCCTTGTCGATAAAATTTGAGGTTCACAAACTTTAAACTTTGTTGAAACAAACTTCTCTCTTTAATTATTTTTGGAAAACTTCCCTTGTCAATGAACTTTCCTTTCTAGTGAACTTGCTTCATTGGCAAACTATTAGATTAGCAAACCAAGGAAACCACCAAAAGCATTATCCTTCTCCATTTCCTCCATCTTTCCTTTTCCTTCATCCTTAGAAAATTTTCAAAATTGGGCACCTTATCAGTGAGTTGGAAAATCAACGTCGAACCATAAAAAAGATTGAACTATTTTTTCCTCTTCATGCCTTAGAAATTTTTTACAACTGATGATTCAACCACACTTATGATTTTTGGAAAATCAACAAGTTTGTGAACTAGCAAACTTGTCGAAACAAAATAGTTCTATCATTTTTGACAAAGATATTTTTTTCATAAATAAGTTAGTCAATGAACCATTAGGTTTACAAACTACAAAAATTGTTGAAAGGGGAAGGAAAGAGGGACAAAGCATTATAAATAAAATAAATTATCATTTCGAGGAATCATTGGGTTTAAGAACCTATGAAACCACCAAAAAAAATATAACTTAAGAAATTTTCATTTAATTGACAACTTTGTGAACTAGAAAACTTGTCGAAAAGGTTTGTCAACTCAAGACTTGGCTGAAAAACTTACAACACTAATATTTTGGCAATATTTTTAGACTAAAAGACATAAAGGAGAACATTTTACAAAGGAAAACACCACATAACACATCCTATCTACAATTAGTTATCATCTAGGTGAATGGTTAAGGCATGAAAATGGGAAGGGACTCGATTAAAAAAAAAATGGATTTGAGTCCCAAAACAAATTTACTAGCTTACATATGAATTTGCATTAGCACATTAGAGAAAATATGGCTTTAGTATACACAGAATAGTGAGTATCAACATGAAAACTAGAGAGAAAAATATATTTTCATCTTTTCAAGCACTAAAGAGAATTTACACCTTGAAATCAAGCCAAATATGGGTATACTTATGCAATAAATAAGGCTACTCTCTTTAAGAAGAACCATATTGTAAGAAAATAGAGCCATTTTGAAAGGCCTGAAGAAATCATGAATCTAATTCTTAGCCTCCTATGCTTTAGGATAAAATTAGAAGAGGTTTTAAGAAGGATTCAATTTATCCACAAGATGGACAACACAAAATAATAATTCCCAAATGAGCCAAACAACTACCCATAGGAAGGCTTTGGTAAAGAATGCACCAAGAAAAGTGAGTCAATTTAGGCTCTAAGACTACTAACCAAATGCATTAGAATCAACAATGCTAGGTCCCAATAGAGGACTGAAGTTGCCACCTAATATTTAGCTTATCCACCATAGGAAGATGGTGGGACAATCACAAATAGCCCTTTCTAGGCTTGTAATTTTGAAATATTATATCTAGACCCCATTTCTAATCCTTCCACCAAAGTTTAAGAGACCTAACATTGATCTTACATGAAACATCTAGTGAGGTATAGTAAATATCACAAATTGAAAATTTTCTTGGTCTTGAGTATAAAACTTGAATTTCAAGTTGAACTCAAACCAAGAAGGAAAATTCTTGGTGGTTTTGTTAAGAAAATATGGTAACACACAAATAACTCTCTTAGAGAATTTCAAGGCATGAATCCATGGTACTTTGGCCAGAGGGTGGTCTTGATAAGAGAGAACTAGAGAGGACTAAATAGATTATTGATTGATAGAAAGGCCATTACCAAAGTTGTTTCTTGCTTGATGAAGCCAAGGCTAGATAGTTTGCTAGGATTTCCATTTGCTTTTGATAGCAAAAGTAACCTAAATTTTGACAATGTCTAGCATAGTGAGCATAATGGAAAAGTCTAAAAACTTTCAAGCTAGATGCACTAAGGCACTCTAGAATTAATCCAATGCCTAACTAGATTTTTTTGGGTTTCATTGTTCTCAAGTTCTATAATAATGATCCATTTAGCACATAGGATAATGCCTTATCTACAAATGGGGAGCAAGCGTAAACCTCTAGACTTATGAGGTAGGCAAAAAAAATCCAATACCACACATGATGGAAACCATGATGTCCTTCACTGATAGCCCAAAAAAATCTTTCCGGAGTTTTTCAATTTGCATGTAAAAAGTCTTGGAAGAAACCCAACAACAAGAATAATACAAACGTGTGATTGCCTTGAGAAAATTTAGAATTTACTTGCAACAGAAAGTGACTTGGCATCTAATAGTTGAGATTTTTTTGAATTCTATGAAGAATAATACAAATGTGTGATTGCCTTGAGAAAATTTAGAATTTACTTGCGATAGAAAGTGACTTGGCATCTAATAGTTGAGATTTTTTTGAATTCTATTAATCATTGCTTGCCAAAGTGTGGAGAGTGAAGTCTGAAAAGCTAAGAGAATTCCCAAAAAATGAAACACTTCCCTATGATCAATCCATTTCTAGCCAAATTAGCAAAGCTAATTTGGCCTGAGAAGAAATGATTGCCTATAGCATTGAGTCTTTTGCCATTGAATACTTGACCTAGAAACTTGATGGAAGATGTTTAGGCACTGAAGGGCTTGAATGACATTATTTTCTTTCTCAATAAGAGTAAGAAAATAGAAATTGAAAAAAGACCATTAACCAAATGTTGAGAAGACTTAAGAAGAGTATCCCCTTGACCAAGGATAGAGAGATTGCATAAGCTAGGAGGTAGCCAAATCCTTTAGCAACAAGAGCATAAAGCACTAAGGCAAGAGACCACTCTTGACAAATAGACCTATAAAGCCCAAAAGACATTGATTGGTGGAAAAAAATTGTGACACAAAATGAAACATTCACAAAGAGCATCTCCACAAATTGAATGATGTGAGGCCCAAAACCAAGCACTTGGAGAACAATGAAAATAAATGGCCATTCAATGCTATCATAAGCTTTGGTGAAGACAATCTTGATAAAAATGATGGGTTGATGAGAAGGATGAACCCATTTCATTCCCTCCTAGGTCCAACAATACTATTATCCAAAATTTTAGAAATTTATTTATTTATTATTAGTATATAAATTTCATAATTTCTCATCTAAACACCATCATTCTTATTTACATTGTTTGAACAAAAATTTAAAAATCAATGGCAACTCTTTCTTTAAAAATTAGCAAGTCTTTCTCCATTAATGTTGTGCTTCAAAGAATGAAATTCCTTTGAGATCATAACATTCAATAACTGATCTAAAAAGATAAATTGGAGTAAACTTTTGGATTAAACTATGTATGAGTTTCAATCGATGTTTTGGATCACACTTGATGATCCATCATCAAGAAGAGGAAAGAATGGATCACTGAGTGTGATCCGAAACGTCAATTGAAACTCATATACAGTTTAATCCAAAAACTTACTGCAATTTATTTTCATAGACTGTGAAAAACTCATTAACTCTGAAAAACTCATACCACTATTGATCTAAAAAGGTCAAATACAATTCACTGCAGTGTGTATTGAATTGTTTTCACTCAATAAACGCCACCATCAGTTCCCAATCTCCATGCCGCCCAGTAATCTTGGTCAAGAACACCAAAATCTCTCAAGTCCCTCTCGTCCAAAGCAACGTGAGTATTTTGAAAGAGTGAAAAATGAATGTAATCCACTGAATCATACTCAAAATGGCAGCCATAACCAAAGCCCTCATCTTCCTGGTTTTCCTCAAAATCGAAAGACAGCCCACAACCACCCTGCTCCTCTCCAACACTAACAACAAGTTGAGCGGCAGGAATACCAAGCTCATCATCGGAGGCTTCCACCAGGTAACACAAATCAATACCGCCTTTGTCGGTTCCAGAGCGGATGGTCATATGAGACGCCGCGGAACCTTCGCCCTCAGGAAAGATGGAGCACGAAGTGAAGCCGATTTCTTCCTCCAGACTTCTCATAACGCCGCTAACCAACTCCTCGCTCACATGCCATTCGCCATCTTGGATTTTATCCAGAGATTCCATGTCTTCCAACAGATGGAAAAGCTGCTCTGAATTTCGGTATAAATGTTTGGTCTCCGGCTCTACTGAATCCAGGAAACCCTCATCCTCGCGGCCGCGTTTCCTCAATATCTCACACATAATGATAAAATTTCAGAAAGAGCAGATTTGGCAATGGGATTGGTATGTACAGGAAACTTTTAACAAGCACGGCTTATTATGCCTTCCATTTTCTTCCGCTTTAAATATTGATCCGATGAACTGCCATTAATATACCGATTTTCTTAAAGATTTGATTGAAATTTGAAACTTTCGGACGTCAGTGACTAAAAGATTTCTGACGTCTCGGCCCGCCCGAATCCAAACCGTTTGAAGAGGTTTTTCCTGTAAAACTACGGCATACCGTTTCATTCCATTCAACTCAGAAAATATCAAATTGTTTTCTGGAATCGCATTTCGAATTGCAGCCATTTGCGCCTTTTCGTCGGCATCTTTGTTGTTAACTTTGTACTCTTTCAGTTTTTTAATGGCAAGACCAAAATTTGCGAAAGTTTTAGTCTGAATGGTCTCGTCACGAATATCCGGCAAATAAGTTCCTCCCCAACTAAAATCGTATCTATCTCTCATTTAATTTTAGTGGTATTACAATCAATCTTTTAGATTTTGTTACAAATTTTAATGCACTTTGATTGGGTTTTGGGGTTTTTAATATAATAATGAATATATATGTGGTATATTTATGTATAAGGTTGGTAAATTGAATCTAATCTATTTTCTTAGTATATTTTGAGAGATTAGTCTTTATCTTAATCTTATCTATTTTTATTTGAATCAAATTTATGGATATGTAATTGATCCTAATTAGATATGTAGTGCATAAATAATCTTTGAATTTTTAAATTTAAATTTTAAAAATTAGTTATTTTCACTTTTTGATGCCTTTTCTCTTCCACACAAATTTTAAATACACTAAAACTACAAATTTTAGTAATAATATTGAAATGTTATATATTAAAATTGCATAGGTTTTGATAGCTATAATTTTTCAAAGGGGTGAGAAAAGATATCACAAAACTCTTTTGTTGTAGTTAGTATCACTATTGAAGTTGAAGCTACTTTTCTTAATCTTTTTTAAGCTATGGGTTGTAAAAGAAACTAGATTTATTGACTTTTAGAGTTAAACTTATTCAACAGTTTTGTTCTAATTATGACTTACAAAAAATCATATTAAATCTAGGCAATTTCATGTTCTTTAAAGAGTAAGTCTATGTCTTTAGATTTTGAATCTTCTTTACATATTCACCTTCCATATCTAGTTTCAGAAGGTGTTATATATGTTTTACAATTTTGCTGGGTCCTAATGTTGTATTCAAAATATGTGTTAGCTATTTATATTATCCTAGAACACAATTTTAACATTTTCTTTTCATTGGAAACTAAGAATAGCTATAAGCATCACAAAATAATGTAACAATGCACATAAACCTTGAAAAATTTGGGTGGATTCACCAACTTTATTTTTTAATAATCATGAACCATTCACACTCTCTCATGTGGCATTTGTAAGATAACTTTCATACTAGTCCTTCATTATACTATATGCATAATTTTTTTCCACATAAATTTTCAATGATTAGCATGCTCTATGCAATTTTGACTTGTTTTGGATTGTTGTTTGTCTATTTTTATTATTATATAATAGCCTAGAGCATGCCAATCATTGAATATAAATACAACATCCTATAATTTTTTACATATTATCATTTACTATGGTTTTGAATGGCTTTGAATTTGTTGGGGAGAGATATAGTTTCAAACTTAGTAGGTATCCAATGCACCATATATGTCAATAGATTAAGTTCATGTATTATTAGTGTTGAATTTTAGTGGGATAATTTAAATATATTTATTTTTATAATTAGACTTTATTTGGCAATGGATTATAGATTTTAGTTGTGGATATTTGTACTTAATTTTTTCTTGTTTTAGAAATGTGACTCAACCTTGCATCCTAATATTTTATATTAATTTATTAGTGTTCTCACCTAGGAAAACAAATGTCCCAGTTTGAGGTGGCATGCTTGGCCACATGTTAGCTATCATTGAGTGTGTGTAAGAAAGTGTAAGACCATCTAATATCACCGTGACTTGTAAGTGCATCTTATGAAATTGAAAAATGGGAGTTATTTAGGATAGATTCTATGATAAATAAGAGCATGTAGGAGAGGCTTTACATTGGAATCTTGACCAACATTATGTTAGCCTATGATACATTTTAGAAATTGTCATTGGATATGTCTGAATATTCTAAAATAGAGCATATTCTAAAATAGAGCACACATGTTGATGGGGAGACTGTAAAAAATTATGACAAGGTGTAAGGCATCCACAAATCTATCTAGTTGATAACTTGATAAAATATGGCATTATAATTTTGGCTAATGGAACCGATAAAAATGGGGGTTGAGTGATTACTTGATGATATCACACCCACTTTCAAGGGTGCCACTCAAGGATAACCCTAGAGATCTCAATGCAAAAGAGAATGAGATATTGCAATAGGGTTGTCCTAGGGGCTGAAAGTAGACTAATAAGGGGTTCACCACCAAGTTTAGACTTGGAAAAGATAATGAAATGCTAGATGAAATGAAAAACCCTAATTGAATGCAAACTAACACTAAATGACCTAGAAAAGTAAATGAAATGAAACAAAAAATTGCAAAACAGAATGTGTGCACTTGGAAATCCAGAGAAGGTTGGATGGAGGTCTGGAACACTAAAAAATATGCTTTTATTATTGACTGGGACTCATTTTCCAAGTTGGGTGAATCAATCCAATTTCTAAAAAATTGTGTAAGAACAGGTTTTTGGAAAAAGGGTATATGAATCTGCAAAATCCTGAAATTTGAATGGAATTGGGACTCATTCGCCAGAAGTGGCGAATCATTCCAGTTGGGATTTTCTAAAACTTCAAAAGCTGATCTTGCTCTTCTCTGTCTACTCTATCCTTCTTGACTGGTTTCCAGATCTAAATCTTCGATTTGCAACTTGTAGGTGATCTCCAAGGTTTTTTAAGGCTTGATGACAACTTTGACAACTTTGAATGATTTGAAACTTTCTTCCAATCTTGCAGCACTCCTTAGAAAATATGCAACCTAAACCTACAAATCACACACAAGGGAGAGGGAAAAGTGTTGTTGGGTTAGTGGATAGGGGTTTTCCTTGGTCAAACCCTATTTAGGAAATCAATCCTTGAAATGAAATGAAATATGAAGGGAGAATAATGGATGAACAAATAACAATGTTGCAACTCACCAAACCCTAGCAATAAAGTGATGCAAATATGCTTGAGATGGGTGCAATGGATGTAGAATTTGACTCTTGCTTGAACGATATTGATCTTGAATGAAACACTTGCTTAAATCATAAATCCTACATCACAATTATTAGCACAATAACAAACATGATGGATGAAATCTTTGAGATGATGATTGATGCTTGAATGCTGCTCTAAAATGCTTGATAATCTGCCCCTGAATGCTCTTGTGAATGCTTGTGAACTCAAACTTGCTAGGTGTAAAATGAATTAAAGAACCTTGTATTTATACCCAATTATGCAAGAAGTCTCAAAATTACAACACTACAAGCCGACATCAGATCTAGGAGAATAAAATCCCACCAGAAATTTGAATTAAATTTGATTTTGGGCCATGTGGGACTCATTCGCCCAAGGTGGTGAATGAGTCCCATCAAACATAATGTATGGGACCAAAAACCAAAAGTTCTTAGAAATGTGTGAAAACAAGTTTGGGACCCAAAAATCTAGGTGGGACCCATTTTCCCAAGATGGCGAATGAGTCCCAGATCACTAAATCTAGGTCACACAAGCTAGAAACACCTAAATCATGATTGGATATTGATTGAACATGTTGGAATTATCCTCAAAAAGATGTAATAAATGAGGCTTTTGGATGCAAAATAGGGGTAATTAAAGCATAAGAAAGCCCAATTATCATTGATAAGCCTAGAAAAGTGTGAAAGTGTGTTACAACACTTTACAACACTCCAAATAAGGGAAGATTAGGATACATTTTGATTTAAAAAGAGGTTTATTAGGTTCAATTATTTGATAAAACCTTAGAAAAGTGTAAAAGTGTGTTACAACACTTCACAACACTTTAGCAAGGTACCATTAAATTCATTGATTGACAAGGGCCCAAGACCTAATGTGAATGTGTCAACCACATTACAACACTAAATCAAGAAAAAATAAGCCTAACTGATAAGGAGGGCCCAAACAAGTCAAGAAAAGTAGAAGGGATATTTTTTCTTGACTCCAGCTAAATATAGCACTAATTTTTGGTTATTATTTTGGCTCATATTTTTCAAAAATTGAACTTGATTTGAGTTTTATCTATTTATTAGGTTCTTGGGTTAGAGTATGCATAGTGTATTTTGTAAGCAACATTATGCTATCAAAATTACTCTATATTCACATGATGGTGATACTCATGTAAGGGAATGTCCCTAGTTATTGTATTGTACCTAATAACTTATTGCTAATAATATAATTGGCTCATATTTTGGAGTGTGGGGTTTTATTTTGGAAAAAGGTCTTCCCTACATATATCACTATGTCATGGTTATATATTTTTTGTGTTATTCTTTTGTTATAGTTTTAAGACTAAATTTAATATACATGCTTATCTCCTCAAATATTAGTGTTGGAAGTGTTTCTACAACTTTTCTTTCTTTCTATTGTATATTCATGCTCATTTCCATTATATTTTGTGTTCACTTCAATTCAAATGTCCCACATAATATAATTTTATAAGTGGCATAATCTTGCATGAATTTGGCTTATGACATCACTAATATTGATATAGTTATCACTAGCCTCTCTATATATATTTTATTAATATGTTAAGGCACCTTTTTTGAAAGGGCCCAAGCTCTTATTCATCCAAAAGATATATATTTAGTAATAAAAACAGTAATATTATAGCCTAGATATCAACTAGGTAAGAAAATAAACAAAGCTAAAATAATGTCAATTGAAAATAAAGAACCTACAACTAGACTATACCAAATGCTCATGAAAGGAAACCTATTGGGAGGAAGTATGTTGTTGAGATACAAAACTACCTCTAACTCCTCCTTGAGAATCCAAATATTTCATACAACAAACTCCATCTCCATCTCATCAATCACATTTATATTATTGTTTATTTGGTTTTTTGTTATCTTGTTAGGGATAGTTTCCTTTAGGTTCTCCTTATTGATTCTTGTGTGAAGAATGAAACTGAAAACAAGGGAAATAGGTGTTCCACCTTTTAGGAGACATAACACAAAAGGGGTTTAGGCCCTTTCCACCTATTTCCTTCAAGTTTCATTCAAGAAAACCTTAGAGATCTCAATCTAGGGATGGAATTAGGGAATAGATCTACAATAAGGTGTCCTAGGGTGTGATTAAATAAAAAATGTGGTTCACCACCAAGTAAAGGCTTGGAAAAACAAGTAATGAAAGTAACATGCAAAACCTAACAATGTAACCTAGAAAATGAACTCGAATCAAAATAACAAACTAGAGATAAATAGAGGTGCACCTAGAAAGTTAAAGATGCTTGAAATAAAGTCTGAATTCTTAAAAGTCTAAATTTTAATGCACACTAGGACTCATACGCTAGTAGGGGTGATTTAGTCCCAATTTAAAGTTTCAGGCCGAATTCGAAATCTGGAATTACTAAACCAGGATCTACACAAAATTCTTGAAATCTAGTATACTAGGACTCATACACCACAAGTGGTGATTTAGTCCTAGTATTAGGGTTGATTTGAAACTCTGATATCCTCTAGTGATCTTTTGTAGCTTCTCTCCCTTCCAATATCTGAGTCTGAAACACTGAATTCTGCTATGTAGGTGACTTTTCATGATCTTGCAATGTAGATGACAACTTTGAAAACTTTCTCCAAACTTGCTCTTCATTGGATCCTCAACCTAAATCTAAAAATCACACATCAAAGAGAGGGAAAAATGTTGTTTTGTTAGTGGATAGGGGTTTTCCTTGGTCAAACGTCGTTTTGGTAATCAAACCTTGAAATGAAATAGAAAAAATGAAGGAATGATGAATGAACAAATATGCTATGTTGCAACTCACCAAACCCTTGGAATAAAGGCTACAATCTTATAGGTAATGGCTAGCATGAATGTAGATCTTGACTCTTGATTGAATGTAATGGATCTTGACTTGAATGTTTGCTTGAATCATAGGAACCTACATCACAAATGTTAGCTCAAAAAAAAACATGGCGCTTCATGACTTTGACATGATGCTTGTGTGTGCAGTGTGTTTTCTAAACCTAAAAGATAAAAAAACAAAGAAATGCAAAGGAGAAATACACACCACAACACTTCGAGATTAGCCTAAGTTGAACTTGAATAAAAGAAGGATGAAACAACAAATATACCTTATCTAAGTTGATCTTTTTGGTTCGCCCTTTGATGTAGCTTGAATGTGTGCTCCTTGATGGTAAATAGACTAAAATGCTATGCAAAGTGATGTAAATTGGATGTAGAATGCAATGAAAGATGTGGGTTTTTTGATAGATGAATGCAAAATGGATACAATGAAAGCTTCAAATGCAACAATGGAGGTTGAATGCAAATGAAAGTGCTTGAGAGTTCTAGAGCTTGAAAATTGAAATTATGAATGTATGTTATGAATGTTATGAGAAAATCTTCCATTTTAAGGGAAGAGTATCTAAAGGATTCAATGGCTAGGATTTAGCCAACATGGACAAGATGGAGGGTTGTGGTGAGTTAATGACTCACAAGCCATCACATCTTGCCATGTGGAAGATGAGGTGTCAAAAAGACATGTGAGCTGGAGAGAGGACATGTGAGGTGGAGGTACTTGCAAGTACCTTGGAATTAGGGGAATATTTCCTCAAAAAAGAAGTTCTTGTCCCCATGTGGGGATGATGGTGACAAGTGAGGAATTTTAGAAAGTCCTCTCTTATCATCATGGGGATGAGAGAAGTTGTTGGGGGAATAAATGTGAATTTTAAATTCACATGATTGGGATTTCCTTGAGAATAAGACAAGGTCCTCATAAAGGAGGTCCTTGTCCCATGTGAGTGATGTGACTTGTGAGAGAATTTAGAATTTCCCAACAACCTTTATGGGGAAGAGGGGAGCATTGAATGAATAAATGCGAATTTTTAATTCACATGGGGAAGAGGTCATGGTAAAATAAAGAAAGCACTTATGAAAGGTTGACTTGGAGGACATACCAAAGATGGCAAGGGGATTAGATTAAGGTTGTGCAAACAGGTGATTAAGAAGATTAATGAAGGATTTGATATTAAACCTGATAAAAGGTGCGCACATCCTAATCATAGATTAATTAAACTAATCTAGATTAGAATAAGATTATGGAGGATGTGACAAGGAGAGAGGAGGGAATTTAAAATTGATTTAAATTCAAAAAGGTCAAATGACTAAATTAAATAAATTGATATATTTATTTAATTTAGAGAAGGGATGAAAGTTAAAGTATTTAATTATTAATTAAATTAAATACTTTAGAAACCTTAGGAAAAGGGGAAATATTAATTAAATAAATCATTTAATCAAATATCGATGAAATATGAAATAGACGAATAAAGGGGATGAATTTGACCATGTGGGAGTGGTCAAATTTGGATGTCTACAACTTGAATCTTTAATAATGCTCCAAAATGCTTGATAATTAGCTCTTGAATGCTCTCGAATGCTCTTGTAACTCTTGTGATCTCAAAAAGTGTTAGATGGCTTGTAAGCTTGCTTGGATAAAATATGTGAAGTAACCTTGTATTTATACTTGTTTATGCCAAATTTCCTGAAATTACAACAATACAAGTCGACATCAAATCTAGGAGAATAAAATCTCACCAAGAATTGAATTCAAAATTAGGTCCAATCTAAGAGGGACTCATACGCCAGTTGGGGCGTATGAGTCCCAGTAGCCTAGGCTTGGGACACAAATTTCAAGAAATGTTATGTTTAATGCCAAATTCAGGTTTAGGCCCCAAAACTTAGGTGGGACTCATATGCCCAATGTGGCGTATGAGTTCCAAATCACTAAATATGGTCCATACAAACCAAAAACATTAAATTATGATTGGTCATTTGATATGTGTCAAGATTATCCTCAAAAAGATGCATTAAATAAGGCTTGTGGATGCAAAATAGGACCAAATAACGCATAAATAAGCCCAATTTTAGTAGGGAGGGTCCAAACAAGTGTGAAAATGTAAATAGATACATTTTCCTACACTACATTTAGCTCCCACTTTAGTGAGAGGATGAACTTGCTTCAAACTCACACTAAAGAAGACAAAATCACATCAAGAGGGGTCCAAGTCTACCAATTCTAATGAGATAGGATGACAACGATCAAGAGGGTTGTGCTAGCCCCCAAGATCAAGATCCTATGGAAAACCAACATAAGCACAAAATAAAACACATGAAAATTATGTAAGGAGCAACAATAAGGCACAAGCATACACTACCAAAGACAAAGAGAAATTAAATAAAAAGGAGTGGATCAAGCTTCGACTGTTTGTCCTGCATGTTGTGGATCAAATCTAAGTTGTTTGTCTAGAAAAATTTACAAGTGCAAGACGATGTCCACTATACAAGCCAACGCATGCTCACAAGGGCTAGTGGAACCTCATGCTATCCACTAGGTGAGCACCTAGCAAGACACATACACACGCAGTTGGTATGCGCTCATACAAACAAGCAAGTGGCTATGGGAAAGTCATGCCTAAGTTCAACTCCAATACGTACAACCATACCAAAGCTATACCTCCTCATAACTTTGATAAGGGGCCACACAACATGACAACAAAGTCCATGAGGCAAGCAAAACTTTGTATGCTTGACACCCATGAACAAACAAGATGGCTCCACAGGCAAGCAAAGTGTGCTATGCAAGGTGGCCATATAAAAAATATTGTAAATGCAATATAGTGTAAGGTATGTTCAAAGGATTTTTTCAAAGGATTTTTTCTTAGTTCATGTAAGGTATTAACTTAGGGAACATCATGCCAATGTCTCCAAGAGAGAAATAATTGAAGAATAGAAGATTCACAACTTAGGGGATGTAGTGTGTTGTATCAAGCCACTTAGAGGAGTATAATATGCTAAGAGAGACTGTGTTCTTGAAGGACATTGTGCACAAAGTGAAAGATGCATCACATGAAGTAAGAAGACTACACAATGAAACATGAATTACAAAACAATAATGCCAATGTATGCCCCCACTTTAAAGAAATTGCTAAACACCATGTTGTGAGCAATTACTTTAAAGTAGAAAATGATAAATGCTAACAATAAAGAAGACATGAGAACTTATTTGGAAAGCCCTATGCCAAGTCATATGTTTCCAAATGAAGCTACGTCATGAAGAAGGGGTTTCCCCCAAAATGAAATCCCAAAATCGCATAAGGGATCCATGGATTCGGGTTTAGTATGTCTTTGCTACAATGTTTTTGGAGAGCTTGGAACTATCATCATTCCCCAAATACTCATGGAACAGGAAGAATGATATGAAAAGAGTGAAAATAAAGAAAAACCTTTGGGTCAACATGGAAGAGACTTAAATGTATCGACACCTTGTTTCATCCCCAAAAGGAAAACACAAGACAAATGAAAAGATAAATGTTTATGACATATAGAAGAATGTAGATATAAATAGAGGAATGCACAAAGAGAGAGGTACATCAAACAAAATAGTATGGGGGATCACATTACACACATGAAATCACATAAAAAGAAGCATGAAAAATAAAATAAAGACATTACTAGTAAGGCACATGTGAGTCAACTGATAGCAAGTCGTCCACATCCCAATCTTGTTCATCGCATATGGAAGGCGAAAAACTAGCCAAAGACACAATGACAAATGCATTACTAGGACAAGGATATCTAATTCTTGCCCCCACTGCAGGGTAAAAGCACAAAGTTGTGTCACACTTTCGGCCAAATAAATAGTTCCGAGTGAAATATTTTCAGCCGGAAAGGTTTCGCCCGACTAGGTTTCGACCGAAACCATGTGGCGTATTACATGGCACATAGGTTTTGGTCGAATAAGTTTCGCCCGAATCCAAAAAAATTAAAAATTTCCTCTTCCCGCTTTAAAACTACCTTCAAAATTGGATTTTTTAATGTGCGGGGTTTCTATAGAAAGGGTTTCGGTAGAAACAGTTTCTATAGAAAGGGTTTCGGCCGAAACCCTTTCTATAGAAACTGTTTCTACCGAAACTATCTATGTGGCATCCTAGTTGGCAGCCAAGCTTTTTTCAGAATTTTCTGAAACTTTCAACTTTAGCTAAGTATTTCTTTAGTCAAAATGATGTTTTTGCAAAAACAAAAAATACCCTTTTGTAGAGCTCGGAGTGTAGAATCCAAATATATAATTTTTTAAATATTTTTATTAGTTTTAATATATTTTATTTTTAAAATAATGCAAGTAGGTTTTCAAAATGAAAAAGGAAGTTGATTACAAATTAAAAACAAGATAGTAAAATTTATTAAAAAAATTTAAATCTTATATGGGGCACAAGAGGAGAGAGTCTTCTTCAAAAGGGTATAATTATTTTTTTGAAAATGATTTAAAATTTTGAAAATAGTTGACGGCCCATGAAAACTATCAAATTTTGACATGTTTGACTTTAAAACGTTATTACAAGAAAAATATACATCAAAATTTGATTTTTCTTTTTCCATGCACAAGATATTGAAGTTACCTATTTGGAGAAAAAAAAATTAGGGAGAAATGAAGTTTTTTTCAATTTGTTTCTTGATGGCCCGTGAAGTCACTCTTTTCTGAAATTTTGAGCATTCCAAAATTTGTCCTTAAATTGATAAAAACATAATGAAAATAATTTTTTTTTAAATTTTAAAAATTACAACAATAAACTTCATCAAAAGTTCTACATTTCATTAATTTACACCATTTTGAAATTCAAAACATAAAGACCACTTTTATGTGGTCGAACTTCAAAAAAAAATTTGCTGTTGGCCGATTCCTTTATAAAGTGTGACACAGGTTTGTGCTTTTACCCTGCATGCAAGACAAGAATGAGCTCCAAGGTAGGTGATGAGAAAGAGCTCCTTGAATTTTTAAATGATTTGCAATGAATGTAAGACATGTAATAGTGAGAATGTTGTGATCCTAAAACTATTACATGGCAAGGAGCAAAAGTTCATGCTTTAAGGGATTATTTCTATGATATCAAACTTTTTATTAAATATTTGTTTTAAAGAATGACACTCATTAGTACTATGTCCAAAAATTCTATGATATTTACAATGTGATGTGTTTGTGGTTTTAGGATTTGGAAATCAATTTTCTTCCATGGGTGGTAATGTAATAAGTCCTTGAATTACAAGTATATGTAAAGTTATTTCAGTTGTAGATGGGAAACAAGGGAATTGTAGTTTCTTTAGTTTTTAAGGCCTTCATTTATTTCTATATTCACCAATTTCTTGAGTTGAGGAGGACCTAAGATGAACCTATCATCCTTGCGATCATTTTGAGGCATTGATTGTTCTTTAGGAAGGAGGATACTTATGTTTGGGAGGAGGATCTTGATATCCTAGCCCTTTGGTATCTTCAGTTGGTATCTACTCTAAAAGTTGATGAATTTCTTGTTCACTTGTATCACATCCTTGTTTGCTTAAGATTGTGAATCCTTTTCCACATGTCTCTTCTAGGTTGATTGATGTGTTGGTTACTTTTTCAAGATAAGATGGTTGAATGTTTGCTTGATTAGAGGAACTAGGCTCACCTATTGTAGGGAACTTAGGTTCAATTTGTGTTCCAATTTTAGGATGAAAAAGACCAAACATCTCAAGTTGTGTTGGTTGTTTCATAGAGGGATAAAAGGATGCATTAGTCTCAAGATTGTTAAGGAAATCATTTATGAAGTTGTTCATGTTGTCATCATCTTCTCCAATTATGTCAACATTACCAATTTCATTAAGGTCATTTCCAAAAGTACAACTTGACACATACACTAATGATTTCAAGGACATCCAAAGCTTACCAAAGCACATATCCATGATGAAAATGTGTAAATGCAATTTTAAAATTAAGCAATGCATGAACTGAACCGAATTAAGCTAGATGTAATGAAATGAATGAAATAGAAATCCAATAATCTAAAACAGTGATCTAACAACAACAAACTGAAACAAAAAAAAATGGTTTTTAATGTTAAAAAATGCAGTTTCAAATCTAACACGGAACTAAATTTCCCAGAGGGGAATATGAGTCATAATCAAGGTTTTCAGGGATTCAAATACTGCAAAACAGTCCACACAAAATATCTAGAAATTAGGAAAAACCACCTATACTGAGACTAAATCACTTAGAGGGGCGTATGAGTCCCAGATTAGGGTTTTGGCACTAATTTCAACAAATTCTGAGTGAATGTTAGGTTTCTGGTTTGAATGTTGTATAGACTAGAAGTGAAATTACATATTTCAAATGAAATTCAATGATGCAAGATGCAAAAATGCAACCTATATGTGCTTTCACTAATGCAAGATGTAGAAACCCTAGATGCAAATTAACTAATGTAAGACCTAACACAAAGTTAATGTAAGTGATATCTAGGACTATGATGCACTCCAAATCATAAATAAGGTGTTCTAAAGGCTAGGTTCACCAAAATGAATCCAGGGGAAATAGGGGTTCCACATTTTGGGAGTGGAACACAGGAAAGGGGTTTAGGACCTTTCCACCTATTTCCTTCAAGTTTCATTCAAGGAAACCTTAGAGATCTCAATCTAGAGATGGAATTAGGGAAAGAGATCTACAATAAGATGTCCTAGAGTGTGATTAAAGAAAAGGGGGTTCACCACCAAGCAAAGGCTTGGAAAGACAAGTAATGAAAGTAACATGCAAAACCTAACAATGCAACCTAGAAAATGAGCTCAAATCAGAATAACAGACTGATGATAAACAAAGGTTCTCTCAAATGCTCTTGTAACTCTTGTAAAATCTTGTGATTTAAAAAAGTTCTAGATGGCTTCTAAGCTTGCTAGGAGAAAATATGTGAAATAACCTTTGTATTTATAGTTGTTTATGCCAAATTTCCCAAAATTACAACACTACAAGCTGACATCAAATCTAGGAGAATAAAATCCCACCAAGAATTGAATTCAAAATTGGGTCCAAGCTAAGTGGGACTCATACACGAGCTGGGGTGTATGAGGTCCAGTAGCCTAAGCATGGGACACAAATTTCAAGAAATATGTTTAATGCCAAATTCAGGTTTAGGCCCCAAAACTTAGGTGGGACTCATACACCCAAGGTGGCGTATGAGTCCCATATCACTAAATCTGGGCCATACAAACCAAAAACATTAAATTATGATTGGTCATTTGATATGTGTTGGGATTATCCTCAAAAAGATGCAATAATTAAGGCTTGTGGATGCAAAATAGGACCAAATAAGGTATAAAGAAGCCCAATTTTAGCAAGGAGGGCCCAAACAAGTGTGAAAATGTAAAGGGATACATTTTCCTACACTATAGAAACTACTCACAACATAATATATTATAGTGGTCCTTCTCATATTAGATACCTTTTTAAAATCATCTTATAGTTTGCAAGTTTCTATAAGGTCAAAAACTACATACCCTAAAATTTTGACTCTACAAATTGTCCTTATTTTAGCATCCATTGTCCCTAGCATGTGCTAGGATCATTTTATCCTAGCATTTGAATTTTCCTTCACCAATTTTATAATTTTTATATAATATTCTATTATTTCTTTCCTGGATATTTTAAATTTGGGAAATATTTGTAGGACAATTGTGTCACATAGAAATCTATGTGACATGCAAGAATCCTATAATTTCTCAAAATTTAATTCAATGGTTTCCCTCTTGCCTATTGTAATGCCCATTTGTTATAAAAATCCTCTGTGCTTAAATGTGACTATTCAACTTCCTAAAAAACTTGATATTTAGTATTTTTTTTAATTGAAAAGGATACTCATATGATTCTATATTGGCTACTCTCTACTAGTTATTCCTCCATTTCTAAAGCTTTTCTTGGTTATATTTTGTTGATTTAATTTTGGTGATTCCATTGGATGATTTATCTCCTACACTATCTCTTACTGGATAATAATATTTCTAGCTCTTATCTATATTAGTGAGCATATCCATTATTTCTTATAGCTATACCTCTTTCTCTAATTAATTTTTATTTCATTCTTACCATTAGTAAAGTTGTTGGTGATCATCACCGCTTATTCTCAAAATGTACACAGTAGAGTGTTTCTCCCCATAGACCATGGATTTGCGATCATAAATTTTTTGTATTCATGCTTTTCATTCTTAGAAGTACATGATATTAAGCATGCACTATTTATAAGATTACTTGATTCATTGATTTCTCATGGAGGTCAAAGACCAAACAAGGCCCGGCTTAACCATCCATGGAAATATTCTAAGCAATTGCAACATTGTATTCAATCCCAAAATAGGTACTTGTATCTTGAACCAAATATGCATAGGTTTGTTGTTCCTTCTCATATTTATTTGGTATTTTATAATTTTTTTATATTTGATTAAATGGATTAGATTTATATTATTATATATTTTTAGTGCACTTCTAGTGTTTTCTATCGATTGTTTCTATATTCCTTTCTTTAAATAGAAATTTCTAGTTCTATTTTAGAACCTTAATTTTCTGCCATCTTGGGATAACATGTACCTAGGATGAAAATGTACAAATAGGATGATTGTGCAACTTGCTAGTTTCCAAGCTAGTGAGCAGTGTGGGTAAATTTCTAGGTTCCTTGTTACATCCTTTTCACTATCTTTTACTTAATTTTTAAGTTATTATTTCAATATTTTTAGTATTTTTTATTTTCATTTTGTAACTCAATTAATGTAATGTGATCTTAAAATAGTTTAATCTTTATAAATTACATTTTAGAGAATCTAATGCTTCAACACTCTAGCCTTTTCTTTTCCTACCATTTTCTTTTGATTTTTTTCTTTTCTTAATTTTTTGGGTGTGACCATGAGCCTTGTTCCATAGTCCTAAAGGAGAAAAAATATGATATATAGACAATATGTATACACCTTTATTCATTAATTTTCTATCTCCCATATTTTAATGAATCCTTCTAGCTCTATCTCTTAGGACTATTGTTATGCATACATCATCGAATATGAGTTTTTATCTCACTTAATTAATTCCTATGCACATGTCTTGGATGATATTGCCCCCCATCTATAACATATATGTATATACATGTTTCATGTATGAGATCCTTGATTTCCTCTCTAATATTCATATGTTTATAGATCTTAGGCATGTTTTCCCTTCTATGTTATAATAATTCAATACATTTATCTACATGACCCACCAAGATGGGAAATTGTATGAGATGGATGATTTTGATACTAATTATATTTCCTTTCATTCCATTTCTCATCTTATTAAAAGAATATTTCTTCTAATTTCACTACTTTCTCATAGTCCGTTATGGAAACATATATTTTCTCACTTCTCTTCCTACTTTAGCTACATGTTCAAATTATATGGATCTCCCACAAGATTTTGAGGCCTTATTCTCTTCTCTATCACATGTGAGAATCCTATTCTAACAATTGATGATACTTTGATAGACTTTATTTTAGTGCTTTTGATGACTCATTCCTCTATGTAACTTGTCTCGTAGAAAGATGAATTTTTTTTATTCACCCCCTCTTCATTTGGAGTATTAATCACCCTTATAGACAATATTGAGCATGCTAGAGATCATTCACCACTTCCTTAGTGTCACATTAGTTGAGCATCCTCCTATGCTAGATATTTATTATCCTAACATGATTATTTATCTACTATTTCCTCTCTCATATACAAGCCATAACTTTTCAACCTAGACCCTTGTCATTATATGTGTTCACCTTTTTTCCCTAATACCACTACCATAACATTTTATATTGTAGATGTATCACCATCTGTTTCTCATCAGTTACCTCCTCCTAGTACTACTCATTTTTCTCCTAAGTTGGATACCTCTCTTCATACTTATGTTTCTCCTTCTACATTTGCATGATTATCCTATCCCTTTTTCTTATGATATTCTCACATACCCTTATCCTATTGGTATGATAACTCTTTATTTTGACAAGTGCAATGACTATGGTGATTCATTACACTATGTAAGACACTTCCACCATATGCTTGACTCATACTCTTGATGACTATGTCTTGGTCAAATTCTTCCCTATCACCTTAGATTGGTTTTGTACCTTATTAGTTCCCTACACACTATTTCTAATTTGGATCATGCATTTATCTATCATTTTTAATATAATATAGAACCTTGATACACCCTAATAATATGTTATGCTATTTCTTGGAAATATTTATAAAAAACATAAATATAGTGAACCACTTTGAGGGGTTACCTCCAATAATAAAAAAATATGATATGAATTGAATAATTGATGATATGATGATTTGGGAGGAACATATCCCCTTTATTTATAGGCTTAACTATGTAGAGACATACCCCTTCATCCTAATAAAGAGTATTTAAGGTATTAACTAAAACTAATGTTAAGGTTAAGTGTGCTACAAGTGCTTAACTTATTATACTTAGGAATACATATTATATTCTTAAGAATATATGATATTAGGGTGATAACATTAGATAAAATATTAGGGACCTAACATGTCCCTACCCTTCAAAAAAATATTATCCTCAATGCTTAGTAATTTTGGATGCTTTAGTATGAATTGTTCATCTTCCCATGCAGCATTTTCAATTGGAATTTTATTCCACTTGATTAGTAACTTAGAGATAGCTCTATTTCATAATAGTTTCACTCTTTTCTCAATAATTTTCTTAGGTTCTAAAATAAGCTTTCCTTCATCTAACTTTGGTAATTCTAACTGGGCTGGAATATTGTTACCTATTACTTTATTTAAACAAGATACATGTAAGATAGGATGAATTTTAGAAGAGGGTGGAAGTTATAACTTATAAGATACACTTCCTATTCAATGGAGAACCTTATATGGACCATAAAATTTAGGTGTGAGCTTCATGTTCTTATGCTTCTTAAGATAATTTTATTTATACTAAGGTTGTAATCGAAGAAATACCCAATATCCCTCTTCAAAATACCTATGACTATGATGTTGTTCAATTTGTTGTTTCATTTAATTTTAAGCCTGAAATGAAGGATTTTGGGACCTACTTTCTTTCTAGCACTTCGAGGGTTTTTCACCTAAAAGGAGAAAGATGGGTCCCAAAATGCACAATGTTTCACTCAAGATTAATGTAAGGATGGATAGAATATTGTTGTGAAGTGTGTGTAGATGTGTTGAAATGCTTACAAATGCAAATAAATGAATGCAAACTAATCTAATGCAAGATGTTGGAAAACACAGTGTTGATTGCAAATATGAACTAGAAACTTAAACAAATGAAAATAGAAATGAATGAGATTGATCAGAGTGCACATGGAGGTAGATTATTGTTGCTGGAAGGTTCCAGAAGTCACTGTTAATGGACACTGGGACTGATTCAACATGCATGGCAAATTAGTCCTCCTTCTAATGAAAAGTTATGGAAATAGGTTTCTAACTGCCGGGAGTTGAATTATGAAAAAATCACTTTTCAAGCCTATAGGTGGGACTCATTTGCCATGGGTGGTGAACTATTCCACCTACATGAATCTACAAAATTTGGAATTGATTTTGTGTAGCTAGATCTGCACTTTTGTTTTCTACAGGTGTTTGCTTCTGAAATTGTCGGATTCAAGTCTGAAAATGATTTTTTGTTGATTATTTCACTTGTTTAATGAAGAGAGGACTTTAAAAACATTGCAACTTGATCTTCAATGATTTCCAAGCTTCCAAAGGACCTAAATTTGCAAACACACAAGAAGAAAAAGAGAAATGTTGATGGTTAAAGCATGGGGGTTTTCCTTGGTCAAACCCTGTTTAGGTAATTAAACCAAAATGGTGAAAGAATAGAATGAAGTATGCAATAATGGAATATATTACCTAGCCATGATGATTGATCTTGAAATTCTGCAACATAACATGTAGAATCTTCCCTTGAATGTCTTAGTAAGCTAAATTGATGACTTGCATTGTGAAAGCTCTAGCTTGCTTGATAGATGAATTGAGTCAATGGATGAATAGATGAAAGATTAGGAGATAAGAATATAAGAGAGATAGATGTCAAAATGAGGTGAAAATCACATAATTATACACACTTGTGCCTTAGTTAACCATTCATACCTCATCGCAGGCCAACATCAAGTGTTTTTGAATAAAATTTGGAAAGGAAATTTAAAATATTTTGAATTTGGGGCCAAGGGGGAATCATTCACCACCCATGGAGAATGGATCCCACCTAGGACTTGAAAATGTGTGTCGGGATATATGTTGCATGTAACGCCCCGCCATGCAACCCTAGTGGAAGTTGCAATTAACTACTCAAATGTACTATTTTTTTTTTTAAGTGCAAATAACATGCAAGTTCACTACCCATTGCCAACAACCTCTAAGGTTACGAGACTGAGATTACTTTAAAACCCAAACAATAAACATGAATTGAAACCATAACATTTAATTACTTAATGAATTAAGGAACACATACATTCTATACATGATAAATTACATCAAGGAATAAGAGATACCACATGATTTCAAATAAAAATAATTTAACAATAAGATTACAACTCTCATTCCCCAATGAGGTAAATCCAATAAGCATGGTTACATAATACATCTTCCACCTTGATAACAAATGAGGGGTAATAAATTACAAGATTCAACTGAAATGAATAAAGCATGAAATGAAACTGGATCTCACGAGCTCTCCAACTGGAAATATCGTCCACACAAATAAGAGAAAAACCCAATGGAGTAAGGTGCACGTTCCACCCAACCATGTGGTACCCGAAGGCTCACCCCCCATGCTAGGAGATAGTAACAAGGATTCCTAGAAAAGACTATCTACCTCTAGACACAGGCTAATACATAACTAAACTGAATCAAATACAAACACATCACTTATCACAGTGGTTACAATGCTTCCAGAGTTAAATAATCGATTGCATCACAAGGAAACAAATGCTATGAACAAAAAGACAAAGTACCATAGTCATGCAAGCTGCATTATGTAAGGTGGAAAAAATGCAAAATGTAAAAATGTCATAATGCAAAAGATGTTCAAAGGGATTTTGCTTAATTCGTGCAATGTATCATCATAGGTAACATCATGCCCAATGTCTCCAAGAGAGGATAAATGCAAACAATCTCATCCTGGGAAACATTGTACCTAACATTTCCAAGAGAGGGAATCTCAAGAAAAAGAAAATCACACAATGAAATGTGAGTGGTGATGTATGCCCCTCACTTTAAAGCGGTTGCAAGCACCCGTACTACAAGCAATTGCTTTAAAGTAGAAGAAGAGAAAAGAAGACATGAGAGCTTATTTAGAAAGCCCTATGCCAAGTCATATGTTTTCGATAAGCTACGTCATGAAGGAAGGTAGTATGTCACATGTGAGTCAATCTGAAGACATGTCGTACACATCCCAAGCTTGCTTTTATATTTTTATGAAAGGGAAAAAACTAGTCAAAAGAGACAACAACAAGTGACATACGAGGACAAGGCTTGCTAAACCCCTTGCCCCCACTGAGTGTAGGACAAAGGTGAGCCAGAAGGGTTAATGAGATGTAGGTGAGAGTGAAAATCAATAGCAATTAGAGGAATTAGATGCCCCCATGTAGGGAAGCATACCAAACTCCTAAAAATGTTGTATTTTACGACTTAAGGCATAACATTCATTAGTGGAATGACCATGAACTCTATGATATGCACAAAAGGAAGTCTTGTCGTAACATTTCTTGCGAGTTCTAGGAGGGAGGGTGATCAAATTATCATGGAGAAGTCTTGACAAGATACGTTCTTGATCAAGAGGAGAAAATGATTGTGTGATTGGAGTCAAAGAGACATCTTGCTTAGATGTCATACCTATGCAAGACTCTATAGATTGCTCGATGTTTTCTTCTTCATTATAGGAGGATACAAAATCTAACGAATTCAAATTATGAGTGTGTTGTGAGATGACAGTTTGAATGTTTTGGGAAGGATGATGTTCAAGACCACTAGTTTGAAAGGATGATGTGAGATTATTGAGGTTGAATGAAGGTGGGTAAAGAATGAGAGGATTGTTAGGATGTCCTACGGGGTATGTATGAGTTCCATTGAGAAAATGGGATTTAAGGGACACTTGTGCATCCATATCCTCAGTAGTCTTGCTTTGATGTACCTCAAAGTAAGGGAAATCAAGAACAACTTGTTTTCCATAGTCTAAGGCCATGATATTCTCCCTAGGAGGAGAGTTGTTAGAGGAATTACAAGCCACATGTGCTTGAAAAGGAAGGCTTTGGTTCTTTCATAGTAACTTCATTTCCAATAGGGGAATGATCAAGGATGGAATTATGAGGAGAGGAATTATGAAGAGAGAGTGTTAGGGGAGTGTTCATTACCATTAAGGTCTCATTCTCTTGTTCCATATTATCTACCCTATAAGGAGAGCTTTTAATATGGTCATGCAAATTTGAGATGTGTAAAGTAGCTTCATCACAAGTGGAGGAGGTATCAAGAGAAGAATCACTATGGTTGTCAAATAGATCTTCCCATAGGATAGGAACATTAGGGAAGGGAAGATTAAGGGTGTCATGATTCCTAAGAGGGGTGTCTTCTAATACCAACATATCCTCTTGCAATCAAGGAGGGATATTATGAGAGGAACAAGTTTGATTGTCATGACCATGGAGACTTGGTAAGGTGACATTAAGTAATGTGTCCATGATTTCATACTCTTGTTGTGTAGGGTCATCCAAAGGGGAATGAGGAGATTGAAAATCAAGACCTTCAAGGCTTGTAACTTCTTGCACCAAAATACCTTCATCACCAAGAGGAGAGGTATCAAAAGAAGAACAAGTATGTGTGTTATGATTGTCAACATTACCATTCTCACCAATGGGTAATGTAAGAGTAAGGATTGAATTAATGGATTCTTTCGTAAAGTCCCTATTATGGTAATAAAAAGAAAACTCATAAAAGGGGATATTATGCTTATAAAATCCATGTTTAATCAAATCAAGAGCACATCTTGTGAAAGAAAACATATTGAAATGAAAGAAAGTACAATGCAATGTAATTTTTAGTAGGTTAAATAAATGCAACAATTTGAAATGATATTGTATGGCTAGAGAAAGTGAAATGAAACAATGCATGAAAGGAGCTATTTAAAGTGAAATTTAAGAAAATGCATGCTACAGAAATGCAACTGACTGATATATACAAGTTAAGACACCAAAAAAAAGCCTATAAACAAATTTCTGAGTTTTATAAAATGTTCTTTCGGGGGTCAAAAGGGACTAATTCGCCCAGGGTGGTGAATCAGTCCCAGTATGGACTTTTTTCAAAATTTTCAAAAATTTGTAACTAATTTGATGTGTTATGAGTGCTATGATGCAGTTCTAAATGAAAAATGTAGAATTTCAGATCTTTTCAATGATTAAAGATGCAAAAATGCAACATATTATGCACTTTTACTCATGCACAAAATGAAACCCTAGAATGCAAGCTAACTAATGCAAAATGCAATGCAAGCAACTCTAGGATGATTAATGGACTCCAAAAGTAGAAAAGATGGGATTCAAACAATAGGTTCACCAAAATGAAATAAAGGATTTTGGGACCTACTTTCTTTCTAGCACTTCTAGGGTTTTTCACCTAAAAGGAGAAAGATGGGTCCCAAAATGCATAATGTTTCACTCAAGATTAATGTAAGGATGGATAGAATATTGATGTGAAGTGTGTGTAGATGTGTTGAAATGATTACAAATGAAAATAAATGAATGTAAACTAATCTAATGCAAGATGCTTGAAAACACAGTGTTGATTACAAATATGAACTAGAAACTTAAACAAATGAAAATAGAAATGAATGAGATTCATCATAGTGCACCTAGAGGCAGATTACTATTGTTGGAAGGTTCTGGAAGGTTCTAGAAGTCACTGTTAATGGCCACTAGGATTAATTCACCATGCATGGTGAATTAGTCCTACTTCTGACGAAAAGTTCTGGAAACAGGTTTCTGACTATTGGGAGTTGAATTCTGAAAAAATCACTTTTTAGGCCTATAGGTGGGCCTCATTTGCCATGGGTTGTGAATTATTCCACCTACAGGAATCTGAAAAATATGGAATTGATTATGTGTAGCTGGATCTTCACTTATGTTTTCTACAAGTGTTTGCTTATGAAATTATCGGATTCAGGTCTGAAAATGACTTTTTGTTGATTCTTTCACTTGTTGAATGAAGAGAGGACTTTAACAACCTTGCAAATTGATCTTCAATGATTTCCAAGCTTCCAAAGGACCTAAATCTGCAAACACACAAGAAGAGAAAGAGAAATTTTTATGGTTAAGGCATGGGGGTTTGCCTTGGTCAAACCTTATTTAGGTAATTAAACCAAAATGTTGAAAGAATAGAATGAAATATGCAATAATGGAATAGATTACCTAGCCATGATGATTGATCTTGAAATTTTGTAACATAACATGTAGAATCTGCCCTTGAATGTCTTAGGAAGCTAAATTGATGACTTGCAATGTGAAAGCTTTAGCTTGCTTGATAGCTGCATTGAGTCAATGGATGAATGGATGAAAGATTAGGAGATAAGAAGATAAGAGAGATAGATGTCAAAATGAGGTGAAAATCACATATTTATACACACTTGTGCCTTAGTTAACCGTTCATACCTCATCACAGGCCGACATCAAGTGTTTTTGAATAAAATCCAAAAAGGAAATTTAAAATATTTTGAATTTGGGGCCAAGGGGGACTCATTCGCCACCCATGGCAAATGGGTCCCACCTAGGACCTGAAAAATGTGTGTCAGGAAATAAGTTGTATTTAATGTTGTTTGTCGGGATAATACTCAAAAATATACTTAATTAAGCATATGAGAGCATAAAGGGGTCAAATAAAGCATGAAAAAGGGATAAATAGTGAAGATGTGCCTAGAAAAGCATAAAAGCTTGTTACAAGACTTTACAATACTTCAAAATAGGACTTGTTGATGAATAAAAAGGTGATTTTTAGGTGAATTGTAATTAATAAAGTCTAGAAGAGTGTAGAAATGTCTTACAACACTTCACAACACCTTCACAAGATGTCATTAAATGCATTTTATTTAATTTTCAAGGGTCAAGACCTAGTGTGGATGCATAAAATGCCTCACAACACCTAAATCAAGGCCTCATTAAATCTACTTTATCATGAATTAATCCCATGTCAAGCAAAGGGTACTTTTTTCTACGACACAAAGCCATAACTAAATTATCCTTAAGAATTTGTAGTATTTCTTGTTGGTGTTGATTATGGTCCAGTATTGCATGAGCCTTAAAATCATATTGTAAATAAGAAGTAGCAGATGGTGGAGGGTAGCCATAAATAGCCTCAAATGGATTCATTTTAGTAGATGTATGAAATGATGTGTTTTACCACCACTTTGCTAATGGTAGCCACTTGGACCATTGTGTTTGTTTATCAAAGGAAAAATAATGTAAATATCCTTCTAAACATTTATTCATAATTTTTGTTTAGCCATCTAGTTGTGGATGATAAGAACTATGTGCTAGTTTTGTACCCCATGTAAATAATTTTATCCAAAAAATGCTAGTGAAGATAGGGTCACGATCACTCACTGTGATTTTGGGAATTCCATGAAGTTTTTGTACATTTTCCAAGAATATTTTATCCACGTTACTTGCATGAAATAGATGAGAGATTCCACAAAATAATGCATACTTGGTGAGTCTATCCACAACAACCAAAATTACATCAAGATTATTAGATTTTGGAAGACCTGTAATGAAGTCCATTGATATTTCCTCCCAATGTTGTTTTAGAATTCCTAAAGGTTGTAGGAGTCCTGGATTATTTATTGTTTCACCTTTACTTCTTTAGCATATCAAACATTCAACCATGAATGTCTTGACATCTCCTTTTAGACCTTCCCAAAATAAATCTTTATTTATATGATGATAGGTCTTTAGCAACCCTAATTTTCCTCCTATTGCCGAATCATGCATTTGAGATAATATGTCTTCTTTTAAATGAGAATTTTTACATAAAAATAATATATCTTTGTACCATAATGAATCTTCTTCCCAAACATACTTATCAAAATAAGATGGGTCATGTTGAAGTTTTAGAATGAGACTGTGTATTTTATGATCATGTTGCCACTCTTTTCATGCAACTTCTAACCATTTTGGTTGTATTAAGGAAATGAAACAAACATTTTCTTCCTCTACTTCTTATTGAGAAAGGGAACTAGCTACAATATTTTCTTTATCCCTAGTGGCACTATTTTCAGCTCGTGCCACTCACTTTGTGACGCCCATCAATTATAACTAATCTCAAGGATCTTAATGGTGTATCATGCTCAAGAGCTTCTATAAGTTTCAAAATTCCCTTGTTTGAATATCCATTTTAAAATCCCAAAGTGGCTAAGTGTTGTAGTTTTGGGCTTTCAGATTGTCGATTGCTTGCTTCCTTGCATCCTTCCTTTGTTGCCCCCGATCTCCTTCGTTTTCTCCCTTTCTTCCCATTTATCTTCCTATATTTTTATGTTTCACCCATCAAGATTAGCCCTTACCCTCTCCCTCTTCCTCTTTCTTTCCTTCCTTTTTTCTTCCCTCCCAATCTCTTCAAAATTGACTAAGTGTCAATTTTTTGGGGATCGACCTTTAGCCTTACCTCTTACCTCTTACCTTTGTTAAGGTAAGAGGAATTCATTCTTTGTGACCCCTGAACCCCGATGTGCTTTTGGAAAAACAACTAAGTGTTTTCTTTTGGGCATCGGGGATGGATCTTCCCCTTTACCCTTTACCTCCATTATAGTTACAACATAAGACATCCTCCCGACACCCGACACCCAAAATTCCTTCTTCGTTTGTCTTTTTCCTTAAGAATTTCCTTTTCTTCTCTAAGCCTTAGGTCTCCCTGTCAAAGTCTATTTCTGCAAAAATTGACTAAGTGTTAGTTTTTCAAGGATCAGACATCAGGATTCTCCTTTATATCATACCATTTGTTATGGTAAGAGGTAATCCCTGTATCTGATCCCCAAACCCCAAAGAGTTCTTTGAAAGATGATTGTCAATCTTTTGGGAATCGGGGATCTGTCCTACCCTTTATGATTACTGCTTCATAGTGAGTGATAATATGTAAGCCCGACCCTGAATCTCTAGCATCCAATGAGTCCTTTTGGGCTTTGAAATTTTTCCTTTCCTCCTATGCTTTTCCTTGCTTAGTGGTAAGCGGTAAGCCTCATGCTCGATGTCTGAAGCTTGATGTTGATGTCGATGATGAGTATGAGGTATAAAGAATGACTAAAGTCCGATATCTGACATGGATAGTTTTTCAGGCTTGTGGACCATTTAATTTTTTTCTAGTTGTTCTTTCTAGCCTAAACATTTTTCTTTACCTGTGTTTGACGTGTTTTCACGAGAATTCCATTAATGTTGCAACAACTCTTTTGATGACTTGATTTGATCTTTGGGAGGACATAGATGGTCTTCAATGCTATGTTCATTAAATCTCATTGGGATGATATGTTGCTCATGCTTATTTATGGATTGCAAGTTTCCTTTATATCAGAGATCTCTTCCTTGCCATGATTTGTTGCTAGTTTTCTAGGTTTTCTTCATTGCTTGTATGGGGGCCTAGCATGGATGTTAGGATCATTTATGATGGATGTCTTCTCAAGATCTAGCCAAATTTTTATCTTGATGTAGATATTTTGTTTCCTTGGGTAAAACCTAGTTGTGTTAGGGTTTGTGGCTGGTCAAATTTGTTATGATGGATGTCTTAGTAGGTTGGTTGCATCCCAATCTTATTCATCATATGTGAAAGGTGGGAAACAATCCAAAGGGACAATTTCAAGTGCCAAACTAGGACAATCACCAAGTTCAACACATGGTGAATCACTCTTTGTGGGAGGATCATCACAGTTGTTATCATTTAAGCTCATGGAAGAGGAAAACAATAAATTTAACTCTTTATGCATATCCTCATCAATTTTATCCATCTCATTATCATCATCCAAGTAAATCACAACAGAAGGTCTATCGATAATATCCATAGAAGGTGCTTGTTCTTGTTGTAGTCAAGGTTTAGGATTTTCTTGTCTTGATGAAGCTAGAGGATCATCATGCATTGCTTTCAAGGTAAGTTTGGATTTTGATTTTCTATGTTGTTATTTTCTTCTTTTGCTTGTAACAAATGAGCAATAGCACAACGTCTACGCCTACGCTCTCTATCATTTCAGTTTCTTTTCGTTTAATTTTCAAGTTGCAATTTTGTAGGAGTGGGTTTATCAACCATAGGCTTCTTTTCTTCCCTTAAGGGAGGAACGAAAGGAACCATGGGAGGTTGTTCAACCACTTTCTCTTTAGTTTTATAAACTTCTTTGATTTTAGGAGGTACAATGGCACTTATTTGGTTATCTCATGGTCTCTTATATGAAATAGATGGAGGATTTGCTATGTTTTGGTCTTGGTTACTTGGAACCTAGCTTTTGGTTCAATCATGGTTTCATCAAAGATAGAAGGCTCAATCATGGGTTGAGGAATATTAATAAGGGATAAATTTTCTATGCATTTTGCCTTAAAATTTTGATAGGATTTAAAAAATAAGTCCTCATAAGGCCTAATAGTTTCTATATGTTCAAGCCAAAAGAAATCCAATGAGAAATTTCCATGAGAATACATAGGATTAAAGCCACTGTGATGCACAGTAAGAATCTCATTGCCAAATGGAAACTTTAAGCATATATGCACTACTGACAGGATAACTTTCATGGAGCGAAGCCATGGGTAGCCTAACTTCACACGAAATTGGTTCGATAATGGGATGATGGATAATGAGACATAATGTTTTTGGTCCAAATTTTAAAGGAAGAGTTATCAAACTTATCGTAGGGAAACCAAAACCATTATGCATTTTGATTCATATTTCAATTTTTCAGAAGTATCTTGATAAATCTCATGCACAAAAATAATTCTTCAATGTTCACATTATCTACACAAACTCCCGATCAATTAATATCCCATTAGTAGGCTTGTCATTGATTCCTCTAGTTATGTAAAGAGGACCATCAGATGCATGTTTGATTATTTCATGTTGTGAGAAAGTAATGTCAAGGGGAATTTTGGTTAGGCCCTTATGAGGTTGAACTTTAATGGTTACAACTATCTATTGGGAGTTGAGCTAGCCATTATTCCCAAAAGTTTGGCCTATCAGGAATCCACTACTATCCCAGACTAAGAATCCACGAGAGGCTGTTAAACCATGTCATGAGTCACATATTCAATTCTAATTGAGGGATGGAAGTTTCGAGCTTCCAAAAATCCCCCTAGTACAACCACAAGATTCAAACCCACAACCCCCACTCTGATACTGCTTGTTGGGAGTTGAGCTAGTCGTATTCCCAAAAGGTCGACCTGTTAGGAATCCGCTACTATCCCAAACTAAGGATCCATGGGAGGTTGTTAAACCATGTCATGAATCATGTGGTCAACATTGACTAAGGGGTGGAAGCATTGAGCTTCCAACACTATCTTATCCATAGAACTTTCCACATTGTCTTTCATGTTTTCATCATCTACGTCAACATTCATTACATCATTCTTAGTTTCACTAGCTTTGAAAAAGGAGATGTTATGGTTTGGCATAGGATTAGTAAATATTTTCAAGTTTTGGTTAGGAGGAGCTATAGAGTTATTATCTTGATCATTAACACCACCAATTTGAATGTGATTAGAATCAATGAGGTCTTGCACAATATGTTTAAGGCAATTACAATGTTTCGTATCATGTCCATTTTGTCGTTGAAAATGGAACTAGGAATTTTGTCTATAGTTTCGAGGTAAAGGATTAGTAGGATTAGGAGCTATAATAGAAGGTAAGGAAATTAAGTTCTTGTTTAAGAGTTGCAACATGGCATTATGAAGGGTATCAGGTAAAGGTGTGAATTATCTATTTCTATCTCCAAATGTGTATGGATTTGTCATCTTTATAGCAGCCCCTTGGTTCTCAACATGTTGAGTTGGTTGAGGGGGATTAAGTTGTAAAAATCCCTTATTTTTTTCTTGAATGGTTGATAGTTGTTTTGAGGCACAAATTCATACTTTTTAGGACAGCGAAAGGGAGTCTTCACTTCATGACTACTAACCAAATTTTGGTAATCACGAAGGGTAGTAGACAAATTTGTGAAGGAGGGAAACTTCATCATCTTGATCTTATCTTGAAGTTTATTTTGCAAATTCTCAATGAACATTCGTTGACGATCAAGATCGGGAATCTTAATGTTGATTTATGAATAAAGAAATTGATAATGAGTGATAAAGTCTGTGACCTTTTCATCATCTTTTTAATTACATCCCATTAAATCTTCTAAGGCCATCTTAGGACCCATGTGCACTTGGAAATGATTAAGGCATGAATAATTTCATTAAATGAATGTATTGAGTTATTCAATAAGGAAAAAAACCATTCTAGGGCAGTGTCTTTCAATGATCTAGGGAAGAGCTTAGCCAAGAGTTTATCCTCAAAAATGAAGTCAAATTACATAAGGTTGTGTATGCAGAAACATGGCTAACAGGATCTCCATTCCCACAATATTTCTCAAATCTAGGAATCTCTATACCTTGTGGCATTTTTGTTATCAATATCTCCAAGCATAAGGGGTTTCTTTTGACATATTGTGAAGGTTGGCCATTTTGATTTTGATTCAATGCAGAATTTTTTTGTTGGAGGGATGAAACACTTTGTAAGAGTTGATTAAGGATGGGATCATTGTTTGTGTCAAGTGAGATGGAGGTGAATAAGATGGAAGTGTATATGTGTTCAGAGGACAAGTGAAGTGTAAATTTTTGAGGGGAGATGGTTGAGGAGATATGATATTTGAATGCACAAAGCTAGAGGGATTCCTAGTGGAAATACGTAAGGTAGTATGGACATTGATAGTAGGTTGTATGGTTATAGAAATAGTTGGATTAGTGTATGTTGGAATAGAGGTCATGGTTGTGGAAGAAGGAATTGAATTTCCACCTTGACTTTGAGTATATCATGAAGCTTGAGCACAACTAGTCATTGTAGGGACATTTTTGGTAATGATGTGATTTAAACTACCCACAACTTCCATTCCTTGTTCATTGTCAATTATTCTCCTCATGTTATCTATGATAGGAACCGTATTACTGGCAATGTATTCAGAGCTCACAAAGTTTTATAATATCTCTTACTCTTCATCCATTCTTCTTAAGTTCTCTTGAGGGACATTAGAAACCCTTGATTCAACATTAGTCATATTATGTGTTGGTAAGGATGTCATAGGAAATGAAGTTTCAAGGGTATGGTCCATAGTGGGTTGACTAGTGTCAACACTATGAGTGAAAGAGTTAGAAAACCCAAGATCCATGGCGAGTGATGTATTGTGGGATGACATGAGTATCAAACTATGTCTCATGATAGTATTGACAATAGGAAATCAATTTGTGAATCTCATACAAGTTTCACAAACCTAAGGTGTACCCAAAATGGAGAATAGGTAAAATGAAATCAAATACCCTAGAATGTACTGTGCAATGCAAGTATGTAAGAGCAATTTCTAGATTTTAAACAAGATAATTTTTTTATTATGCTATGTAAAACCTAGAAATGATGTATTTTAAATGCAAATTTGAATTTGAAAACAATGCACTGAATTTGACAAATTAACCTTAATATGAATAATTTTAGATAATATAAATTCTGGAAATTGAAATAACAAACTAAATGCAAGAATACAAAATGCAAAAACAATGTTTTTGATGCTCATAAATTTAGAAAAAGCCTTGATCAAGGACTCATTCACCCATGGGCAAATGGGTCTCACTTCAGGGTTTTGAAAATTTGATTTACAAGTTTCTGAGTCAATTTTTTATGCTTTTCAAATTTTGATTTTAAATAAGTTGTTACAGTTTTAGATTTCTAGAAAATCATATCTAAATGTAAGTACAAAATGATGTTAAATGACAAGCAAAAAGACCTAATTTGATGTAATTTTGATTCAATTTTCTGATTTAAGTTGTTGATCATGCAATGTTATGTAAACACTATGCAAAATTATTGAGACTTTTGAATTTTCCAAATTTTAAAACATACAAAAATGTAAACCTAAAACCCTAAATGAGATGCAAATGAATGCAAGTAAACAACCCTAAATGAGATGAAAATCAATGCAATACAATGCAAAGTAATGCAAATCCTAGATCTAGGGTTGAAAATGGACTCCAAAATTAGAAAGTTATGATGCTAAAACATTAGGTTCACCAAAATGAAATGAAGAAAAAATAGGGTTTATGTTATGAGAGGGGGGTTCACCAAAATGATATAAATGGACCTATTTTCCTCTATTTCATTAGAAAATGAGATCCCTACGAAGAATTGACTAACAACCCTTAGGTGAATCAACTCAATGTGATAATCTTCATATTTCCTTATGCTTCAAGGACAAGGATCAAGTTCAAACAACACTTTTGGGAGAAAAACTAAAAATAGAAAATCAACCAAATTATGCCAACTTAAACTTGAAACAAGAATATGAAACTCAATATTAGCTAAACCAGAAAACTAATTGCAGATTTGAGAAGGGAAAGAAGGTGTTTACTAGTCACCAAAAGTCACTTTCTGAAGGTTGTAGTGTAGAAAAATGTATCCCTTTTACATTTTCACACTTAATTTGGAATTAATATTAATTTGGACTTAATTGTGCCTTATTTTGGTGTTGTAAAGTGTACCCCTTTACACTTTCACACTTATTTAGGGATCCTTTAATTAATTGAGCTTAATTTTCTTTATTTGGCCCCTTTAATTCAAATCCAAGCCTATTTTATTGCATTTTCTGAAAAGGAAACTTGGCATTCATTAATGCCTTAACATAACACTTCTCATTGAGAAATGTCACTATTGGATTTGACACCATTTTCCGACGGGCGTTCGTCGGTAGTTCGACAAATCTTTGTCGGAAGAGCGATGCAATGGCAAAAATCTTTCCATTGTTTTTTCGTCACAAGGCCGATGACAAATTAAACGTCGAAATAACGGCGAAGAATTTTTGGTCGATGGCATTGTGAAATACCTCAGAATTTCGTCAGAATATGGATAAAATTTTTTTTTATCCACCGACGAATTACACCAGAAGTTTGTCGCCAGTTCAACGAAATGGGCAAGCAGTAGCGTCGAAACAATAGAAGACGTTCGTCGAAATTGTGATGAAATACTCAGGTAGTAGCGTCGAAAGAACACCAAGAGTTCATCGAAAGTGTAACGAAATTAGTAAGATGTAGCGTCGAAAGAACACCAAAAGTTCATCGAAAGTGCGACAAAATTAGCAAGGAGTAGCGTCGGAAGAACACCAAAAGTTTGTCCAATGTGCAATGAAATGGGTAGGGAGTTATGATGAAATCGTCGTCGCAGCTATAGCAACTTTGTCGAGCCTTTCTGTTGATTCGTCGGTGATTGTCGTCGAAATTGTGACGAAGAAGCAAATTTTTTTTTTTAAATATATTTGTGGAAATGTACCATTGCGGAGACTGACGACTAATCATACATACAGACTGCATATTGGTTTGATGCTTCAAACGATGCATTTCTTATATTGAAAAGTGCATTACCTTATTGAGCTTCTCTTTGTTTTGAGTATAGTTTAATATTCTCTACTTAACAAGGCCAACCAAGTGACGGTGGAAGCTCATTTGGCCCCTCCCCCCATCATATCACTCTCAATTCCCCATACCCAATCATATAACATTAATCATTGATTCATCAATAACATATAACATTCATTCATTCATCCATTAATAACATATAACATTCATTAATTGTTGCATTTTCATTCATTGTGCATAACATTCATTCATTCATTCATTCATTAACATATAACATTCATTAATTAACATGTTCACATTCATTCATTAACATATATAATATTCATTCTTTCAGTTTTACATATTATCAAAAATATGGTTGTCATGATATGATTACAATCACTTTTTTTTTGTTTCTTTTTGAAAGCTACATAAAGCTGAAGTGGAGTATCATTTTCTAAATCAATATCTGTCCCCCCTTTAGTTGTTCTGCCCTCTGCTTATGATCTTAATGTACACGTAGTCGTCTGCTCATGACGTGGATGCCGCTTCAAGGGGGGATCTACTGCAATAAGAAAGAAATGTT
>VDFB02379711.1:200598441-200639349 GCA_007258455.2 Sequoia sempervirens | reverse complement strand
TCATATCCTAAGCTTATCTTCAAGGATGAAGTCACTACATAAGGCGGTGTAAGCAGAAGCTTGGTTAGAAGGATATCGTTTCCCTTCATATTTCTCAAACCTAGGAATCTCTATACCTTTTGGTATCAGCGTTCTTAATATCTCCAAGGATAAGGTATTTCTTTTGACATAGTACTGTAAGAGAGGGGGACCAACCACGTCAAGGCTCCAGATCACGGAGAGCCAAGAGCAAAGGGATACCCTAACTTACCTCACTCTAAGAGATGTTTTGAGACATAGATTGAGAATGATGAGGACTATAATGTACTTCAATCATTCTACAAATCTTGAACTTAGGTTTTGGCTAAGCAAGCTAGTTTTTAGAGTCGATACTATGTCTCAAATAGCTCTCTATTTGAGGATGACAATGAAGTTCTAGAATGATAGCACGATGTGCTAGCATCTCTCAGGTGCGTTGGTGTCTGTATGGTTAGAAAATAGTGAACACAATACAAACTACCTAAAAACAAATTGACAGCCTAGCTAGTTGGTTTAAATAGGAAAAAAAGAATAATAAAGTATGAGAAATAAAGATGGATGTGATAAAGCAGATAGATAAAAGCTAGGGTGATGAAGATGATCTCACAAAAGTGTTTATTTTCCAGCAAGCTCCACACGTGTGTTCACCTACACACAAGCAAGAAGGGGAAAATTGTTGGGGTTGTATAGGGGCCTACCTCAATCTGACCCCCATTTTGGTGTTTCCACCTCCATGAACAACTAGAAAGCAATGAAGTAGAAATATGCGATAAAGGAAAGAAAGGAAAGAAATACACACTACAAAATAGTATTATGTTATTCAACCAAATCAAAAAGGAGAGGAGTGAAACATTACCACCTCCACCCAAAAGCTCAGTAGCCAATGGAGGATAATACGAACTTGGAAAAGTCACCATAGTCGCAACTATGATGAAGGGAGGTCTCACAAGATTCCAAGCCCACGCAGTAATGACTTGCTTCACACTTGCTATATGGAGTTGATGGAGTGCTATTGCTGCAATGGAGTGTTGAAAATGCTACTTGAGAGTGCTGGAAATGCTAAGAAATGGCTTGAGAATGTGAGTAGATTGCAAGAGAGACTGTGAAGAGATTGCTAGAGGATCAAATGGAATGAGAATGGATTAATTTGAAGGAAGAATGAGGAAGAATAAGGAATTTTCAAGTTGGTTGGTCAAAGAGTGATGTTACAATTCATCTCCAATCGGGAGTGTAAAGCCTCTGCCAACTTCAGATGCAAGAATTCGTCAAGGATGGCAGTGCACCGTGTGGACGTCTACGCACCATGCGTGCATCCTCAACAAAAATTCTCTCATTGACACAAAAGACAAATGCCAAGTGGAAGGAAGGCAGTTGGGTGATGTGGAATTTCACCTTCGGATTTTATTTTCTAAGGTGAGGTTGTGTAAAAGGGGAATTTGTGCAATGGGTGAAAATTCACTCCTATACATTTTGCCCCTACTTTAGTGAGCATGAATACTGATGAGTGCTTCAGTACAATAGATCGAAGAGTAAGTAGGGTTAGAAATTTATACCTGAACTGTCGAGGAAGCATATTGTAATATGGTGAACTTGAAAGTGTAGGGCAGACAAAGGACTCGACAGGTACTCTCCCTAAGGAGTTTCAAATAGAAGACTCCATAGCCCTACAAAACTATGAAGCTACAAAAATTACACCGAAGGCCATCAGACCAATGATGAAAGCGTCTTACAGGCCCGCAGACTTGCAAGGATGCAACCTCCAAGATCTCTCACATGAAGGAAGCCCTAAGAACTAAGCACCTTATAGGCCCATAGACCTACAAGGAAGTGTCCCCCAAGATCTCTCACATGAAGAAAACCTGATGAAATGAGCGTCTTACAGGCCCACAGACCCGCAAGGGAGCAACCCCCAAGATCTCTCACATGGAGGAAGCTCAAAGGTGTAAGTACCTTACAGGCCCACAGACCTACAAGGAAGCATCCCCCAAGATCTTTCACATGAAGGAAACCCAGAGAAGGAGACTTTGCAAAGTTGGAAAGTGGCTTTATAGGCAGACTTGCAAAGCAACATGTTTACCCGTAGATAAAGCATGTCCAAAAACAAAGTAGCCACACAGGAAAATAAGTGGACAATCACACAGATCATCAATAAGTCAGAAGGCTTTCAAAGTGGTCCCTCGAGAACCCGACATAAAGGAGGGTCCACTCAAGGGATGCACTATTTGAAGGTGCAAAAAGGATGTTTTTTTCTCAAATCAATTCATCACCAAGGAATCCTTTCGAAAGATGTTCACTTCATCAAGGAATTTGAAAAGAAGAAGATTCCCCCTTGTGAGGGGAAGGTCAAGATTGCTTCCACCTTGAGGGAAATTTCTCAAGTTCTTTCTTGAAAAAATCTTGTAGAGATTCTTGAGAAAAGATTCATTGGTAACGAATGTGTTTTTTGAAAATCAAAGTATCATAGAAATGGCGTTGTCACACATAAAAGGGACAACTCAAGCAAAGAAGAGAGAAAGACAAGAAAAGAGCAAAAGAAAAATAACACGAACAAGAGACATTGGGGTGATATGATATTTCAGGGTCAGAACTGCTCATGAATATATATAAGTATAGTAATAGTATATAAATGAACTATCATCGGCTCCCTACTATATCAAACCATGTGAAGAATGCATGAGAAAACAAAGTGAAAATAAAAAATTGGGTCAACATGGAAGGGAGTCCTAAATGCCTCCAACACTTTGCACCATCCCCAATTTACCAAAAATCAAGCACAAACATGGAAGAATGATGATACAAATACAAGGTTTATGACACAAAATCACTCCTATATCCAAGCACTAACAAGGGTGACAAGGGTCATCCAAGAACACATAGCACAATCATGGGGGAACACATCACAACACACACACATCTAATCTAAAGATAAAGAAGAGGCCTCCCCTTAACACTGATCAACCAAGAGGTCATTTGCTTCCCAATCTAGATCATCATAAGGGAAGGCAAAC
This sequence comes from Sequoia sempervirens, assembly GCA_007258455.2. Taxonomy (NCBI): domain Eukaryota; kingdom Viridiplantae; phylum Streptophyta; class Pinopsida; order Cupressales; family Cupressaceae; genus Sequoia; species Sequoia sempervirens. Next base: position 200,636,323 of record VDFB02379711.1, on the reverse strand, counting down.
GAGTCTGTAGTGGTGGAATGTTAAGAGGAGGAGCTTCTGACCCTCCCATAACAAGGGCTAAGGAAGAAGACCCCGCAAGGTCTTCTCCACTAGGGCCCTGTGGAGCTATGGTCAACAATTTTGCAAAGATCGCTGACAAGGCTAGAGCTTCATCTAGAAAGTTAAGCATGCACTTTACTGGAGTGTCATGTTGTACCTCAACGAATAGAGAAGGTTGCACCTAAGATTCACCGCTTGGATCACCAAGTGACTCAAGAGCGGTGACAAACTCAAGGGAAGCCAGGACTGGTTCCATCACTAAGATAGAACAAGCCATCGTAGAACCACCCTTTAGAGAAGGAAGGCTCCCCTTATTCCCTCCATTGTTGGAAGGGCTATCCTCTACCTTCTGCTTCGTTGAGGGATATGAACTCCCATAGACGAGGAAAGAGGTGCAAAGGAGGAGGAAGTGAAAACCACGAAAGATACCACCAAGGTGTTCAGCATATCCATGGGTTTAGGGAATGACGAGATGTCTAGAAGGGACATCAACAAGGGTGACTCAACTGAAGGAGCGATAAATACCTACACATTTTTGGGGTTAGGAGCACTCATACTCATAGCAGGAGCTAGAAGCGAGATTGAACTCGATTGAATGGAAGTAGAGGGGAAGAGAGAGGATGATCCATCAAGAGGCCCTGAAGCAGGGGCAATTGAATCCTCTTCCTTTTTTTGCAAAGTGGCCTGCTCAACCATAAGAGCTTTTTGCCGGCACTTGTGCTCATGTGTAAGGTGATTACTATGGCTCTTCAAGCCAAAGACTGGGAGCTGCGTAGGAATAGAAGGCTTCTGCTCAGCCATGGGAGTTTCCACCACAACCATTTCTAGTGGACGGACATACTCCTGAATGAGAGTAGGAGGAAGAGATTGAGAAACAGCAAGGGGAGTCGGTTCTAGTGCCTTGGCAGTGGGAATCTTCCCATTTACTGCTTTGGGAGTAGAAGTGATAGGAGGCCGCAGAGGTCAAGACATAGAGGATTCCCCATGGGGATTGTTTCCCTTTCCATACAAGTAGTACCAAGGTCTAGGTGGTTTAGTAGGGAGGTCTGATATCCGAATCTTGGATTTTTTCCAAGCTAAAATCATCAGACTCAGTGGGTAAAAGCAAAGCATATTCATCCAAAACTCTTCTCTGGAAAGAGGAGTGGGAGAGCCATCCCGCCCTGGATGAATTAGCTTCTCTTTTCCCTTTTGAGAAGAGGAGGTGGTTGGCTGTTGTGCTTCCAGAAGGGTCAATTTTAGCTGTCCCTTTCCCCTGGTCTTATACTTCACATAATTCTTGTAAAGTAGATACATTCTTGGAGGGAGCGAACCAATCGGGGCGGCCCAAAAATGATCCAACGAGTAGCCCCCATGGGACACCAATGGTTGGTATCCAGTGTCATGCACCACATGCACAACACCTTCACGGGAGAATTTCAAACACTTATGAATGACAAAGGTGATTCAATTCATGGAAGCTAGCCAAGGTATGCCTAACTTCAACTTGAATAAATCCAACTCTATGATAACATCAAAGACTGTGTCTATAGCCCTAGGTTCAACTAGGATAGATAGAGTTATAGATCCATATGGCTTGAGAGAAAGACCATTGTGCATGCGGATGGTAGATTTCGTTTCTTTGTACTCCTTTCTATGCAATGAATAAGCCACAATGTCTCTTCTATTATGACATTCACTTGAATTGTGGGATCGACTAAGACCCCTATCACAATGTTGTCATTGAGGCGAGAGAGAATGTAGAGGGGAGAGGGATTTTTGTTCAAGGGAAAATCCTATGACATGAATGTCACATCCAGCGAGCTAATCATAGGTTGTGTGGTAGGAGTAATTGTGACCATGTTAACATATGCCTCTGGCTAAGTGGTAGAATCAGAGGGATCGATAATCATGTTGGTAGAATGTGAGGAGAATGGGTCCATGTATATTTGCAACTAACTATTCGCTTTTGCCACCGATTTGTTTGTATTTTGTTTACTTCCATCAAGAGGAATATTACCGTCCTCGATGTGATCCTATATCTCATGATGCATGTGCATACAACATTTGGTATCATGTCCATTAACTCAATGGTATTGACAAAAGGTATTTGCATCGTACCAGCTAGGGTAAGGTTCCTTGAGAGGTTTAGGATTCTCCATGGTTATGATCTTATCCTTCAGCAACTTCTGCAAGATGGAAGAATAAGATTCTGCTAGCTTTGTGAGCTTTTTGTTGCATCTGAGGTCGTTATCATTTGTAGTAGCTACTACATTTGTGACAGCATTACCCTTTCCAAAGATTGATACAATGGACTTTCCTTTTGAATAGGAGTGCGAGGAGGACCCCCCGAATGGAACTATTGTTTTTTGATATTCTCATAATGCAGCGCACAAATGCATGAAAGAAGGGTACTTCATAAGGGTAAAATTTTCCTGCCAAGGTCTTTGTAAGTTCTCTATGAACACCTTCTGCACATCAGAATCAGGCAGTGGATATGAGATCTGTGAGAAAAGCGCTTGATACCATGCTATGAAATTAGTAATCTTCTCATTATCCCCTTGTTTGCATCAGACAAGATCCAAAAAGGTCATCTTCAGTTTGATGTTGGCTTGGAACTATTGGAGAAATTGATTTACAAGTTGATCGAATGAGAAAATAGAGTTATCGGGTAAGGAATGTAGTACCATTGAGCGTTGTATCCTTAAGAGATCGAGGGAATATTTTTTCCATCAATGCATCATGATGGAAGAAGTCCGTACACAAGGTATTAAAGGCAGAAACATGCATCTGTGGGTCCCCTTTACTGCCATACTTCTCTAATTTGGGAATCTCCATTCCTTGCAGGAAGGGAGTGTTTAAGATTGCTACTGACAACAAACTATGTTAGAAGAAGGGTTGAAAGATAGGTTGGGTAGAGGCTTGGGAGAGACTCGCTAGCTAGCTTTGCATCTTACCCATATTCTGAAGAAGAGTGTTCAGAATAGTGTCTTGGGATGACAAAGGTCTAGTGGGACCTCCTCTAGAACCACCATCGAAGCCACCTCCAGAACCACCAATGAGGCCACTGCTGGAACCACTGCCAGAGCCACCACCACCAACAGGGCCTCCACCGGAGCCACCTCCACTTCTGAAGCCACCAGCATGGCCTCCACCAGAACCACCTCCACCAGTGCTACCCCTATTGCCGAAGCCATCACCACTACCAAAGCCCCCACCACTCAACCCGCTAAAACCTTCACTACTTGACGTGACAGGAGGGGTGAAATTGAAACCTAAGGGTATCATGTTTGCTTTAATAGTTTTGAACCTCTTAGAGGAAGAGGGGACGCTAATCAATGGGATTGTGTCAGCCATGTACACAGATGTGGGAGGCATTGACATTCCTAACTGTCTCTCATGGTCTTCGAAAGCGGCCCCTTGTATAATGTTAGGGTTGTTTTGAGGGGCACACACTTCGGTCAGAATAGAGAGCATAGCCAAGAGTTCTATGCCTATTCGATATTTTCCCACCATATACTTTATCTCGCTAATAACCCATGCAGCCCTAGCCAACTTCAGGTCCTTTTCCAAGTGACTCTCCAAGTCACCTAGTCCTTTGGTAAGGGTAGAGATATATTTTGAAGGAATGTGAACGACCTCATGCTCGTCTATTGACGATGGTGTAGGAGACACAGGAGGAGTGGGGACATGGTTAGTCTCATCAAAGAACCCTACCTCACCCCTCGAAAACTACTCCTAGGTAGAAAGACCAACGACAAATCCCGAAAAAAGGATTGTATAGAAACTAGTAGTGGAATTCATCTTCTCCATTAGAAGGTGTCACACACTTCTCCTCACAACATGCCCAGAAGTTTTGGACTGGGTTATGATGCTCATAAACCTTCACAACACTCAGGCTTACAATGGTACAAAGGAAAAGTCTCAACACCAACGAATGGGCAGATGTTGGTTCATGTCGTGTTCACCAAAAAATGTAAGAGAGGGGGACCAACCATGTCAAGGCTCCAAGTCACGAAGAGTCGAGAGTAGAGGGTTTCCCTAACTTACCTCACTCTAAAAGATGTTTTGAGACAAAGATCAAGAATGATGAGGACTATAATGTACTTCAATCACTCTGCAAATCCCAAACTTAGGTTTGGGCTAGGCGAGCTGGTTTTTAGAGTCGATATTGTGTCTCATACAACTCTTTGTCTGAGGATGGAAACACAGTTCTAGGACAACAACATGGCATGCTAGCATCTCTCAAGCGTGTTGGTGTCCATATAGTCAGAAAACAGTGAACACAATACAAACTACCTAAAAACAATCTGACAGCCTAGTTGGTTGATTTCAGCGAGAAAAACAAAAATAATAAAGTACGAGAAATAAAGACGGTTGTGATAAAGTAGATAGATAAAAGCTAGGGTGATGAAGATGATCTCACAAAAGTGTTTGTTTTCCAGTGAGCTCCACACGTGCATTCACATGCACACAAGAAAGAAGGGGAAAATTGTTGGGGCTATATAGGGGCCTGCCTCAATCAGACCCCCGTTTTGGTGTTTCCAACTCCACGGATAGCCATAAAGCAATGGAGTAGATATCTGCGATAAAGGAAAGAAAGGAAAGCAATACACACTACCAAACAACATTATGCTACTCAACCAAATCACAAAGGAGAGGATTGAAATGTTACCACCTCCACCCAAAAGCTCACTAGCCAATGGAGGAGAATACGGACTTGGAAAAGTCACCACAACTGCAACTGTGATGAAGGGAGGTCTTGCAAGACTCCAAACCCACACTATAATGGCTTGCTTCACAATTGATATGTGGAGTTGATGGAGTGTTGTTGCTGCAATGGAGTGTTGAAAATCTTGCTTGAGAGTGTTGGAAATGCTAAGAAATGGCTTGAGAATGTGAGTAGATCGCAAGAGAGATTATGAAGAGATCAAGAAAATTGCTAGAGGATCAAATGGAATGGGAATGAATCAATTTGAAGGAAGAATGAGGAAGAATAAGGCATTTTTTGGGTCAGTTTGTCAAAGAGAGAAATTACAATTCATCCCCAATTGGGAGTGTAATTCCTCTTCCAACTTCAGACACAGGAATTTGTTAGGGACGACAACACACTGCGCTGATGTCCATGCGTCACACATGTGTCTCTGATAGAAATTCTCTCACCAACACAAAAGACAGATGCCAAGTGGAAGGAAGGAAATTGGGTAATGTGGAATTTCGCCTTTGGATTTGATTTTCTAAGGTGAGGCTATGTAAAAGGGGAATTTACACAAGGGGTGAAAATTCGCTCCTATACAAGTACGAAGGTTTCCCATTTTGATTTTGGTTTATGGTGGAAATTTATTTTTGAAGGGGTGAAACAATTTGTAAAAGTTGGTTAAGGATGGCATCATTGGTTGTGTTTTGAGATGAAGGTGAATATGGTGGTGTATATGTGTTTAAAGGGGAAGTGAATGGAACACTTAGGGAAGGTAAAGTAGTTGGAGATATGATGTGAGATGCCACAAAGGTATAAGAATTGCTAGTGGAAATACCCAAGGTAGGAATGACATTACTAGTAGGTTGCATCATCGTGGTAACTTGAGGGTTGGTCTAGGTAGGAATAGAGGTAATGGTTGTTGGAGGAGGAATTTGAGTTCCTCCTTGGCTTTTAATATTGTTTGAGGTTTGATCACAACGAGTTGTTGAGTTAAGATGCTTACCAAAAATCTGAGCTAAGTTACGTGCAAGTTCTATTCCTTGTTCACTTTCAAGCATGTGGTGTATGTTATCTATGGTAGGGATAGCATTGTTGGAAATGATTTCAATACTCACTTGGTTTTGTAGGTTTTCTAATTCTTCATGTCTTGAAGGACACTAGCAACCATTGTTTCAACACTTGTCAAATTGCTTGTAGGTAAAGAGTTGCCAAGGGTATGGTCCATACCTAGTGAACTAGTGTCAACACTATGAGTGAAAGAGATAGATAACCCAAGATCCATGATGAGTGTGTTATCATGGGATGACATGAGTCTCAAAATATGTCTCACTATAGTATTAGCAATATGACACCAAATTGTAAAGATCATGCAAAGTACAATCAATGAATACAAGATAAATGCAATGAACACAAGATAAATGATATTATTTAATTCCAATTCTTATATCTACAAATGTACTCAAAATGAAACCAAATTAAGCTAGATCTAATGAAATGAATGAAAAAAAAACTTAGCAAACTAAAACAGATATATGATAACAACAAACTGAAGCACAAAATGAAGTTTTTAAAGTTGTAAAATGCAGATTTAGGTTTGATACGGGACTAAATCGCCTAGATGGGTGAATGAGTCATAGTTAGGGTTTCTCAAAGGTTCAAATGTTGAAAAAAATCCAACACAAAATTCTCAAAAATATGGAAAAACCACTTGTATAGGGACTAAATTTCCCAAGTGGGTGAATGAGTCCCAGATTAGGGTTTTTGCACCAAATTCAACAAATTTTGAGTTGTTTCTAAGGTTTTTGACTTGTATGCTGATTTGACTATTTTCAATTATAGTTTTCCAATGAAATTCAATGATGCGAGATGCAAAAATGCAACCTATATGCACACTTTTCCACTAATGCAATATTTAAGGGTCTAAATGCAATTCAACTAATGCCAATGTAATGCAAACTTAACCTAGATCTAAGACTACACTATTCTCCAAATTAGAAATCCAAGTGTCCAAAGGTCGGGTTCATCAAAATGAACTGAAAGGAATAGGGTTCCACCTTTTTGGAGATGGAACTATGGGACCTATTTCATTCTTAGTTCATTAAAGGAAGCCCTAGAGGCTTCAACCTAGAGATTCAATTGAGAGAAGCACTAAGGAAAGGGGGTTCACCACTAAGCAACTGCTTAGAAAGAAGGAAATGAAAGCAATATGCAAATCTAACTTTGTGACCTAGAAAATGGAACTTAAAATCAAAATGAGAGATTGAGGATAAATAGAGAAGCACCTAGAAGACTGGAGATGTCCAAAAGGAGGTTTGTAACTCTAAAATTTTGACTTTTGATGTGTACTAGGACTCATACGCTAGACTGGGCAATTTAGTCCTACTACTGGAATCTAGGCAGAATATGGAATCTTCTAGTGGCAAATCAGGATCTACAGAAAACTGGTGAAAAGGGGTATACTAGGAATCCTATGCCCAAAGTAGCAATTTAGTCCCAACATTAGGGTTTGACCGAAACTTATGTATCCTCAAGTGATCTTCTATAGATTTCGTTTTGTCTAATCTCCAAGTTTGAAAGTCTAAATTCCAATCTGTAGGCGAGTTTCTGTGAAGATGCCAACTTCTTGACAACTTTGACAACTTTCTTCAATCTTGCAAGTTTGTCTTCAAAGAATCTTCAAGCTCCAAATCACATAGATTTGCAATCACACATGAAGAGGGGAAAATTTTTGTTATGTTAGGGAATAGGGGTTTTCCTCGGTCAAACCTCATCTGGGTAATTAAACCTTGAAATGAAATGAAATAGAATGAAGGAATGATGAATGAACAATATGCAATGTTGTAACTCACCAAACTCTTGAAATAAAGGAAAAAAACTTGTGTGAAATGGCTCCAATGAATGTGGATCTTGACCCTTGATCTTAATATGAGATAATGTCTTTGAATACTTGCTTGAATCATGAAAACCTACATAAAAAAATGTTAGCTCAAAAAAACACATGATGCATAATGACTTTGACATGATTCTTGAATCTAGAATGCTACTCCAAATACTTGATAATTAGCTCTTGAATGTTCTTGCCTTAAGATTACTTGATCTCAAAAATGCTAGGATACTTGAATACTTGAACTGCTAGGAGAAATTATGTGAAATAACCTTATATTTATACTTGTTTATGCCAAATTTCTCAAAATTACAACACTACAAGCCGACATCAGATCTAAGAGAATAAAATCCTGCTAAGAATCAAATTCAAAATAGGTCCAAGCTAAAGTAAGACTCATACACCAGTTGGGTTGTATGAGTCCCAGTAGCTCAAAATTGGGACACGCATTTCAAGAAATGTTAAGTTCAATACAATATTCAGGATCAGGCCCCGAAACCTAGGTGGACCTATATGCCCAAGGTGGCATATGAGTCTCAGATCACTAAATATAGAACACACAACCCAAAAAAATGAATTATGATTGGTCATTTAATAAATTTAAGTATTATCCTAAGAGAAATGCATTAAATAAGTGATAGGGAGGTTGGATGAAACAATCACAGTTTCATGCTCTAAGCCTTGTTGGAAGACTTCTAAGGTGTCTCTCTCCACCACTTCAACCTATTGGACCTTTCTTTACTTAGGATCCCCTAGTTTTTCCTTGCCAACCCCAACTACCATTAAAGAACCTCCTGCTAAGTCAAGACTTGGTGCAATCTTGAAACCCTTGCTTTAGCCCTTAATCCACCCTAAAGGCTACAAATCCTCCAAATCTTGAATTTAGTTTTGCAGGGGTGTGGAGATGCTTCTAACATCGTCAAACCATCCTATTAAGTGTATTAGGGGTCCACCTAGCTCCATATGCAGGTCACTTTCACCAAACCCTCTTTTAGACCTAAAAGGCTACTAGCCTTAGGAGCCCCAATTAGGCCTACTTCTCCAAGAAAACAGGTTAGTTCTCTAAATATTTCCAAAGAACATCCAATATTTTCTTGGGATTCCTGGTTCAAATGAACACCTCTAAAATATTTTTGGGGTCTTTTGTCTCAGTTGTCCGTATAAAGGCTAAACCACAATTTGGCAAAATTTGGCCTTTTAAACCCTTCCCTGAATTCATTGCAAACTGCTAAGTATTCCACACACCAAATGGATTGATGGAGCTTCCTCCTCCATGCTATGTCTTGGAAAGGCATTTACCTACCCTCTCCACACTGTGATTTGTCAGGAAATAGACACCCCTGCAACTCAAGTGCTCTGCACTTCTTGTCTTCCCTAGTCGAACTCTTCCTGGCTCGCCTAGGGAAAGACTTCCACAATAGCTCCTATGTTTTCAAAGACCCTAAACCCTACCATATGTACATACATGAAGTCTAGTCACTTTTCCCAAGGGATCGTACAATTTGTACAGTGGGAAAGTGAACTAACACTCCATTTTCTTAAAATTGCCTGGTTCAAACCAACAACAGTATAAAAACAAACTAATTACAAAACAATGCTTGAAACTGAGTAAAGAACCTAACTAATGCCACACAAAGCTTGAAGAACAACTAAACTAAATCCTACACAAGCTACAAATCCATGATCAATCCATTATAACCTCACTTCAATGCAAAAATTAGAAAACTCACTCTTAAACACAATTGCTCTCCTTGAATTCACAAAACTTCAAACATCACAAATACTTCCAACCCTACTCCAATGCCAAGGAATTCCATAAATAGGGTCCTTAAAATAGTTATCCTCTTCCTTGGGCTCTTCTTGGCCACTTGTAGTTTCAATTGAGCAATAATTGCAAATATTTTGCAAGAATTCCTAAAAGCCAAAACCTTATTTTGAGCTAGAACCTAATGATACCTATACTATGGTCAACATGACCTTCATTAGATGATCAACACCCAATCAAAAATGCCACTAAGGCACAACCAAAAATGAACATGAGTAGACAGGGGCGACCCTTTGGTGAAATGGTGGGGCTTCTTGCCTGTAGAGCCAACAACCAAGGTTCAAACCTCGTGGGGTCACTCTCTACCACATCAACAATGGAGTTTGTTATTTACCCTCCTATTAAGGGGAGGCTCCTTGGTGAACTGGTGGGGCTTCTTGCTTGTAGTGCCAACAACCAAGGCCCAAACCTTAATATTTTTTTTAAGGGGCGACCCTTTGGTGAAATGGTGGGGCTTCTTGCCTGTAGAGCCAACAACCAAGGTTCAAACCTCGCGGGGTCACTCTCTACCGCGTCAACAATGGAGTTTGATATTTACCCTCCTATTAAGGGGAGGCTCCTTGGTGAACTGGTGGGGCTTCTTGCCTGTAGTGCCAACAACTAAGGCCCAAACCTTAATAGGCCAAAATTTTAGGGGCGACCCTTTGGTGAAATGGTGGGGCTTCTTGCCTGTAGAGCCAACAACCAAGGTTCAAACCTCGCGGGGTCACTCTCTACCGCGTCAACAATGGAGTTTGATATTTACCCTCCTATTAAGGGGAGGCTCCTTGGTGAACTGGTGGGGCTTCTTGCCTGTAGTGCCAACAACTAAGGCCCAAACCTTAATAGGCCAAATTTTTTTTAATGGAGCAGACTAAACAATCCTGGGGTTTAAAAGTCAGAGATTACTTTGTTCTTGAAGAAGCTTCAGAGGGTAGTTTTGTGAAATGGAAATCGGTGCGAAACTTGAATGTGGAAAGTCATGAAATGGATTTATTTGAACGCGTAATGGAAGCTCGTAGGATCTGGGTCAGGAAAGGGGTAGATAGTATTCGGTGGGACGCTGCTTCAAATGGTGTCTATTCGACCAAAGTTGGATATAATATGTTAACTTCTCATTATTCTACTGCAATACTTCCTCTAAAACTATGTTGGAATAAGGTTTGTCTCCCGAAAGTAGGGCTCTTCACCTGGGTTGCTGCCCAAGGCCGAATACTAAAAGGGGACAGGTTTTTGAAGTTGGGTTATCTTGGTCCAACCAGGTGCCCCTTGTGCAAGAATGCAGAGGAGAGTGTGAATCACTTACTTTTGAGTTGCAACTTTACTTATCAAATGTGGACTTGGCTGTGCACTAAACTGAAGTGGTCAACTATTTTTCCAAACACTTTGCTTGAATGTCTAATCTCGTGGCCAAGCAACAAGCACAATGCCATTTTTGGTGACCTATGGGTAATGATTCCATCCATCCTCCTTTGGGAAGTCTGGAAGGAACGTAATAGATGCTTATTTCAGGACAAAGAATTATCAATCCCAAGGCTACAGTGCAAGATAGAGGCTTGCATCGTAGAACTTTTTAACTCTCAACTATTGGTGAAACAGAGGAAATCCATTTTTACTAAATGGGATGCTTGGATTTTGAAACAATGGTTTGGTATCAAGTCCCCTCCTATGGCTAGTTCAGAAAGTGTAGCTTCTTCAGAGCAACGCAGAATGACACAGTGGCTCCCTCCCGAACCAGGTTGGGCCAAATTAAACTTTGATGGTGCCTCAAAAGGTAACCCAGGCCCGTCAGGTGTGGGGTGCATTATCAGATCCAACACTGGTGCGGTTCTTGGTAAACTTGCCCAACCTCTTGTTGATGGTACGAATAATGCGGCTGAGTTTCAAGCTCTAGTAATTGGTCTCAAATTTAGTAAAGAATTAGGTATTAAAAAGTTGGTCATCGAAGGGGATTCATCATTAGTTATTAATGCTTTGAGGTCAAGACAGATTCATAACTGGAAATTAAGGGTGTATTTGGAAGTGGCCATTGAGCTGATGGATTGTTTTGAACAAGTAATGCTAAATCATACCCTAAGGGAAGGTAACAAGGAGGCAGACCTCCTATCTAATTTGGGGGTTACTGGTCCAGGATTAAAAGAACGTTATCTTTAGCTTAGCTCAGTGGGCGGATGGGTGGTCCCTCCTCGGCCTCTCCTTTGACACCCAATACTGGGGGTGTGTGAGTTGGCTACGAGACAGAGGGAGAGGATGCTGAGATGAAACATCCACGTCATATCAGGGATATCCCTAGTTCACAGAAGGGAATGTTGGCCTTCTTAATGAGGATGGCTCGTTTGAAGCGGGGATTTAATGTTCATCAGAAAGCAGGTTTGGCTTAGCTTTCATGTCTTCCATGCGGTGACACGCCGCGTACGACATCCATTGATAAGACTATAGTTTAGCCGGGTGGCGGTTCACTTCACTTGAAGTGATTATAGTTATAAGGTGTTTAGACTGCGTCCGTAGCCATCCTTCATAGCAAGGATGCGAAGATTGTCCTTTCATCATTATTTCGGCTTTTGTGCGATGGCCAAGCAGATTCTCACAGGTTTATTTTTGGATCCGTTAAATACATTTCGGTGCTTGGTTTTTGCATTCTGGTTTTGTTTTCTTCTTGTGCAGGGTGTAACAGTTATCATGGAGGGGTCGAAAAAATTGAAATTCACCATACATATTTCCTTAGATGGTTTGGAATGCTTTGGTGTTGACACGCCGGTTTCTCTGGTCGCCACAAAGAGGCAAATTGCTTTCAGGGAAATCACAGATCAAAGGCTGAAACGAATTTTGCTCGAGGAAGATCCTGTGTTGCTGGTCGCGGTTAAGATGGTTCTGGGAAAGGAACACTTGTATTGAAGGGAATTTTCCAGAGACAATGCTCACATTTCCTCGCGTTTTCTCGCAGTGTTATTGGACCTGGAAACCCCGAAGAAGTTGGCGCGGGAGCTGATGGAGCGTTTGTTCTGCATGGATTTACTCGGTGGACTGGAAGATACGTTGAAGGCGGCCCTTTTGGGTAAAGGTATCCCGCCCCCGGCTGATTTGCCTCTCTTATGGCACTCGGAGGAAGCTGTCAAGGTGTATCCCTTCCTCCTTGATCTCAAAAGGCCAGCTTTGTCTCGCCACAGAAAACTTGCGGACGTGGCCGTGGAGTTCTTGAAACGCAAACTAAAGTTGGTTCCGTCGGAGGGTATTGACTAGTTGGAGGGCTTTGTCTGTTTTGTGGAGGTCAATGGTTTCATGTAAGGGTGGCTCTGTGTCTAAAATCTCTAATTGTCATTTTTTGAGGTCTTCTGCATTTTTTGGCTGCCTGGTTCAAGTGGGTTGTGGCTCAGTTTGTAAACCCTCGTCTCTGTCGTCATGTTTTAATGGGTAGTTGTTGTTGCTTGTTCGGGTCTGGGGAAATCTCGGTTCTAAGTCGGTTGGGCTATCATCTTGCCTGATGGTGATGGTGGATGGTTAAACCTGCGTTGCAGACGCTTGTAATCCTCTTTTATTTCAATATAAATTTGCTCTCGTGCGTATCAAAAAAAAAAAATGAACATGAGTAGATGAAAATTTGGCCTAAACAAATTGCCAAAACATGACCTTCTAGACAATCTAAGGTATCCTAGGGGCGCTCCTGCACCAATAAGGCTTGTGGATGCAAAATAGGACCAAATAAGGCATAAAGAAGCCCAATTTTGGCAAGGAGGACCCAAACAAGTGTGAAAATGTAAAAGGATACATTTTCCTACACTACACTAACCTTAGGGAATATTGACTTAGCATGTCATATCCTAAAGGAGAAGTTACCCTTCCTCATTAACAGGACCGTAGTTTTCCTTATTTAATCATAAATCTTATCTCAATATTCTGAGTTCATATTCCTTAGTATTAATAGTTGACCTTGTATGTAGGATTTTAGGAGCGTAAATATATGAGATCCAACACTTGGTTTATGCTCTCTGATCTCTCCTTTTTTCAATCCCTTTTATTGGGAGAGTCTTATTTAATTTTATATTTTATATTTTTTTCATTTATTTGACTTTTTTTATTTATGGTCTCCCTTCATTTTCTCCTTTCTATTTGACTAGGTTCCTTTTCTACTAATATCCGTCTTTAGTCAACTCTATATCAAAATGATACTTTCCAATAATTTATATGATATCTCTCTACCTCTTCACATTCTCTCTTCAATCTTGCATCTTCCAACCTTCCAATTGCCTCACTATTCATACCCTAATTTAAGTTGTGACTTTTGGTATTTCTTTACTAATTCTAAATCCAATAATACTTCTTGCATTACTATTATATTCTTCTTTATCAATTCCTTCAACTATTTATTTCTTAAATGTTTCTTCCATTTCTCTAAATTTCAATCTCTTCATAGTATTTTTTTCTTGCATACCAATTTTATTATAAATTCTAGTGTTTTATTATTAAATGTTATTTGCTAGGATCATACACTAAGAAGTAGGTGTTATAGACTTCTCAAACCCTTTTGTTATAGCAATGGGTTACGCCTTGCTAGGATTTTCCCTCATCATAAATTCTTGAGAAATGAGTTGCATTTATGGTTAAGCCTCCCATTCCCTCTCTCTATTTTTTCTTTCATCCCTCTCTTTCTCTCTCTCTCATCATTGTAGTTTCTTTAATCAATGGTTCCAACTTTCTTGAATACTATCCAAGGTTCTAATTTTTCTTAGCTAATTTGTCCATGGTTTATGTTATTTTTTATAATTCTAATTAGGGTAATTGACCAATCTATTTTTTTTTAATTTAGTTAATATCATGTCATTTTATGACTAGTAGATTCAACCTCTTGACTACTCAATGATTTTGTCATTGCCTCTCTAACACACTCTTCCTTATTCATTGACGCTTCTTCATGAATTACTCTTTCTTTCTCCAACATCTTTCTATATCCCATCATTATTTACTTTGAATCATTCTTCTTTCCTCTTCTATTTTCCTTTCTTATTGGGTCCTCTTCTTGTTCTCTTCCAAATATGTCATTTTCTCACCAATGATATCCCTAGCTACCTTTTTATCACCTTTTCCCATCTTAATTTATTATTATTCTCCTCTTTTTTTATTTTACCTCAACTATTGCACTTCAATTGAATTGATAATCACATCTCTTCAAGATCACTCCCTTTCTTTACAGTACCCACTAAGTGCATAGTCCCCCTTGGGCTAAGTTCTAGTATGCACCACTATGCTACTCTATTTTTCCAATTTTGATGTATGTTTTTTTGAGTTATTTCCTTCTATTTGCATTATCACAAACTTATCCCTTTGATTAATACCTCCTCCCTAAACACCAATAATCAATGTCATAAAAAATAGATATAAGATTTGATTCAAATTATGTTAGATGTTGACCCTGAGTATTGATGTATTAGGAAGAAGAGATTATATGTGTAGACATATGAATTTTCATCAAATTTAAAGCAATAGTTTTTATTCTATACACATATACAAAAGCATATACCATAATGGTAGGATTGTTGTTATATATAACCTAATTAGACTCGGAGGTTAAATTCTCCACACTTTTATTGGCACAGTTTCCCCCCCAAATTATTCAATGGGGGTTTGGGGGCAACTCCCCCAAGACGGGGTCAAGGGGCAGTGCCCCTTGCAGAGTCTAGCAGTAGTGCCCCTAAGGGGCTCCCTATCGCAATACAAGGTGGGGTTGAGGGGCAGCGCCCCTGCGAGGGCTCGAGGGCAGCCCCCTCGAAACCTCAAAAAAAAATTATTATTTTATAAATGCATTGGGAGTTATTTTTCTATTAGATGACATAAAAAAAAAACCTATTTTGTAATCGACATAAGTCTTGATAAAACAACTAAGGGTTAGGGTTTTTGTTGATATTGTATTGTAGCATTTGTAGCTGTATTGAGTTGCAAGGATTGTTGGTTGTAATTGGTTCAGTTCGTTGGATAATAATATTGGACTCTCTGTTGGTGGATGTAGCCCAAGTTTGGGTGAACCACATCAAAAATCGTCTCTTGATATTTCTATGTTTTTCATTCATCTGTTTAATCTTTATTTGCATTTAATTGATATTCTCTGCATACAATTCCTAACAAGGATCATATATATTCTCTCAACACATTACAATTTCTTTCATAAAATACTTCTAAACATTCATACCAAAGGTCTCTATATTATATATTTCATCTTCCTCTCATCTATACCATTATATTCCTATCCTCTTATATTATATCATATATGTAGTACATGTATAGCTATATGTATCTTTGTATGGAGTAGGGCCATGTCCCTTCATGTGTCTCATATTGGTTTAACCCTTCAGGAAGTGCCATATATCCTTTAGTATTGTCAGAATATACTTTGTCTATGTCCTTGTGTAATATTTGGCTGATGTCTCTATCACCACGTGCTTAGGTTATATGTAATAGACTTAACTTGTGACATCCTTTTATATTTTCACCACAAATCTCTATTAGTCCATCTTTACATGTGTTTAACCTAATATGTAACTATACCAGGCCACCCAATTAGGTTTTCAATGTGATTAGTCAAGTTTGTTGTATATGATGCTAAATAATGGCAACACTGTCTATCTTTCTCTCACTTATTTACTCCTTTGCTTGGTTTTAAACTTTATTTTAAAATACGTTAGATGGGATCGACGTGTGAATGAAATAAATATTTAAATATACTTAGATTTTAGCATTGGTGATTTAATTTATTGACTATAATATCTAGGAAAATTTCAAATCTATGTTTTAGAGGAAATAAATCTAAAGAATTTATTAAAGTAA
This sequence comes from Sequoia sempervirens, assembly GCA_007258455.2. Classification (NCBI taxonomy): domain Eukaryota; kingdom Viridiplantae; phylum Streptophyta; class Pinopsida; order Cupressales; family Cupressaceae; genus Sequoia; species Sequoia sempervirens. The sequence continues at coordinate 200,620,102 of VDFB02379711.1, read as the reverse complement.
AAGCAACCAAGTATGATTCGAAACATTGATGTAAAAAGGTATCACATAGTTAAATCCAGAAATATTATTACATAACTATCATGAACTATGGAAATTTCATGTTGCTAAATAAACCAAGTAAAATGTTAACTTGTATGTATTAGCCTAAATTATAATTATAATTTTCTTGTAATACAATTAATTATTGAATTTTATCACATACTAAACATTTAAGAAGGAATCTCAGATTTTAAGAGAATAAAATCCTTTTTAAATAAACCAAAATCTACTTCCCAAATTAATATGTTCAAACATACATCTAACACTTTTATTCAAAGCATAATAATTTACTAAAATCTCATACAAAATTACACACTAGCCACTTAATAATAAAAAAATAAATATTATTTTTTTATTTTAATATTTTTTAAAAGAATTTATAAACATTAATAAAATTTATTATAAAAATAATAATTAATATTAAAATTGTATAACAAATTATACAATAATTATCAAATATCTTAAATATAAATTTAAACACATTTTCATTCATTCTATATTTTATCCTTTATATTTTAATGTTCACTAACTATCCATGTGTTAAAAAAGTAATTAAGTTTTAATTTTTATGAAGTTGAAAGGTTATGAATGAGTCTATTAAAGATCAAGTCTCATTGAGTACAAAATCTCAATATCATAAAGAATGAGGTAAGGATCATGTTGTCCAGGGCCGCTTTCATTGCACCAAAAGATCAACCTGTTAATGCTCAATACAACCATCAAATTTATACAAGATCTAAGATCCATAGGAGGCGATTAAGCCATGTCACAAACCCAAGCGCCGTGTTGCACAACACAAGGAGACCAAGGGTGAAACTCTTGCCACGATTCCCCCCAACGCAAGTGAGGGGTTTGAACCTGTGACCTCGACTCTAATATCAATTGTTGCATAGGCGATGTGACCTTGGCTCTAATACCAATTATTGCATAGGCAAGTGTCGTTGCACCAAAAGATTGACCTATCAATGCCTAATACAACCGCCATATTTATACAAGATCCAAGATGTGGTTAAGCCATGTCACTATCTCAAGCGTCACACTGCACAACACAAGGAGACCAAGGGCAAAACTCTTGCAATAGATCATACCCCCGATTATTTTGGTGGAATCTATACCCCTTAATCCTTAACTCAACCAAATTATTTTTTCACAAAACAATCTTGTAAATGATATAAAATCCTCCATAAAAAATGAATAAATGACTAAGATAACCTAATTCCATTGTCTGAAAAATAAATTTATTAATTCATCATAAAAAATTATATCTTTAATGCCGGTATTGGCATGGTGTGATGGTTTATAGGTGGCATTGTTGTTCTTGCCACCAAGATTCAAACCCCGTTGGGGTGTTATTGTTGTATCCGGTTCATAGCTCCGGTCAAAAGCGTTTACCCCTTGAATTAAAAAAAAATAAAAATTATATCTTTAAAGATATCAAGTTTCCACAATCCATCTTGTCGTTTGAATATAATTTCCAAATTTGATTACGTTTTTTTGTTGATGGAAAAAAAAAAACGCAATCAAATCCAAAAATTATACTCAAAGTAGAACTTTACTAAAGAAGATAATAGCATGTTGCCCTATACATCAAACACATAAAAAACCGATCCTAAAAAAAATCCAACCCCTTGAGCCAAATTTAGTCCCTGTATTTGCTACCCTGCAAAATTTGATTGGTGTGTTCTGATTATTTAAGCTTTTAGAACAAGTATTACAGTAAAAGTGAGGTTCTGAAGTTTATGTACATCATTAAACAAGCTTTACAACTTACTTTAAGATCACAACCATTCCAGTCTTAAGTTACATTTTATCTTTGTCGAGCTTTGGCCAGGGCAGACGCTGAAATCGACCAAAAGTAGAAACTATGTAGCAAAAATGAGCTAAATAAACAAATCTGAAAGTGCAAAATACAATTTTGTTCGAAATCTTTCCATTCAAGAAATAGTTTCCAGTCCCCATGACGCAGAATAATCTCCGTCAATAAACGCCTCCAGGCTCACAACATCCCACGCGCTGGCTGCAGCATCATCAAAGACTGCAAATTGCGCATAATCCACAAAATCGTCCTCGAAATGCCAGTTGTCAAGAAAGTCCTTCTGCTCTGCGTTTTCGGCAAAATCAGAACAAGTACCACAACCCTCCTCATCTGAATGAGACGCAGCACAAACTTCTTGGCCGTCTAGGTTCACAACCGGGCTAGCCGGTATCCCAAGCTCGTCGTCGGACGCCTCCATCAGGTAACTCAGATCAATCCCGGTATCACTCTCTTTGTTTGCACAGCTGCTGGTCATATCATCCCCGTTAAACAAAAAAACACCGCTTTGTTCTTCCACGAAACTTGTCAGAAAAGGCTGTTCTCCCCCTTCTATTTTCTCTACAAACTCAGTAGTATCATCCAAAGTATGAAGATTTTGTGGCTCCGTTCTTCCATGAAATCGTTTGGGAGAATTCTGCAGAGCCTCCTCATCGCGGCTGCGCTTCTTCAGGACTACAGACATTGTGACAGACAGACCTTTGCGGGAACAATATTTCAGAGAGTTAAAGTTACTGATATTTGCTATGTTTGTTAAGGTAATCTCATTTCCTCATTTAAATAGTGTTTCAAACGGACTGGTCTGCCATAATCGTCTGCAAACGTTTTCAATCAGTCAAATCAAAGAAGCTGTATCCGGACTCAGTCTTAACTTGCGCAGCAGGTGGAGGTCAATTGTGTAGGTTTGAGATTAGGGCCCGCCTCAGTACCGTGTTTTTCACGAGGTCAAGTTGCTTGTCACCGTTCAATTTAAATACCTTCTGACGTTTGGACGGTCACAAAAGATTAAAACACTGTCAATTTCCCAGCACCATCCAAAAATTAAAATATTAATAGAGTATATAGGACGGTAGATTTTTGGGAGACCGTCCAAAAGTTCCGTCTACTTCGGCACAGATGAACCGTCGGAGCAATGGCGGATGGATAGCCACAGAAAAAGATGATTTTAAAGGTACGCTTTGACTGTCAGATTTTTCTTTTTTTTTTAGTGCGATTGACTGTCAGATTTATCCCGTGCCAGTAAATTGCGTGGAATTGGTTTAGAAAATGCTGGCAAAGTCGTATGATGGCGTAACGCCAAATGTAAATGCTTCACCCGTGAAACGTAGTAGGGGAAATGATTCAGTAGTTGTGTGGTACTTGTCATTATTTGGTAAAATAAATATTAAAATATTTATTTTTATTTTAAATTATTTTAGGTGTATCATTGACACACTAAAATCTATGTAACTATCCGTTTGTCAATATCAAAATAATAGACATTTTGATTCATATAATATTTCATATGAAACAAAATATAATGTTATTCATAATTACTTCAAATTACATCGAAAATATAATAAAGTTAATATAAAATTGTTATATTCTCGTTTGTACAATCTTACAAGATATTTGTCCAAACACAGACAAAATTGTCAAATCACTACGTAATTGTTACTTACTAGATAATATACAAGTGTTCAGCATCTAGTATTTTAGTAATTAAATATGTTATCATCTTGACATAAGTAAAATTCTTATTTCTCATACTTGTCCCATCTCTCATAAATACTGAGCAATAATGTCGGATTGAAGACTTCAACAACCAAATATTAAGTATATGTAAAATAGATATGTAGCTGTAAGACTCGCCATTTTAATCAAATTAAACAATCAATACACCAAATTTTAATATTATCTTTATTAATGAACCCCATCACCTCTTATCCGAAAAAAATACATCATTTCAAAGCCACATATCAAGCATCTTTAAAAATCAAGAGGGAAAAAAGTTATAAAAATAACCCATGGTGAAAGAAGACAATTTTTAATGTCACTACATACAATCAAGCTTGTCAAGAATATTAGACCTGAGATTCTTACACTTTTCAACTTTTACATTTTACAATATATTTTGGACCTCAAAATTTATGGAAAAAACTTGTTTTGATTCAATAATCAATAATCACACAATAATGTTGATATTCTTTTCACATAGTTTTACCTAATAACTTATTTGTTGACCAATCTTGTGAATAATTGTAATGTTCACATGGTATCCAACCATTCAATTAGGCAAGTCTTCACATTGTTGGCATAATGTTGTCATTGATGTCAAAAAGTGTTATTGATGTCAAAGGGTAGTTCAGTGGCGAGCTTGGATGTTGTTGTGCTTAGTGGATTAGTTTCTGGAACAGTTGGTGCAGAAGAATGAAGAGAAGAGCATGATGTTGCAATATTACAATGTTGCTCAAAAAGTTGCAATGTTGTCATGACATTGCAAAGGTGGCTTCCAGTCGTCTGAGGTCAAATCAGTATGCAAATTTTTTATGGGTTTTCTGAGAGCTTCTCATAAATGTGATTTGCAGGTCCAGAGGGTGTATGATGGATTCATAAATGATTTATTTGTGCTCTCGGTCAAAATTAGGGTTTGCAGATAAACCCTAAGGTTCACAGTCATGACAAATAAATAAATGTTATATTTTAATGTTGACTATGTATAGGTAGTTACTGGCTACTTAAGTTATCACTTAAGTCATCAAGGTCATTGGTGTGACCGACCCTCTTTCCTTGTGCTACAGGTTTATTTAATGAAGAATTCATTGTAGTTTCCCTCCACATCATTGTTTGCATTCACCATGGCCAAGCTCTAACCATGATGTGTGATGGGTTCGTATGAAAGATTTGACATTGTGTGTTCATTGTTGAAGATTGGACAACTATTGAACACATCCTTCAAATCGTATTTCAACTTTAACTCTACCTTTATTTTGCACAATGTGTGATGAAGTTTGATCAACGACTATGATCAAACTTGGTAGATCAGACGATGCCTGCTAGCCCGTGACATGTGTGGTGGGTCCTTGTCTAACCCTATAGGATAGTGGGCTAGTGACATGTGTCAGGTGGGACTAGACGAAATGTGAGGCGATGGAAGAAGATGATGACGTGTGAAGACATGTGGCAATGTATGATTACCCAATATGTCAATTCACATTGGTGTTGCGAATTACATAGTATTGATGAAGAAGATAGATGGCATTAGCCTGCTAGCCCATTGAGATATAGTGGGCCTGTGTCTTTGGCTTGTGGTATAGCGGGCTAAGGACATGTGTCCAATGGGACCATCTATTCAACAAGCCTGACTAGTGGAGTATGATGTCAGTAGAGGACATGTGGCAAGCTGTAGTTACATCGCATGAAGCTTTCACGTTGGAGTTGTGAAGCCAAAGGAAGATATTCTTGTTGTGATGTGCGATAGAAGTGGAAAATGACATCATCGTTGAAAGGTGGAGTGTTGCACGATTGCATCACATGTGTTCTTCACATCACGATTTATATATTCACTAGTTGAGCCATTCAAGCGATGTGCGATCAATGACTAAGATCGAGTAAAACGAAATCTAACAGTCATCGCATTTGTGCTTCACATCACTATTGTAAAGTAGAATGAAGGAAGGATTTGTGTGATGAGCAATGAACAATAAGAGTTAGTGGAGTATGACAACAACTAGGGTAGGTGGTAGAACACTATTACATAGCATGGTGTTAGTGCATTGCATTGATACACCTCTAAGACATGAAGCTTTTTGCAACTGGTACACTAGGAGGTTGCAATGAAGTCATGGTGGGTCCACATCTCAAATATACGATGGAGTGATAAGGTAGACGTGTGTCTTGTATAATAGGTGGCAAAGCTTTATTGCATCGCATTAACCTTTCTTTGCTCACAAACAAAGTTTCAATAGGAAAAGAAGAAGCGATGAGAAGTCAATGATAGAGATTGAGTGAAGGTAATCGAATGGATATCATTGCACCTCTTCACATTAGGAGAATGAAGATGAATTCCCTAGAAAAGGTAGCGATAAGTTATCAAGAGACAATGGAAATGCACAAAGAAATAAAAAATCAACGGTGATAGTTTAAAGGAGATCGATTTGACAGTGGTGTTTTAAAGATGGTGAGGATAACATAGATCACTTAGAAAGGTGGCATGAAGACTCTGAACAATGGTTCACATTTGAAGTTGAATATCTGCAATGGCTAGGGGAAGATAATGGTAGTGAAACCCTCATTCAAGTAGGTAGCTAACATGGTGCAAAAATTTAATGGTTGTAACCACTCTAGCTACCAATTTTAATGATGATTGGATCCTTTGGGTGGCAAAGATCACATTCCTGACATACAAAAGATTGGATATTGGGAATATGGATTAAAGAACATAAACCCTACATCAGTTACATACCAGAAATAACATTGTATAGAAATTGATGATGATGGTGTGTGGCTCGATGTATAGATAGCTTGATGGAGAAGATTATGATCGAGTAAACCTTAGCAAAATTTTCTAGATTGTAAGAATTTGAATATGCAATTAGTTTGGAAGGTGGTGCATTGCTCAAGGTTGGATTGATGGTCAGTTGAGATAAGGAAAAAGGGGGAAGACAATAAAAATTATCTAAGTGTTGAGCAGTGCATGTGACAAAGAGAGGGGTGAATTGAACAACAAACAAAGAGTGCACTAATTTTGATTGAGTAGAACCCAAACAAAAATCAGAGATTTCAATTAGGGTTAACATTCAGAGAGAAAAGTAGAGCAAGGTGTAAAATAGGTTGTGTGAGGTGCAGAGTATAGGGTTTTAGAGAATTGGACAATTGCAAATTAAGTTACAACATAGAATTATGTACAAAATAAAAATTGTACTATCTTGAGTTGTAAATATGATTGGTGGGTGCCATTAGATATCTGGGTAGGTGCTTAGATTAGGGAGTGGGTGCTTCCTTGGAGTAGGCACTCCTCAAACTAGGGGATTGGTGTCTCCTTAGGGTTGGTGCCCTTAAACATTGTAACAGAACATTTGATTGTGAGGTTGGATTAGGACAGTAGGTCCTGGTAGCATTTCTCACCGTGGTTTTTCCCATCTTGGGTTTTCTACATACATCTTGTGTTATGTGATGTTGTGTGTGCATGTTTATATTTTTGCATATTAAGTATTAATCTGCACTACGTATGGCTAAAAGGAATTAATTTGTATAAAAGTATTTTGAGCTAGATTTTAAAGTGATCTACTGATTCACCCCCCTCTCAATAGATTGTTGTGTTCCAACACACATGGTATCTATCCATTCAATAAGGAAAGTCTTCACATGGTATATTAATGATTATTGTAATTTTCACATGGTATCTAGTCAATGGGCTCTCCACCCAACCTTAGGGTTGTGAGACAACCCACCCCCAAGCTTGGGGTTATGTAGCCACTTAGGGAGAAACATTTACACATACTTTCACATTAACAAAACAAATTGGGTACACATTTACATACATAACACACATGGGTATCACACTTTTCAAACCCCTTTAACAACCCTTACTAACACATTGGATACCCAAAATGGGATACAATAAGGGGGAGTGGGAACTCTACCTAAAAAGGGAAAGTTATTCATCTCCATAATAAATGTAAGTCTATTTTTCATTTGTCAGCATTCTACACTATAACACCAAACACAACCATCATCAACCCCTTTTTTCCTCCAAGTAGAATTAATATAGGATACCCATATTCATACACATAAATGTGGGTAATCATACCCTGATAGTAAAAATGGTTCTTAGAGGGAGCTACACCCACTCAACCCCATGCACAAAGAAGACCAAAAACCTCTCTCGAGAGGTGGTAAACTCCCTTACTAAACCACACAAGAAGAAAGCAATAAATTTTCTAAAATAACATTTCTCCCAAATTCAATACCCCAAATTATCAAATGAGCAATTATAAAAGACATGGCACAAATCTTCATACACATCACTCACATTTATTCATTGAGAAAGGAAAAAAACCCTACCTAAAAATTGCTTAATCCCACTAATGGATGCTCTTTGTTGAAGAAATCCTTCACAAGCCCTCTCCTTCCCAAAATCTCATCCTTTCTTCCTTCTTCATAATCCTTCTCCTCTTCACAAAAGAACTCAATAAAATGGCAAACACCCAAAAGAAAGGTTATAAAGAAAAGGGAAAGATAAATTCCTCTCCCCAACTAACTCAACCAATTAACCACTTTAAAAAATTACCACTTCTAAGAGTGGGACATAAAAGTGGGTTATAAACCCTATAAAAGTGCATAAAATCACATACTCAAGAAACATTCAAAAGATAATTAAATAAATTTACACATTAACATAAAATTTACATAATAGCAACAACACACATTTCACAACATGGGCCAAAAGACCTTAGTTCTCAATGCGAGTCTAGGTCCATTATTATACTAGTAGACACGAAAGTGGCTAGATAACCCTATCTACCATTGGCACGAAAAATCTACCTATTGACTTAAACATGAAGTGTCAATACATCATCTAGATAACATATCCAAAGAAACTCCAATATCCAAGATATCATATCAAACACAAATAAATTAGGAACAATCTAATAACCATAAACATAACATATATAACTCTCAATTCACATATTCATAATAACAACAATGATATGCTTATCTAATCAGTAAATAACATGTGAAATCCATCACCTAATATTCAAAATGAAAATCAGCATCTATACAAATATTCAAATAATGTCCATGAATAAGACAATAAATATCATCCATAAAGTCCTAAACAACATGTCCATCGTGAAAGTACCTAAAAAACACTAAGGATCATATAGAAAACAAGAGAACAAAAGATGGGGTCTCACAAGATATCCTAGAGCCACTATGGGCCCTAGTGAATTTTAGAAGCCACTCCCATACTTCTCTCTAACACCTACATCCTAGGTTCATCACAACTCACATAATTGAGTGTGGCATGGAAAATAAGGAAAGAATTTGGCTCAACAAAAATTTCAACATAATCTTAAAAATTTTATCTTAAAAAACCATAAGAATTCATAAATTCCTCCATTTTGAAACATCCGAAATCACACTAGAAATTCAAAAAAATCTATTTATTGTCAAGAAAAAAACTAGGAAATTTTCAAATTCCATTTATTAAACCTTAAATTTTTAGTTTTTTCAATTTCAAAATTTTCAAAAAACATAAAAATACCCTTTGGGTCTAAAAATGAATAACTACATTTTGAAGTAAAATTTGACATACAAGCTCATTTTCAAAAAATTGGGCATTATGAGGACACAAAATAACAAAATGAAAATTTAAAGTTCAAAATTAAAACTACTCTATTTGCATGAATTGGAAGCTATTAGGGATGTCTTGTGCTCCCTTGAGGGTGAGAATGACATCCAATTGAAGAAACATAAACAAAAGGAGAAGAAAAAAAGAGATTTACCTCAATTTGAAGGCATGCCAAAACAATAAAAATTATAATCTTTCACAATGTGAGGAGGTAGAGATCATGCATACACCAACAAAATCATTTTTTCTATTCCCACCAATCCCTCTCCCAAGCATTCTCGATTCAAATCCACACAATTTTCCTGAATTTCAAATATTCCATGAAGGGGTTGTTTTAGAGTATTTTCTTCCAAATGAGAATAATCCCAAAAAAAATTAAGTTTTTTCCTTTTTTGTTCTATTTTTCCATATTCTATTTTTTATTTCTTTATTTTCAGTTTAATTATTTATCCCAATTGTTTATCTACCAAAAAATTGAGACAAAATAACATTCCACCTTATTTTTATTCTACATTTCAAATATGATTAAATCAAATACATACGGTCCCATTTAATAAGATATTCCCAACATAATTAACTTACCCTTACTTTTCCCAATTTCATAGAAATAAAACATTTGATGAAAATGCAATATTTTAACTCATAGAACTCTATTTATGGCCAACAAGGTATTTAAACCATTATTTAACTCATCATTGTAGTGTAGAAAAATGTATCCCTTTACATTTTCACACTTGTTTGGGCCCTCCTAATTAAAATGGACTTATTAATGCCTTAATTTAGTGTGGAAAAATGCATACCTTTACATTTTCACACTTGTTTGGGACCTCTTAATTAAATTGGACTTAATTGTACCTTAATAAGCCCTTTTATTCATTTACAAGCCTAATAAATTATATTTTCTAAAGGGGAAACCCGACAATAATTAATGCTAATACATAACACTTTACCTTGAGCAATGTGTGTTCTAAGAATAAGGACTTGAGACCCATTCACTCATGGGCCAATGGGTCCTCCCTAGACCTTTGGACCTAAATTTAAAATATTTTTTTGGTGGTATTTTAAGGTCCTCAAATCCATATTTTAATGTTGGCTTGTAATATTTGAATTTCGGGAAATAAAGGATACATACCTATAAATACAAGGTTATTTTCTAAGTTTCGCCTAGACTTTCATGAGCAATCTCAAGAGAACTTTTATGAGATTTAAAAGAGCATTTCACAAGAGAAGAGTTGATGATCAAGAGCATTCAAGAGTAGATATATTAGAAATTTATTGTAGCGATCAAATCCATTCATCATGTCAAAGTCTTCTTGCATCGTGCATTTTTTTGGAGCTAACATTGTGATGTAGGTTTCAAGATCAAGTTCAAGCATTCAAGCATCAACTCAAGTCATCTAGATCCACATCTAATCCATCCATTTCATGCAAGTTGCATACCTTCTAAGATCTCCATTACCAAGGTTTCTACAAGGGTTTGTTGAGTGGTAACATAGCTTTCTTCATTCTTGATTCCATCTTTCATGCATTATTTCATTTTAAGGTTTGATTACCCAAATGGGATCTGACCAAGGAAAACCCCCATTCAACAAATTTTTTTTTGTCTCTCTTGTGTGTGTGATTGCAAATCTAGGTTGAAGAAGAATTGAAGACCTTTTGGAGTGCAAGATTGGAAAAGTTGTCAAAGTTATAAAAGTTGTCAAATTGATGTCAAATCACAGAATATATCATATAGATCTGATTTCTGAATTTTCAACACTGAAACTTGGACAAATCAAAAGCTACAAATCAACATTAGAGGCTACCAAAAGATTTCTGAAAACCTTGACAAAAGACCCATTTTCCCATGGGCGAATGAGTCCCAGTTTGCCTTCGAAAAGAAGAAAAATAGGTTGGTGTGATAAAAATGTGGGCATGAACCACTTAGGGACATATTCTTCCTCAATTCATTAGGAAATGAGATCCACACAATAAAATGATTATCAAACCTTAGGTGAATCAAGTCAAAGTGTGAACCTATAGATTTCCTTTTTTCGCAAGGACGGGGGTCTTGGTCAAACAACACTTTGGGGAGAAATACTAAAAATAGTAAATCAACACCAAAATACAATCTACAAGTTGGAATAGCTAGATGAAACTCAAAATAAGCAAAATCAAAAATCAGATCACAGATCAAAGAAGGGTAGGATGATGTGTACCAGTCACCAAAAGTTAGTTTCTGAAGCTAATCTAGGACTCATTCGCCCAAGGGTGAATGGGTCCTGAGTTAGGGTTTGTTTGCAATTTTTAGGAGCCTCTACTATAGATCTAAATCCTTCAATTTTCCTAGGTTTAGGTTAAGAAAACTAGAAATAAATTTTGTAAATGAGTTTCCATGAGATTACAACTTTTATGACAACTTTGACAAGTTCTTCAATTTTTCTCTTCAAGAGATCTTCAAGATTTCTTCCACCTAAATTTACAAACAAAAATGAAGAGGGAAATTTTTTTTGTTTAGGTGAATGGGGGTTTTCCTTGGTCAAACCCCATTTTGGTAATCAAACCTTGAAATGAAATAAAATAGGATGAAAGGAATGATGAATGAACAACTCAAAGTCACAACTCACCAAACCCTTGAATAAAACTTGAAATATAAATCTTCAACTTGCATGAAATGGCTTCAATGGATGTGGATCTTGAACCTTGAATCTTGACTTGAAATAATGCTTTGAATGCTTGAATGGATAATGAAACCTACATCATCATATTAGCTCCAATAATATGCATGATGCAAGAAGACTTTGACATGACAATTGGATCTTGATTGTTGCAATAAATCTTCAATAAATATGCTATTGAATACCTTGAATTTCTCTTGAAATTCTCTTGAAAGTTCTCATAAACTTGCTCTAAAAATGCTAGGTGAAACGTAGTGAAATAACCTTATATTTATAGATATGTATCCTTAATTTCTCAAAATTCAAATAACACAAGCCAACATTTGTTCATATAGATTTGAATATGTTAAAATACCATCAAAAACATAATTTAAATTTAGGTCCTAGGTCCCTAACTCTAGGACACACATTGCTAAATTAGAAGTGTTATGTTAAGGAATTAATGAATGTCGAGTTTCCTCTTCAGAAAATGCAATAAAATGGGCTTGGATTTGAATTAAAGGGGCCAATTAAGGAAAATTAAGCTCAATTAATTAAAGGATCCCTAAATAAGTGTGAAAGTGTAAAGGGGTACAATTTACAACACCAAAATAAGGCACAATTAATTCCAAATTAAGTGTGAAAATGTAAAAGGGATACATTTTTCTACACTACATGTAGCCCACACTTTAGTGAGAGGATGAGCACAAGCGCAAACTCACACTAAAGTAGACATTCAAAATATATGTATGTAGCAATGAAAAGATTACTCAATCATACAACACCAAGGAATTAAAAGGAAAATAAAAAAAAGGGCGGATCAAGCCTCGACTATCCAACGTGATGTGGAACACGCCTTAGCTATTTGTCTAAAAGAAAAGTAAGGATCAAACCTTAATTGTCCAATACGATGTAGAACACATCTTTGTCATTTATCCAAAATGTCCACGAGCAGAACTTGATGTCCACTATGCAAACAACAACGCACGCTCACTCCAGGCTAATGGAACCTTAGGTTGTCCACTAGGTGAGCCCCCAAAAAGTGGCTTAGTGAGAAAGCCATTCCACGTATATAGGCTCTCCCTGTACTAACCATACCAAAGATATACCTCAGATAAATTTGATAAGGCACCACAAAACAAAACAAAAACTTCAAGCTTTACAAGGTTAACAAGTTGTATTATGCTAAACACTTATAACAAAATACAAATAAATTTTTGTTCAAAGGGATCTTGCTTAGTTTGTGTAAGGTCTCCTCTTAAGGAACATCATGCCTAATGTCTCCAAGAGAGGACAAGTCAAGGACAAAAGATTCACAATCTTAGGGAATACAATAGGTAGCATCACCATTAAGAGGAAAGTTGTATGCCAAGAAATTTCACACTCTTGGAGAACATCAAACCTAATGACACTACCAAGAAAAATATGCATCGCAAGAAGAAATAAAATCACACAATGAAACATAAGGAATGTCAAAAATTTCCAAAGTAATAATGCCAATGTATGCCCCCACTTTACAAAAATTGCTAACATCATGGCTATGAGCAATTTACTTTAAAGTAGCCAATAATCAATGCTAAACCATAAAGAAGACATGAGAGCTTATTTGGAAAGCCCTATGCCAAGTCATATGTTTCCAAATGAAGCTACATCATGAAAAAGAAAGGAAGGGGTTACCCCCAAAATGAAATACCAAAACACATAAGGGAGATCTACAGATTTAGGGTTAGTATGTCTTTGCTACAATGTGATTATAGAGCTTAGAAATGTCATCATTCCCTAAATACCCGCAAAACATAAAGAATGACACAGAGAGAAAAAATAAAGAAAAATATTTTGGGTCAACATGGAAGAGACCTAAATGTCTCGATGCCTTGTATCATCCCCAAAAGGAAAACATAAGACAAAGAAGACATAAATGTTTACAACATATAGAAGAATGTAGGTACAAATAGAGGAATGCACATGCAGAGAGAGACACATCAAACAAAATAGTACAAGGAGATCACATTACGCACATGCAATCACACAAAGAAATATGCAAAAGAAAACAAAGAAAGACTAGTAAGGCACATGTGATTCAACCTATAACAAGTTGTATGCATCCCAATCTTGATCAATAGATGCAAAAGGAGGATAACTAGCTAAAGGGACAACATCAAGTGCCAAACTAGGAAAATGCTATCTAACCCCTTTCCCCCACTAAGTGTAGGACAAGGATGAGCCGAGATGATTGATGAGAATGAGATCCTTGCAAAGAGAATGATTTGCAATGAATTTTAAACATGTAATAGTAAGTATGTTATGATCCTACAACTATTACATGGTAAGGAGAAAAGTTCATGCTTTGAGTCAAGATGGATCCCTAGGGGATCTAAATTTCTTCAATAATTCATATAAACCATGACAATTATTAGTGTGATTTCCATAGAATCTATAATAGGCACAATATGGTTCATTTTGATTAGTTTTCTTTTTGGTTAGATTGTTACGTTTAGGTGGTAATTTGATTAATCCCCAGTGTAGAATCGAGTGTGAAAGGAATTCTCAGTCTTGGATATTTTTAATAGGTCATGGAAAGATTAAGGAGGATCATATATCTCTTGTAACTGATGTTTTTGATGGTCATGTAGTTTCAACTTCTTCTTTGGTTTGATAGTTGTTTGGTCATAAATTTCATCTTCGAATTTTAAGGCCTTTCCTTTTTCAAAAAAGGATGTGTTAGGAGAAATAATGTGCTCAAAACTTGTGTTTTCTCTTCTCTTATGTTTGGGAAATGTATTGGAGGCTAGTTGAGGAGGAGACAAATTTTTGTTGATTAGATGGAATAGGTTACATATAAACTATATTCCTTGTTCATGCTTAAGCATCTTTCGTATGTTCCCTATGAGAGGAATGACATTAGCAGTAATAGGTTTGGTTCTCACAAAGTCTTGCAAACATTTTAATTCTTCCTTTATCTTTCATGTGTTTTGAGAGACATTGCAACCATTGTCTCAACATCATGCACATTAGTTGTGGGTAGGGAAGTCATTGGAAATGAGGTTTAAAGACTAGGATCTATAGAGGGTTGACTAGTGTCAACATTATGAGTGAAAGAGTTGAAAAACCCAAAATCCACGATGAATGGTGTATCACGGGATTACATGAGTCTCAAACTATGTCTCACAATAGTATTGGAAATAGGACACCAAGTTTTAAAGCTCATATGAGTTTTACAAACTTGGTATGCACCCAAAATGGAAAGAAGGTGAAATGCAATGCAATAAGCTAAAATGTAAAGTGCAATGTAAATATGTAAAATAAATTTTTAGATTTCAAACAAGATAACATTTTTATTATGCTATGCAAAACCCTAAAAATTATGTCTTTTAAATGCAATTTTGAATTCACACAATGCACTAAATTTATCAAATGAAGCTTAATATGATCAAATTCCAATTAACAAAAATTCTGCAAATTGAAATAAAAAACTGAAAACAACAAAACATAATACAAAAACAAATGTTTTAATGCCCAAAAATTCAGGAAATGAGATCCACATAATAAAATTATTATCAACCCATAGGTGAATCAATTCAAAGTATGAATCTACAAATTTCCTTTTTTTCACAAGGATGGGGGTCCTGGTCAAACAACACTTTGGGGAGAAAAATTAAAAATAGTAAATCAACCCCAATGCAACTACAACTTGGAATAGCTAGATGAAACTCAAAATAAGCAGAACCAAAAATCATATCACATATTAGAGAAGGACAGGATGATGTGTACCAGTCACCAAAATTTAGTTTTTGAAGTTGATTTGGGACTCATTCACCGAGGGGCGAATGGGTCTTGAGTTAGGGTTTGTCTGCAACCTTTAGGAGCCTCTGTTACAAATTTGAATCCTTAAATTTTTCCAAGTTTCAAGTTTGAAATGATGGAAATAAATTCTGCAAGTGAGTTTTCGTGAGATGAAAACTTTTATGATAACTTTTGCAACATTGACAAGTTCTTCAATTTTGCTCTTCAAGAGATCTTCAAGATTTCTTCCACCTAAATCTGTAAATGCAAATTAGGAAGGAATGTTTTTTTTTTTGGTTAATGGGGGTTTGTCTTGGTCAAACCCCATTTTGGTAATCAAACCTTGAAATGAAATAAAATAGCATGAAATGAATGATGAATGAACAATTAATGCCACAACTCACCAAACCCTTGAATAAACCTTGGAATGTAAATTTGCAACTTGCATGAAATGGCTTCAATGGATGTGGATCTTGAATGTTGAATCTTGACTTGAAATAATGCTTTGAATGCTTGAATCGATCATGAAACCTACATCATCATATTAACTCCAATAGCATGCATGACGTAATAAGACTTTGACATGACAACTAGATCTTGATTGTTGCAATAAATCTTCAATAAATCTTCTATTGAATGCCTTGAATTTCTCTTGAAATGCTCTTGAAATTTCTCATAAACTTGCTCCAAAAATTCCAGGCAAAACATAGTGAAATAACCTTATATTTATAGATATGTATCCTTAATTTCTCAAAATTCAAATAACGCAAGCCAACATCTGAATACATATTTGAATATGTTAGAATACCACCTATGTACCTTAATATTTTATCCTACTCTAATGTGAAAAATAACTTAAAAATGCAAATGATAAAAGACTAAGGACACTTCAAGATTAGCCTAAAGAGTGATAAAACAAAAATGAAAGTAGATAAAACAAGATGCAAACGATTTCACCTTCCTTGCTGTTGAAGACTCCTTGGTTGGCCCTTGATTTGGATGACTTTGTGTGCTCCTTAGATGACTTCTTGAGTGACTAAATGCAAGATCAACTTATGCAAAATGATTAGAATGGATATCTAGATGATAGTGGATGATTGAGAATGCAAATTGGCAGCATGTAGTTATAAAAATACAAAGTGTTGGAGAATGCAAATTGGCAGCATAAAGTTGCTCAAATCCAAAGTGTTGAAAATGCCCTTGAGGAGGGGGTATTTATAGGAGAATTTGAATTCTCTAGAGAATTCAACGGTTGAGATGCATCCAACAAGGCCAAGATGAAGGGCTATGGTGGGTTGAGAACCCACAAGCCCTCACATCTTGACATGTAGATGGTGAAGTGGCCAAGAGAAGATGAGGTGTAAGTGAGGTGTCAAAAGGTACATGAGGTGGAGGAAGGACATGCACCTTGGGGAGTGAGGAGATTTCCTCAAAAAGGGATTCTTTGTCCCCAAGTGGGAGTGAAAGGGACATTTGAAGAATTTTGGAATTCCTCAAAAATCTACATGGAAAAATGAAAGGTGGTTGGGGATATAAATGTGAATTAAAAATTCACATTCTTAGGAAGATCTAAAGGGTAAAAGGTGGGCTCCAAAAAGGTGGGACTTGGTCACATGTGGAGATTGTGACAAGTCCAAGGTTCTAGAAGCCTTGGAAGATAGAATGTGAATTAAAAATTCACATATAAAGGAGGGGAATCTAGGATAAATAAAATGAATTAAAAATTCACATGGGAAAGGGGGTCAATGCCAAAAGAAGGTAAATGCAAAGGATGGCTAAAAAGTGGTGCTAAATCTGGCTAATGACCTTGGTTAAGGTTGTGCAAATATTGGATTAGGCTAATTAATGGAAGATTAGAGGCAAATGGAAAATGTAGGAGGATGTGACATTAATCTTTGATTAAAAGGATGCACATCATAATCATGAATTAATTAAATTAATTCAGATTAGGGCAAGATTATGGAGGATGTGATAAGGAGAGAGAAAGTGAAGAATTTTAAATTAATTTTAAATCAAAAGGGGAAAAATGACTAAATTAAATAAATTAGTGTATTTATTTAATTTAGAGAGGAAGAAGGTGAAAGATAAAGCATTTAATTATTAAATCAAATACTTCACAGATATGAGATAAAAGATGTAATATTAATTTAATAAATTAATATTTTAATATGGTAGACGAAAAGGGAGTAAATTTAATCGTATGGAAGTCATTAAATTTAGATGTCTACATTTTGCCCCTCTTCGAAATATTGTTAGGATAACAGTGTTTCGAAGAAAAATAAAATGCGAATGAGGTAGGAAGTGATAGATGGTGATGCCCCTAGCATGGAAAGGTTAATGATGCCCCTATGACCATGCTGAAGGAATGGAGGAATGGTAAGAGGGTATGCCCCCTCAAGAGGGCGGTCGGGGGAGGAAAAAGGGGGTCCCCAGATGACATCTCGATAGGAAGAAAAGAAGGACACTATTGGATAGAGCTTGAAAAATTAATCAATTTTGGTTTTTGAATGGAGGTGATCCGACGCACGGTTTGCAAATGGCAGCCTCAGGAAGTTTGAGATTAGTTGGAGGAATAAAAAGTTAAATAAAAGGTAAAAAATACCTTTTTGGAGGAAGGGGTTAAAAAGGTAATTTTTTAAAAATTACCTTAGTCATTTTCACTGTAGTAGTTGAGAGGGGGAGAGTAGAGGAGAGGAAGCAGACGAGGAGAAACAATGTCGACGAACAATGACATCGTGATCGTGCATCGGGCAGACGAGGTGCGTGCATTATACAGTGGGGGCGCGGGCAGACAGCATGTGAGTTGTAACAAAACCCTCCTATTTCATTTACACACATTTTACATAAAAAATAAAAATTTGAAAACTTGGGTTTCGTTAAGTAGGAAAATTAGAAAAACGGGTCAGGATTGGATTAGGAAAAAAAAGTCAAATGTAGCGAAAAATCATGGGGGGGGAGAGGTGGGGCGGGGTGTAGCCACCTTGACTTAGGGCGCCGCTGCCACGGACTAGGGCAGAGTCGCCCCGGCCGGGGTCGGAGCAGCCCTAGCTGGGGCAGGGGTGCCCCGTTGAGGCGGGGCGGAGCCGCCCCGGCGTGGGGTGCAGCCACCTCGGCTGGGGGTGGACCCGCCCCGGCCAAGGGCAGACCTGCCTCGCTGTAGCGGGGTGCAGCCGCCCTGCTGCAGCCGGGCAGAGCCGCCCGGCTGCAGCCAGGGCGGAGCCGCCCCTCTGTGGCGGGGCGGATCCGCCCCGCTGCAGCCAAGAAGGGTCGTCCAAACGGGGGTAAAGCCGTCTGATAGGGGGGAACGTAACCCAACAGGGGGTTGAAAGGGCAAAGGCAGCAAAAAAATGCAAGAAGTAAGAGAAAAGATGAATACGAGAAAATGAACTAATGATAATGTGTTTGTGTGTGCAGAGCTTTGAGCGGTTACGAGTGCATGAGCGACGGTCCGAGGTGATCGCAGCCTCGATAGCAGCGATGAATGGGGAGGATCAGGCGATGTTGGATCACACAGGTTTAGGTCACTGTGTTTAGTTTCCATAGGTCAGAGCACATCCGGCGATGTTGACAGCATTGATAGAGAGATGGAGGTCAGAGACGTCAACATTTCATTTCCCTATAGGAGAGATGACCATGACATTGGAGGATGTGTGGCATATCCTGAGGCTGCTGATTGCCGGCCGGTTAGTGAGTGAGGTGGTGTCCACAGGGGCGGAGCTATAGGAGATCTTGAGAGTTTTGTTCGGTCATGTGACGCTGCCCCTAGTGAAGGGGCAGTTGAATTTGGACGGGTGTTTGGTAGTAGGGGTGCCAGCTTTACCGTTGCTCCTGTGTGGGCTGATTAGTGGGATACTATTACTAGATTGGAGTAGACGGTTATGTAACCTACACTATATGGAGGTGGTCCAACATATTGTCGAGTGGCGAGGAGGGTCATTTTAGTGGGGTTTATGTGTATTGGCTCAGCTGTACAAAGATATGCACGGGATCTGCTATCGGGAGGTAGCGAGTGTTACACATGTGACACTACTGTAGATTTGGGAATGGGAGCATATTGCAGTGACTAGGCCGATAGTGGTGAGGAGGGGGACAGTGGATGATCGTGAGCCCGTGGCTTGGGAGTATGGGGAGGAGAGAGGTTGAGTTTTTCGCTATGAGATGCAGGGGGAGATGGAGGGGTGGAGGAGAGCATTTGATGATTTGCGTTCGAAAGAGATAGAGTGGCGGCCATATAGGGCGCGTTAGTTCAGGGGATGGATAGATACAAGGAGTCATGAGGGGTATTTTTTGAGCTGGTGTTTTATTATTGGTACTCTGCCGTGCATAGTAGAGTCTCATCGACCAGATAGAGTGCTGAGACAGTTTGGGGTGATACAGGATATTCCGACGGCGCCTATCCTATTCCGGCGGTATAGTAGAGAGCTACCATGGGGAGGCCGCATAGCACCAGTGACAGCTAGGGCATCATGGAGGGCAACAGGATAGGCGGCTTATCTAGGGAGAGTAGGAGGAGAGTAGGTGCCAGTGGTGACCGAGCGATACTGGAGGTGGTTCCAGAACAGGTTATGGGAGAGGATTACTCCTGTTCAGCCTATTTTGAGGGTAGCGGGTGCCGGACTAGCGGAGGAGCAGGGAGCACAGAGGGAGAGGAGAGGAGGGGAGCAGTAGTGACGAGAGGCAGCAGTGGTAGACGAGGGGGGATAGGAGGAGCCCGAGGGGGATGAGAGAGAGCAGGCAGGAAGAGCAGGGAGGAGGAGGAGGAGGCATCAGAGACGAGGCCAGAGAGAGGGTCGGCAGTGGGAGAGAGAGCAGCCACAGAGAGCCTAGGGGGGGCAGAGGGTGGAGGAGGTGATGGATGTAGATGATATGGAGGATGTGGAGGTGGTAGGTGTGAGGGATGCTGTAGAGGAGGGGAGGAGACAGTTCATGGTAGGACGACATGGTCAGCCACGGCGGTTGCGGATTCGACCGACTACAGAGAGTTGCGAGGCTCGTCAGGAGGCAGAGAGCAGAGGGGATGAGGATGTTAGAGCAGCCCCAAAGGAGCAGAGGAGGTCGCCACGAGGTCGATTCGTGGTTGAGAGACAAGGAGAGGCGAGACGATTCCGGGTTCGCTGGATTGTGGAGGATCGTGAGGAGCGACAGGAGTAGGGGGATAGGGAGCAACCAGCAAGTGGGGAGGATGAGACAGAGTAGGTGGTTGGGGATGAGGTTGTGATGGATGTGGACAGAGATGTGGCAGAGGAGGATGTTGCAGCAGTAGAGGCATTAGCTTTAGTTCCTTATGTACTAGAGGATCCCATTGTGCAGGCGAGGGGAATAGAGGCGAGAGTACAGATGGCAGAGCGGAGAGTGAGGGCTCTGGAGGTCGAGCTAGCCAGAGTAGAGCGAGAGGCCCTGAGAGATTATGAGGCCATGGTTTTTGAGCTAGGGGGAGCAGTGGAGGAGAGAGACAGGGCACAGTCAGAGGTGTAGAGGATACAGGGTGAGTTGACTAGTATGACATGGGACCGTGACAGATTGCAGTTAGAGGTCGTGGTTTTACAGGCCAGGGGGAGCCAGAGGAGATGGCAGAGCAAGGAGCTGATTAGGGGACAGGAGGTACTAGTTAGCAGTCAGGAGATCTCCAGCGAGACTAGGATGAGCTTCAGGATAGGGTACATTATCTTGAGCAGGCAGTTGGAGATATGGGGTTGGTGCAGGAGAGGGAGGCTATGGTAGTGGAGCAGGCACAGATTATGTGGGCTGAGAGGGATGCAGCATAGGCGTAGGTGCAGGTGATGGAGGCAGAGAGGGATGCGGCACAAGCGCGCATTCAGAGTGAGAGAGACATGGCAGAGGCAGAGATACAATCATTGCAGAGGGGGAGAGATGAGGCGGTAGCAGAGGTAGCAACTCTCCGGAGAGAGGGATTCGGCAGAGCTGCGGGCACAGGCTCTCCAAAGAGATAGAGATGCAGCGGTGACTCGGGCACAGGGGGATGAGAGGGAGAGAGATGCAGCAGAGATGCAGATGCAGACCCTACAGGCAGAGAGGGATGCCGTGATGGCTCGT
>VDFB02379711.1:200569372-200598341 GCA_007258455.2 Sequoia sempervirens | reverse complement strand
GTGGGTACTATGTGGGACAACCAAGAAGACACAATCAAAGAAAAGATCAAGATATGCCCCTATGTGGACTAATCAAAACATGCCATAATATGATGGATTATGGCAGCCTTAATAAGTGATGATAGGGAGCCTAAATGATAAACAAAAACCAAAAGCATCAAAATATCGCAATCAATTTCAAATGTCCATTGCCATAGGATCAAGGGGATAGATGGAATTGATGAGGTTTGTTAGGAAGGATGTATCCTGATGAGACCTATGATGGATACTAAGTGAAAAGATTGATATGATATAGGATATTCAAAATTGATTAGATTCGTTGGTACAAATGGGTCTTGTTTGTTAAGGACCAGCTAGATAAAGGCATAGCTTGATGACACAACACAAGGGAGATAAGACATAACTTAAAGACCTAGGGGCTCGGGGGCCGATCAGAGATTAGCCTTGCCTACATAAAAGCGCAGAGCCCTCGTAGTTCATGGAAAAAGACCATGGATAAAGTGGAAAGAAGACAATGGTGACCGATGATGAAGGACACAACACACGACAAACAAATGCCCCGAGGGAGGATCAAATGACCAACCTTGCCTACGTGAAAGCGCTGGGGCAACGTAGTTCGACAAGGGATGAAAGCGACGCGAGAGGATGAGATCTAGGTGGAGACCGACATGATGGATGATCCTAAATGACGACATGGACCGACCGACAAAGGGAATTAAAGACATAAGCTCAAAGTGGGACATAAAAAAGCTCAGGATGAGGGATAGGTAAGGGGGGTCATCCAATGCTCAATCAACAAATACCAAGCGGCCTAGGTTGAGGTGGGCGAGGATGATAGTGCGGATGTAAGCATAAAATAACTAGGATGCTAGGTAGATAATGATCAAGCCCTTTATGGATGGCACCTGTTGACAGTTTTTCACCATCCATACTTATCCAAGGCGCCACCAAGAGGTGGTTTTCACCATAGGACGAATTTATTTATCTTTACTATTTTTTTGGATTTTTTTATACTTTTTTGATTTTTTTGATTTGATTTGATTTTTTTTTTTGACTTTTTAGGTGGGGTTATCAAACGGACTTAGGCATAGAACCTCTTCAGATGGAGGATATTGATAGGTTAATCAAGGGGATCTCCTTCCAGAGTAGTCAACCTGTAGGCTCTAGATCCATATTTGGCAGTTATGATATACGACCCTAGCCAGTTTGCCTCAAATTTTCCTTTCTTGTCACGGTCTTATTGAGTGCATTGGTTTTCTTTGAGGACAAGCTCACCAACCTGGAATTTCCTAGGATGGACCTTTTTATTGTAATGATGTTTGAGGCGATTTTGGTATGCTTGTAGATGATCATAGGCTCTTATTCTCCGTTCACCCAGTAACTCTAGCTGTGCAAGCCGTGCAACACGAGCATCTTCTTCGCTGATAAGGTTCTTCAAATAAATTCTCAATGAGGGGAGCTCAACTTTGATTGGCAAGATGGCTTCAGCACCATATACTAAAGAGTAGGGGGTGGCACCTGTTGGGGTGCAGATGGATGTGCGGTATGCCCAGAGGGTAGGATGAATATGGAGGTGCCAATCTCGTCTAGTGTTATTGACAACCTTTTTGAGGATGCGGATGAGGGTCTTGTTGGTTGCTTCTGCCTGACCATTACCTTGAGGGTAATAAGACGTCGACCAACGATGCTGGATATGGAAGGTGTCACAGAGGTGTTTCATGGCTTGATTTTTGAAAGGTTTTCCGTTGTCAGAAATGATGGTGGATGGGATACCATAGCTGCAGAGAATATGGTAGAGGATGAATTTGGAAATATGAGTACCGGTGATTTGTGAAAGGGGCATTTCCTCCACCCACTTGGTGAAGTACTCAGTGGCGGTGATTATGAATGTATGGCCATCAGATGATGGTGGGTAAATCTTACCAATCAAGTCGAAACCCCATTGAGAAAATGGCCACGGTGCTAGGAGAGGCTGAAGATCTTGCGCTGGGGCATGGATCAAATCTGCATGCTGTTGGCATGGAAGACACTTCTTCACAAATTTGCAAGCATCATGTTCCAATGTAGGCCAATAATATCCAGCTCGTAGGATCCTTTTGGCCAGAGCCATACCATTTGAGTGAGCCCCACAAATACCACCATGTACTTCTGTTAGTACCATTTGGGCCTCGGTCTCACTCAGACATCTAAGGAGGATTCCATCATACCCGCGATGATAAAGCGTATCACCAACAATGATGTTTGGGAAAACGATGGATAAAGGATTTACGTTGGTTGCGTGTAAGTTCTGGGGGTATGATATTATCACGGAGGTAAGTGTATATGTCTTGGTACCACGGGAGGCGGGACCTACAATATCGCACACCATGTCAGTCTTAGGAACATCATATGCAGGGACTAAAAGTTGTTCAACAAGAAACTCACACTCTGTTCGATCCTTGGACATGTCAATCAGGGAACCGATAGTGGCCATTGCATCTGCCGCTTTATTCTGTACCCAAGGAATTTGGTCAAACTATATGAAGGTGAAATATTTTTTGAAATCATCCACCATGCGTTTATAGGGTAACAGTTTATCATCTTTTATGAGGAATTCATTATTAACTTGTCTAATAACCATCAAAGAATCACCAAAGACTTTCAAATGGGTTATGTGCCACTGTTTTGCAATTCTGAGGCCGGTGAGGAGAGCTTCGTATTCTGCCATATTGTTGGTACATGGAAACGCTATCCTGAATGATTTTGGGATGTAGTCACCTTGAGGAGTGACTAATAGAATTCCTACCCCAGATCCACTATGAGTGTATGAGCCATCGAAATATAACATCCAAGCCGGTGCTTCTGTCACTGTGTAGATTTCTTCATCTAGGAAGTCAGTGTCTAGTGGGTAGGCATCTACTAATGGTGCTTCAGCCAATTGATCAGCAATAACCTGTCCTTTTATGGCTTTTCGCTCTACATACTCTATGTCAAATTCACTAAGAAGCATGACCCATTTGGCCATGCGGCCAATCAGAGTGGTTCTGGATAACAGATACTTCGGGGGATCAATCTTGGCTATTAATTTGACCGGATGGCTGAGCATGTAATGACGGAGTTTCTGTGTGCTGAAAACTAGCGCAAGGCAAGCTTTCTCCATGGGGCAGTAATTCAACTCATAGCCAACTAGTGTTCGACGGATGTAATAGATTGCCCTTTCTTTGAATGACTCATCATGTTGTGCCAATAATGCCCCCAGTGCGACTGAGGTAGCAGAGATATAAAGCAGGAGGGGTTTTCCTGGGATAGGCGGCATCAAAATCGGTGGATGAGCTAAATATTCCTTAATTTTATCAAAACCCATTTGACACTGTGGGGTCCACCGAAAGGTGGAATCTTTCTCAAAAGATGGGTGAATGGCTGACACTTATCTGCAAGCTGGGCTATAAACCGACGGATGGACTGCATCTTCCCTTGGAGACTTCGTAACTGCTTTAGATTGCGTGGAGGTGGCATGTCCACAATAGCCATTACCTTGGCGGGATCAACTTCAATATCTCTGCGAGAGACTATGAAACCCAACAACTTCCCTGACGTGACCCCAAAGACACACTTTTTTGGATTTAGCTGCAACTTTTTATGCTCTAACCGCTCAAATATCTTTTTCAGGATGGCGGGATGTTCTGCTCGTGTCCTAGATTTCCCTAATAGGTCATCAAAATAATCCTCCATGATGATATGTATGAGGTCATGGAAGATGCCTATCATTGCCCTCTGACACGTTGCCCCCGCATTTTTGAGACCGAAGGGCATAACATTGTAACAGAAAGTGCCCCAAGGAGTTGTGAAGGCAGTCTTATGCTGGTCCTCAGGTGTGATTCGGATCTGATTATAACCAGAGAAGCCATCCATAAGGGATAACATCTCATGTCCTGCTGTCAGGTCAACCAACATGTCAATGTTAGGTAGGGGGAAGTCATCTTTTGGATAGGCTTTGTTAAGATCTCTGAAGTCCGTGCAGACGTGAATGTCTCTATTTGGTTTGGCAATCGGTACTATATTTGAGATCCATTTAGAGTAGTCAATTGGTCTAATAAAACCCGCCTCTAGTAACTTCTCCAATTCCTTCTTGACTAATAACGCAACTTGCGGATGCATCTTGCGGAGCTTTTGTTTGACAGGCTTGGCATCTGGGCGAATGTCTAAGTGATGAACCACTAAGGTGGGATCTAGGCCTAGCATGTCTGAGTATGACCAAGCAAAGTTAATGATTCCCTCTTGGAGTAGCTGCACAATGACCTGATACTCTTGCTCTGAGAGTGACTTAGCTACATAGGTGATTTTAGGACTTTCAGTAGTTCCCAGATTAACTTCTTGCGTCTCTTCAATTAGAATAGATGATCGGGCAGATAACTGAGTTCCCATAAGGGGAAGATGAACATCTCCATCTTCTGGCGCCTCTTCGAGGTTTTCACCATCAGATGTGTCCTTTATTTTTACTTTTTCAAGGTCAGGAAGTGCCTCAGGGAGGTTTTCACTAGATGACTGCCTTTTACTTTTCTTTTATTTTTGCGACTGGAGTGTTCATCCTCCCCCAATCCCATTAGGTGGACATATGTGTCCGTAGACATATTGACAGGTGTGGTATCATGTAGGTCCCAATCGATAAGTTCAGGGTGACAAAGGGACAAGCTAATGGCGCAGACGGATAGGCATTCAAACATGGATGATAGGTTGGTATGATCGACATCATCATACACATGTATGATAGACTCCTCCTCGGGTATGTCTTCCAATGAGCCATCATCTATGGTGATACTATTGGAAGTATTAGATGATGTTGCGGGGCTTTTCTATTTCTTGTCATACCCAATGCCTATGTTTCTTGGTAACTTTGGCGTATCAATGGGTTGTAACCGCCCTTGTTCCTCTTTACCTAGGCCTCTACCTTGATAGTTATGTTTTTCCATGAACTTTGTTGGCCAAGGGTACTTTTCCTGAAAATATTTCTTTAGAGGAGTCTCCGGTTCAGGCTCTTCTCGGTAGACCCATTGGCTTATGTCCTCTTCTGGTGCATCGATCTTGACACTCAGAGATTTGAAAGTGGTAGTAGGGATGTTTTTACCACTGAAGGTGATGGTCTTGTCTTCCTTTTGTGTAGCACGTGAAGGTTGACCATACTCATGTGGTGACGGTGGCATGGTGGCTACATTGAGAGCTGTATGCATTTCATATTCA
Source organism: Sequoia sempervirens (assembly GCA_007258455.2). NCBI lineage: Eukaryota > Viridiplantae > Streptophyta > Pinopsida > Cupressales > Cupressaceae > Sequoia > Sequoia sempervirens. Next base: position 200,593,124 of record VDFB02379711.1, on the reverse strand, counting down.
CCACACCCTTTGTCAATGATCTGGACTTTGGTGACTGAAGGATTAGTGATGGAGGATGGAGTGGTTACCACGGTGGATGGTGGATTAGAGGATGATGACTGGGATGCCCCCATTTCAACCCCAAGACAATAATGTAAATGGGGAAAAGATGCTTCTAAAGTGCGGCAATATTCAAATGGTTGGGGGTCGGCATAGATGGTGACTTCTTGTCCATTGACGGGGAATTTTAGGCATTGATGGTACGTGGAGGGGACAACTTGCATAGCATGGAGCCATGGGCGGCCAAGGAGGAGATTATACAGTAAGTCTAGATCAAGGACATGACAGGTAGTATATTGAAGCACAGGTCCCACTTGGATAGGAAGACTGATAATTCCTTCTGAATTTCTTTTTGCATTGTCATAGGCTTTGATTGTAATGATCTAGTTGCTTAAGTCCGCTTGAGTATACCCCACCTGTTTTATGAATTTCAAAGTACATAAATTGAGGGCAGAGCCATTATCTACCAAAACCTTTTTTATTTTATGGCGAGCGACCACGAATTCGATGTGTAAGGGGTGATTATGATTGACATCGATGTTTGGCATATCATTTTGGCTGAAGTGGAGGTGATGAGACGAAGTGAAGTGTCCCACCAAAGCTTGGAATTGTGTGGGGTGGATGTCATTTGGTACATGGGTTTCCTGCAGGGCTCTATTGAGGATTTCTTGATGTACCGGGGAAGACTTAAGCAAATCCAAAATAGATATATGAGCGGGGGTCTTCCTCAGGTGATCAAGGATGTTGTACTGAGAGTTTACAGGAGTCGGTTGGGCGGGTGCAGAAGCTGCAGGGACAGTGATACGAGCTTGTCGTGTAGTAACAGCACATTGAGGGTCTTTTGCTTTAACATGTATCATGGATACTTGGGGTTCCACCTGCTCAATGTAATGAATAACACCTTCATAATTGAAGGGCACATTCTTGTAATTCACATTATTTATGCTGTTATTTTGAGGATTATTGTTGGAAGTGCTAGGACCTTGATTATGGTTTGGGAAGGCGTTTTGATAGATCTGTAGTTGAGCATTGGACGACGAAGGTTGACTAGGGTCAACCTTGATATCTCCTCGGTCGATGAGATCTTGGACATATTTTTTCAAACCCTGACACTTATTTAAAGAGTGTCCCTTGATTTTATGAAAGTCACAATACTCATTTTCTTTGAACCATGCTAGCTTGGGTTTGGACTCGTCAAATGGTTTGGTGACAGGGTACGTGATCAGATAGTTGATCTGTAACAGCTTATTGAAGACGACGCTCAGAGGTTCTCCCAGTTGAGCATACTGGCATTTAGTGTTCCCTTGGTGATTTTGATTGGACTGTTGGGGAGGACGGGGTGTCCCTTGCGGTACAGAGTTGGCATTAGGTATGGATTGCTGTTGTCTCTGGGATGTGTTAGCCACGCGGACATGTTTAGTATCTGTGACACCATCATTTACTGCATTTTTGTTCTTGTTCAAAAAATGTGGCTTTTCGTTGAATGACCTTTCCTTATCTTGATTATATATTTTGATGTGCCCCTTGGCAACAAGGGCATGCTCAAGGATGGGTCCCTTCTCTACTACCTCCGCGAAAGTGGTGACACAATGTAATCTAAAGTTATGAGCCATGTCGGGGTGAGAGTTCTCCATGAAGAGGGTGACCATGTCCTTTTCTTTCAAAGGGGTTTTCATTTGGCTTGCTAGGGTACGCCACCTTTGGAGGTAGTTAGTAAAGGTTTCCCCTTCACGCTGTTTCTCTTTGAGGAGATCCAAGGTATCAGTATCTTTCTCCAAATTGAAGGAGAAGTAGGAGACAAAATTTTCTGACAGGTCAGCAAAAGATTTTATGGACCCCTTTTCTAGGGTCATGAACCACCCTAGGGCGTTGCTTGCCAGACTCCGGGGGAACAAGCGCAAGAGATAGTTGTCATTGTGGATAACTTCTTGACATTGGGTGTAAAACTCCCGCAAGTGAGCCTTAGGGTCTTTGTTTCCCTTGTATTTGTCAAATTTTGGTATCTCGAAATGTTTAGGAAATAGGATTAATGAGATGGAGGGATCAAATGGATATGGGCATATATCTTCAAATTTGAATGATTGTTTTGTAGCCCCGGCTTGAAGGTCCTTAAGTGCAGCTTTGATTTCCAACAAATCCGATCTAGCCGGTGGTGGGTTAGGGGGATATTGATGATAGGATGCTAAAGGATCCTGCTGAAAAGGCATCGGATTATTGAAATACGAGTTTGGATGATTGGATGATGATACGGCTTGCTAGTAAGACGGGGGATTTTGTTGATATGGGGGCTGTTGTTGTGGGGTATAATATGGATTTGTTTGATAAAAGTGCGGGGTAGGTTGTTGAGGAACTTGTATGGTACGTTGCGTGTTGGTTTGTTGGTGTTGAGGGTATTGTTGTGATTGTTGGGAGGTCGCATAAAGTGGTTGTTGGTGAAATTGTTGTTGATTGTGATAGTGGTAGTGTTGGGGAGGTTGTTGTTGTGACGTCAAATGTTGTATGGGCTAAGGTTGGACATTGTGTTGTGGTTGAGCCTTTGGACGCAAAATGGATGCGAGAAAGGGGGATATGGTCTGAGCAGTTGGTCGAGATGGATTGCCTTGTGATTGGTAGGGTGGTTGTTGTGAAAAGGCCAAAGTATTGTGTATAGGTTGTTGTTGATGAGATGGCGGAGGTAGTGTAGAAGTGTTTTGTAAAGGGGGTTGTTGGGTACCACTTGGAACATTCAGCTGGGGTGTGCCTTGTGGAGGTAATTGAGGCAGACTGTTGGATTGGTGAAGCTGTTGAGATGGTAGATTTGTGGTCCCAGGAGGTGGAAGCGATGTGGCAAAGGAGGTGCCCCCAATGTTAATTGGAGGTTGGTTGGAAGGAGGAGGTGTTGTTAATGTTAATGGCGGAGGTTGTGGAACATTTGGCGGCATACCATACGCAAAAGGATTATTGGGATCAGGCACTTGAGGTCCTCCTATAGCTGAGGTCGAAGTATGTGGGGGATAGTTAACCTGATAAAGAACGACATTGCCAAATTTAGGTTGATGCCAACCCTCAACTGGAGGAACATTGGAGAAGTATGAACCTTCGGGTGCATTTTGTGAACCTTGGAGTATGTTAGATGGGGCACCCCTATATTTGGACAAGTCAACATTTGGGTGGGGTTTGACACCCTTCTCAATCAGGTGGGCCAATATTTCTTCCCCATGTTTCTCAAGCAAACGGTCAGTCATTTGCACATTGGCGGGATTACTAAAATGTTCCTCAAGTGTGAGTTCAGGTTGATTAACCATACTTTCTTCACCATGTGGCGAGTTATTCTGATTCTCAGTGTTAGAGTGCGATGAAGTACCGTTATGAGGATCGTGAGGGATGTTGGTACTCTTGTTAGGATCTGATGAGACGTTGATTGTGTTTTTGGGATCTTGAGGGTTGTTTGATTGGGCATTCTGGGTTTGTTGTTCGGCCATCTTCTTTTCCTGTGATCGGGTCTGAATGGGCATGCAAATATGCGATGAGTGGATTATGAAAATATTTTTAACGAATGATTTGATTGTGATTGGATGAGGTGTGATTTTGATAGGATTTGGATTTGGATTAGATTTTGTTGGTATATATTGGATTGGATTGGATTTTGATTGGATTGGATTACATTGGATTTGGATTTGGCACAATTGGATTAGATTGGATTGGATTGGATTGGATTGGATTTGGATTTGGATTTGGATTTGGCACAATTGGATTAGATTGGATTGGATTGGATTGGATTATTTGGTTGATTTGGACAATTTGATCAAATGATCAATTTGGATAGATTTAGACTATTGGATGGGTATGGTTGGATGATGAAAGATGTGAGAGAGAGACCTTAAGCTGGATCAAAGGAAGTTACCCTTAGTGACCTAGAGCTTTGATTGATTAAGAGGATGATTATGACACCAAATCCACCTCAAGATAGGAATGGATTGATTGGGTCGAGGATGATAACTTACAACACCGAATTCACCTCAAGATGGAAGCAAATTGATTGGAGTCGAAGTTAAAGACTAATAATCAACTTCAAGTGCTATGGTCAATTTGGGTAACCACATTGTAATACAAGTTTAAGGCAGTTTGGTTATGAGTAGTGTTTGGCGATAAAATTATGGGAAAATTAGAATGAATGGGTGGATTGAAGACGATTACAAAGAATGAGTGGGGATTTATAATGGTTAAAAAAAGGTTTGGAATGATAAGATGGAGGTTTAAACAGACCAAATGAAGGTTTCGTGAGGCTTAGAGTGACAAAATGGAGGCTTAGGGTGATGAGATGATGATTGGGAACATTTAAATGATGGTTTAGAGGCTAAATGGATCCAAATGGAGCAATTTCGAGTGTTCAGAAGGGAAAATCCGCCCTTCTGCAGCAAGATCAGGGGCGCTACCGCCTTTCTGCAGTAAAATAGGGGCACTGTCGCCTTTCTGCAGTAAAATAGGGGTGCTGTCACCTTTCTGCAGCAAAATTAGGGCGCTGCCGCCTTTTTGTGGTAAGAAAAAGTTTGGTTTTGATGGCAATGGCTATGGAAAGGACGTAAAATGATAAAGTAAGGCCAAAGTATCAAAGATTTGACAGATTTTTCACAAGAAAACACTTCAAGCAAGCACAATCCTATGATTAATATTAAGGGTATGGCCAGGCAAGGTCTTAATCTAGGATGCACAAGGCTTCTAGGGAGTCCTCGATATACTCTTGGTACGTTAAGCACAACCGTGAACACCAGTCCATCACAAGCGTGAGTTAGGAACCCCAGCGATATACTGAAAGGCTCGAACCAACTCTTCACATCTATCAGGTATCACCCTAGCTTTGACGCTCTGCCAATTATGACGTGACTGGATTGGGGTACAACTTTCGTTCTCCCCCATTTATATACCCCGCCGATACGCGTGGTTGGAATCGTCCCTTAGGGTGATGAAATCCCCAAGCAGGTCCCACTAAAAAGAAGACACTAACCATTTCCAACTACTCCCCAGGCTCACACGAAGTGCAAGGGAAAAGAGAAAATAAATTAATGCCCCCTTGGGTAACACAAGAATAAACAATCATAGCAAGCAATGAAGTTTACTCCTCCTAATTAGACTATGTTCCAAAATAACAAGGATAATTTTTTGCAGATCTGATCAAATAGATGGCCCTGCAAACAAATGTTAACTATCTTTTTCTTTGTTCTTGATCAATTACGCCCTAATACGCTACAAAACGTTAGCAACAAACACCAATATCCTTGCAAAAACAATGTTAGAAGGTTATTACTTGACAATAGCAAAAAAAATGAGAGCAAAAATGAAGCCAAAATGACTGTTTTACCTTCCAAGCTGTGCTGTTTTAGGGCGCTGCCGCCTTTCTGTAGTGGACAAGAGGGCATTGCCTCCTTTTTGTGGTAAAGCAAAAGGCGCTGCTGCCTTTCTGCAACAAAATGGGGGCGTTGCCACTTTTCTGCGGTAAAGCAGGGGGCGCTGCTGCCTTTCTGTAGCAAAAGGTTGGAGGGCGTTGCTGCCTTTCTGCGGTAAAGCAAAGGGCGCTACCGCCTTTTTGCAGTAAAAGGTTAGAGGGCGCTTCTGCCTTTCTACAGCAAGATGTTAGAGAAAAAGAGCCCTTCAAAATAAAAGGGCGTATCCACCCCTCTGCAAGAAAGTGTTAGAAAAACCTTCTAAGTACACACCTAACTACAACAAACTATTAGAAGAACATGAAATTGACAGACGTAGGGCGCTGCCACCTTTCTACAGTGGACAAGAGGGCGTTGCCACCTTTCTGTGGTAAAGCAGAGGGCGTTGCCGCCTTTCTGTGGTAAAGTAGAGGGTGCTGCCGCCTTTCTGTGACCTTTTCCTGCAAAATTCTTAACAAAAAGGGAGGTTAAATGCAAGAACCCATTTGTGGGTCCCACCGGGCGTGCCAGAAATGTGTACCTTAATGTTTTATCCTACTCTAATGTGCAAAATAACTTAAAAATACAAATGATAAAAGACTAAGGACACTTCAAGATTAGCCTAAAGAGTGATAAAATAAAAAGGAAAGTAGATAAAACAAGATGCAAATGATTTCACCTTCCTTGCTGTTGAAGACTCCTTGGTTGGCCCTTGATTTGGATGACTTTATGTGCTCCTTAGATGACTTCTTGAGTGACTAAATGCAAGATCAACTTATGCAAAATGATTAGAATGGATATCTAGATGATAGTGGATGATTGAAAATACAAATTGGCAACATCTAGTTATGAAAATCCAAAGTGTTGAAAATGCCCTTGAGGAGGGGGTATTTATAGGAGAATTTGAATTCTCTAGAGAATTCAACGGTTGAGATGCATCCATCAAGGCCAAGATAAAGGGCTATGGTGGGTTGAAAACCCACAAGCCCTCACATCTTGACATGTGGATGGTGAAGTGGCCAAGAGAAGATGAGGTGTAAGTGAGGTGTCAAAAAGGTACATGAGGTGGAGGAAGGACAAGCACCTTGAGGAGTGAGGAGATTTCCTCAAAAAGGGATTCCTTGTCCCCAAGTGGGGTGAAAGGGACATTTGAGGAATTTTAGAATTCCTCAAAAATTTACATGGAAAAAGGAAAGGTGGTTGGGGATATAAATGTGAATTAAAAATTCACATTCTTAGGAAGATCTAAAGGGTAAAAGGTGGGACTTGGTCACATGTGGAGATTGTGACAAGTCCAAGGTTCTAGAAGCCTTGGAAGGATAGAATGTGAATTAAAAATTTACATATAAAGGAGGGGAATCTAGGATAAATAAATGTGAATTAAAAATTCACATGGGAAAGGGGGTCAATGCCAAAATAAGGTAAATGCAAAGGATGGCTAAAAAGTGGTGCTAAATCTGGCTAATGACCTTGGTTAAGGTTGTGCAAATATTGGATTAGGCTAATTAATGGAAGATTAGAGGAAAGTGGAAAATGTAGGAGGATGTGACATTAATCTTTGATTAAGAGGATGCACATCATAATCATGAATTAATTAAATTAATTCAGATTAGGGAAAGATTATGGAGGATGTGACAAGGAGAGAGAAAGTGAAGAATTTTAAATTGGTTTTAAATCAAAAGGGGAAAAATGACTAAATTAAATAAATTAGTGTATTTATTTAATTTAGAGAGGAAGAAGGTGAAAGATAAAGCATTTAATTATTAAATCAAATACTTCATAGATATGAGATAAAAGATGTAATATTAATTTAATAAATTAATATTTTAATAAGGTAGACGAAAAGGGAGTAAATTTAATCGTATGGAAGTGATTAAATTTAGATGTCTACACCACCAAAAATGTAATTTAAATTTAGGTCATAGGTCTAAGGGAGGACTTGTTCTCCCATGAGCGAATGGATCTTAGGTCCTTAACCCTAAGATGCACATTGCTCAATGAGAAGTGTTATGTTAAGGTATTAATGAATTTCAAGTTTCCTTTTCATAAAATGCAATAAAATAGGCTTGGATTTGGATTAAAGGGACCAAATTAAGCAAATTAAGCTCAATTAATTAAAGGATCCCTAAATAAGTGTGAAAGTGTAAAGGGGTACACTTTACAACACCAAAATAAGGCACAATTAAGTCCAAATTAATATTAATTCCAAATTAAGTGTGAAAATGTAAAAGGGATACATTTTTCTACACTACAACCTTCAGAAAGTGACTTTTGGTGACTAGTAAACACCTTCTTTCCCTTCTCAAATCTGCAATTAGTTTTCTTCTTTAGCTAATATTGAGTTTCATATTGTTGTTTCAAGTTTAAGTTGGCATAATTTGGTTGATTTTCTATTTTTAGTTTTTCTCCCAAAAGTGTTGTTTGAACTTGACCCTTGTCCTTGAAGCATAAGGAAATTTGAAGATTCTCACATTGAGTTGATTGACCTAAGGGTTGTTAGTCAATTCTTCGTAGGGATCTCATTTTCTAATGAAATAGAGGAAAATAGGTCCATTTATATCATTTTGGTGAACCCCCCTCTCATAACATAAACCCTATTTTTTCTTCATTTCATTTTGGTGAACCTAATGTTTTAGCATCATAACTTTCTAATTTTGGAGTCCATTTTCAACCCTAGATCTAGGATTTGCATTATTTTGCATTGCATTGCATTGATTTTCATCTCATTTAGGGTTGTTTACTTGCATTCGTTTGCATCTCATTTAGGGTTTTAGGTTTACATTTTTGCATGATTTAAAATTTGGAAAATTCAAAAATCTCAGTAATTTTGTGTAGTGTTTCCATAACATTGCATGATCAACAACTTAAATCAGAAAATTGAATCAAAATTGCATCTCAAATTAGGTCTTTTTGCTTGTCATTTAACATCATTTTGTACTTGCATTTAGATATGATTTTCTAGAAATCTAAAATTGTAACCACTTATTTAAAATAAAAATTTGAAAAGAATAAAAAATTAACTCAGAAACTTGTAAATCAATTTTTCAAAACCCTGAAGTGAGACCCATTCGCCCATGGGTGAATGAGTCCTTGATCAGGGATTTTTCTAAATTTATGAGCATCAAAAACATTGTTTTTGCATTTTGTATTCCTGCATTTAGTTTGTTATTTGCATTTCCAGAATTTGTATTATCTAAAAATTATTCATGTACTAAGGTTAATTTGTCAAATTCAATGCATTGTTTTCAAATTCAAATTTGCATTTAAAATACATCATTTCTAGGTTTTACATAGCATAATCAAAAAATTATCTTGTTTAAAATATAGAAATTTCTCTTACATACTTGCATTGCACTTTACATTCTAGGGTATTTGATTTCATTTTACCTATTCTCCATTTTGGGTGCACCTTGGGTTTGTAAAACTTGTATGAGCTTCACAACTTGATGTCCTATTGTCAAAACTATCATGAGACATAGTTTGAGACTCATGTCATCCCACAATACATCACTCACCATGGATCTTGGGTTTTCTAAGTCTTTCACTCATAGTGTTGACACTAGTCATCCCAGTAATACAGTTCCTATCATAGATAACATGAAGAGAATAATTGACAATAAACAAGGAATAGAAGTTGTGGGTAGTTTAAATCACATCATTACCAATAATGTCCCTACAATGACTAGTTGTGCTTAAGCTTCATGATATACTCAAATTCAAGGAGGAAATTCAATTCCTTCTTCCACAACCATGACCTCTATTCCAACGTACACTAATCCAACTATTACTACAACCATACAACCTACTATCAATGTCCATACTACCTTACGTATTTCCACTAGGAATCCCTCTAGCTTTGTGCATTCAAATATCATATCTCCTCAACCATCTCCCCTCAAAAATTTACACTTCACTTGTCCTCTGAACACATATACACTTCCACCTTATTCACCTGCATCTCACAACACAAACAATGATCCCATCCTTAACCAACTCTTACAAAGTGTTTCATCCCTCCAACAACAAATTTCTACATTGAATCAAAATCAAAATGGCCAACCTTCACAATATGTCAAAAGAAACCCCTTATCCTTGGAGATATTGATAACAAAAATGCCACAAGGTATAGAGATTCCTAGATTTGAGAAATATGGTGGGAAAGGAGATCCTGTTAGCCATGTTTCTGCATACACAACCTTATGTAATTTGACTTCATTTTTTAGGATAAACTCTTGGATAATATCTTCCCTAGATCATTGAAAGACACTGCCTTGGAATGGTTTTGTTCCTTATCAAATAACTCAATACATTCATTTAATGAACTTATTGATGCCTTAATCATTTCCAAGTGCACATGGGTCCTAAGATGACCTTAGCAAATTTAATGAGATGTAATTAAAAATATGATGAAAAGGTCACAAACTTTATCGCTCATTATCAATTTCTTTATTCATAAATCAACATTAAGATTCCCGATCTTGATCTTCAACGAATGTTCATTGAGAATTTGCAAAATAAACTTCAAGATAAGATCAAGATTATGAAATTTCCCTCCTTCACAAATTTGTCTACTACCCTTCATGATTACCAAAATTTGGTTAGTAGTCATGAAGTGAAGACTCCCTCTAGCTGTCTTGAAAAGTATGAATTTGTGCCTCAAAACAACTATCAACCATTCAAGAAAAAAATAAGGGAATTTTACAACTTAATCCCCCTCAACCAACTCAACATGTTGAGAACCAAGGGTCTGCTATAAAGATGACAAATCCATACACATTTGGAGATAGAAATAGACAATTCACCCCTTTACTTGATACCCTTCATAATGCCATGTTGCAACTCTTAAACAAGAACTTAATTTCCTTACCTTTTGTTAGAGCTCCTAATCCTACTAAGCCTTTACCTTGAAACTATAGACAAAATACCTATTGCCATTTTCATCGACAAAATGGACATGATACAGAACATTGTAATTGCCTTAAACATATTGTGCAAGACCTCATTGATTCTAATCACATTCAAATTGGTGGTGTTAATGATCATATAATAACTCTATAGATCCTCCTAACCAAAACTTGAAAATATTTACTAATCCTATGCCAAACCATAACATCTCCTTTTTCAAAGCTAGTGAAACTAAGAATGATGTAATGAATGTTGACATAGATGATAAAAACATGAAAGACAATGTGGAAAGTTCTATGGATAAGATAGTGTTGGAAGCTCAATGCTTCCACCCCTCAGTCAATGTTGACCACATGATTTATGAAATGGTTTAACAACCTCCCATGGATCCTTAATTTGGGATAGTAGTGGATTCCTGATAGGTCGACCTTTTGGGAATACGACTAGATCAACTCCCAACAAGCAGTATCAAAGTGGGGGTTGTGGGTTTGAATCTCGTGGTTGCACTAGGGGGATTCTTGGAAGCTTGACACTTCCACCCCTCAATCAACATTGACTACGTGACTCACGACATGGTTTAATAGCCTCTCATGGATCCTTAGTTTGGGACAGTAGTGGATTCCTGACAGGAAGAACTTTTGGGAATAATGGCTAGCTCAACTCCCAATTCTATAGTTGTAACCATTAAAGTTCAACCTCATAAGGGACTAACCAAAATTCCCCTTGACATTACTTTATCACAACATGAAATAATCAAACATGCACCCGATGGTCCTCTTTACATACCTGGAGGAATAAATGACAAGCCTACTAATGGGATATTAATTGATCGGGAGTTTGTGTAGAGAATGTGAACATTGAAGAATTATTTTTTGTACATGAGATTTATCAAGATACTTATGAAAAATTGAAATATGGATCAAAATGCATAATGGTTTTGGTTGCCCTACGATAAGTTTGATTTAACTCTTCCTTTAAAATTTGGACCAAAAACATTGTGTCTCATTATCCATCATCCCATTATCGGACCAATTTCATGTGAAGTTAGGCTACCCATGGCTTTGCTCCATGAAAGTTATCCTGTCAGTAGTGCATAAATGCTTAAAATTTCCATTTGGAAATGAGATTCTTACTATGCATCATAGTGGCTTTAATCTTGTGTCTTCTTGTGGGAATTTCTCATTGGATTTATTTTGGCTCGAACATATAGAACCTATTTTAAGGAAAAATGCATAGCAAAATTATCCCTTATTAATATTCCTGAACCCACGATTGAGCCTTCTATCTTTGATGAAACCATGATTGAACCAAAAGACAGGTTCCAAGTAACCAAGACCAAAACATAGCAAATCCTCCATCTATTTCATATAAGAGACCATGAGATAACCAAACAAGTGCCATTGTACCTCCTAAAATCAAACAAGTTTATAAAGCTAAAGAGAAAGTGGTTGAACAACCTCCCATGGTTCCTTTCGTTCCTCCCTTAAGGGGAAGAAAAGAAGCCTATGGTTGATAAACCCACTCCTACACAATCGCAACTTGAAAATTGAACGAAAAGAAACTAAAATGATAGAGAGTGTAGGCGTAGACGTTGTGCTATTGCTCATTTGTTGCAAGAAAAATAAGAAAATAACAACATAGAAAATCAAAATCCAAATGTACCTCAAGCAATGCATGATGATCCTCTAGCTTCATTAAGACAAGAAAATCCTAAACCTTGACTACAACAAGAACAAGCACCTTCTATGGATATTATCGTTAGACCTTCTGTTGTGATTTACTTGGATGATGATAATGAGATGGCTAAAATTGATGAGGATGTGCATAAAAAGTTAAATTTATTTTTTTCCTCTTCCATGAGCTTAAATGATAACAATTGTGATGATCCTCCCACAAAGAGTGATTCACCATGTGTTGAACTTGGTGATTGTCCTAGTTTGGCACTTGACATTGTCCCTTTGGCTAGTTTCCCACCTTTCGCATACAATGAATAAGATTGGGATGCAACCAACCTACTAAGACATATTCCATCATAACAAATTTGACCAGCCACAAACCCTAACACAACTAGGTTTTACCCAAGGCAACAAAATATCTACATCAAGATAAAAATTTGGCCAGATCCTAAGAAGACATCCATCATAGATGATCCTAACATCCATGCCAGGCCCCCATACAAGCAATGAAGAAAACCCAAAAAACTAGCAACAAATCATGGCAAGGAAGAGATCTCTGATATAAAGGAAACTTGCAATCCATAAAGAAGCATGGGCAGCATATCATCCCAATGAGATTTAATGAACATAGCATTGAAGATCATCTGTGTTCTCCCAAAGATCAAATCAAGTCATCAAAAGAGTTGTTGCAACATTAATGGCATTCTTGTGAAAACACATCAAACACGGGTAAAGAAAAATGGTCAAGCTAGAAACAACAGCTGAAAAAGCATTAAATGGTCCACAAGCCTGAAAAACTATCCATGTCAGAGATTGGACTTTAGTCATTCTTTATACCTCATACTCATCATCGACATCAACATCAAGCTTTAGACATCGGGCATGAGGCTTACCGCTTACCACTAAGCAAGGAAAATCATAGGAGGAAAGGGAAAATGTCGAAGCCCAAAAGGACTCATTGGATGTTATAGATTCAGGGTTGGGATTACATATTATCGCTCACCGTGAAGCTGTAAAGCATAAAGGGCAAGACCGATCCACGATTCCTAAAAAATTGACAATCGTCTTTCAAAGAACTCTTTGGGGATCGGGGATTAGATGGCGGGATTACCTCTTACCATAACAAATGGTATGATATAAAGGGGAAGCTTGATGTCTGATCCCTGACAAACTAACACTTAGTCAATTTTTGCAAAAATAGACCTTGAGAGGGAGACCTAAGGCTTAGAGAAAAAATGGAAATTCTTAAGGAAAAAGATAGAGGAAGAAGGAATTTTGGGTGTCGGGTGTTGGGAGGACGCCTTATGTCATACTTGTAATGGAGGTAAAGGGTAAAGGGGAAGATCGATCCCCGATTCCCAAAAGAAAACACTTAGTTGTTTTTCCAAAATCACATCGGGGTTTAGGGGTCACAAAGAATGAATTCCTCTTACCTTAGCAAAGGTAAGAGGTAAGAGGTAAGGCTAAAGCTCGATCCCCAAAAAATTGACACTTAGTCAATTTTGAAGAGATTGGGGGGGAAGAAAAAAGGAAGGAAGGAAAGAGGAAGAGGGAGAGGGTAAGGGCTAAGATTTATGGGTGAAACATAAAAATATAGGAAGAGAAATGGAAAGAAAGGGAGAAGATGAAGGAGATCGGGGGCAACAAAGGAAGGATGCAAGGAAGCAAGCAATTGACAACCTGAAAGCCCAAAAATACAACACTTAGCCACTTTGGGATTTTAAAATGGATCTTCAAACAAGGGAATTTTGCAACTTATAGAAGCTCTTGAGCATGATACACCATTAAGATCCTTTAGATTAGTTATAATTGATGGGTGTCACAAAGGGAGTGGCACAAGCTGAAAATAGTGCCACTAGGGATAAAGAAAATATTGTAGCTAGTTCCCTTTCTCAATAAGAAGTAGAGGAAGAAAATGTTTGTTTCATTTCCTTAATACAACCAAAATGGTTAGAAGTTGCATGAAAAGAGTGGCAACATGATCATAAAATACATAGTCTCATTCTAAAACTTCAACATGACCCATCTTATGTCGATAAGTATGTTTGGAAAGAAGATTCATTATGGTACAAAGATATAATATTTTTATGTAAAAATTCTCACTTAAAAGAAGACATATTATCTCAAATGCATGATTCGGCAATAGGAAGAAAATTAGGGTTGCTAAAGACCTATCATCATATAAATAAAGATTTATTTTGGGAAGGTCTAAAAGGAGATGTCAAGACATTCATGGTTGAATGTTTGATATGCTAAAGAAGTAAAGGTGAAACAATAAATAATCTAGGCCTCTTACAACCTTTAGGAATTCTAACACAACATTGGGAGGAAATATCAATGAACTTCATTACAGGTCTTCCAAAAGCTAATAATCTTGATGTAATTTTGGTTGTTGTGGATAGACTCACCAAGTATGTATTATTTTGCGGAATCTCTCATCTATTTCATGCAAGTAACGTGGATGAAATATTCTTGGAAAATGTAAAAAAACTTCATGGAATTCCCACAATCATAGTGAGTGATCGTGACCCTATCTTAACTAGCATTTTTTGGATAAACTTATTTACATGGGGTACAAAACTAGCACATAGTTATTATCATCCACAACTAGATGGCTAAACAAAAATTATGAATAAATGTTTAGGAGGATATTTACATTATTTTTCCTTCGATAAACAAACACAATGGTCCAACTGGCTACCATTAACAAAGCGGTGGTACAACACATCATTTCACACATCTACCAAAATGAATCCATTTAAGGCTCTTTATGGCTACCCTCCACCATCTGCTACTTCTTATTTACAATATCATTCTAAGGCTCATGCAATACCAGACCATAATCAACACCAACAAGAAATACTACAAATTCTTAAGGATAATTTATTTATGGCTTTGTGTTGTAGAAAAAAGTACCCTTTGCTTCACATGGGATTAATTCATGATAAAGTAGACTTATTGAGGCCTTGATTTAGGTGTTGCGAGGCATTTAATGCATCCACATTAGGTCTTGACCATTGAAAATTAAATAAAATTAATTTAATGACATCTTGTGAAGGTGTTGTGAAGTGTTGTAAGACATTTCTACACTCTTCTAAACTTTATTAATTACAATTCACCTAAAAATCACCTTTTTATTCATCAACAAGTCCTATTTTGAAGTATTGTAAAGTCTTGTAACAAGATTTTATGCTTTTCTAGGCACATCTTCACTATTTATCCCTTTTTCATGCTTTATTTGACCCCTTTATGTTCTCATATGCTTAATTAAGTGTATTTTTTAGTATTATCCTGACAAACAACATTAAATACAACATATTTCCTGACACACATTTTTTAGGTCCTAGGTGGGACCCATTCGCCATGGGTGGCGAATGAGTCCCCCTTGGCCCCAAATTCAAAATAGTTTAAATTTCCTTTTTGGATTTTATTCAAAAACACTTGATGTCGGCCTGTGATGAGGTATGAATGGTTAACTAAGGCACAAGTGTGTATAAATATGTGATTTTCACCTCATTTTGACATCTATCTCTCTTATCTTCTTATCTCCTTATCTTTCATCTATTCATGCATTGACTTAATTCATCTATCAAGCAAGCTAAATCTTTCACATTGCAATTCATCAATTTAGCTTCCTAAGACATTCAAGGGCAGATTCTACATGTTATGTTGTAGAATTTCAAGATCAATCATCATGGCTAGGTAATCTATTCCATTATTGCATATTTCATTCTATTCTTTCACCATTTTGGTTTAATTACCTAAATAAAGTTTGACCAAGGCAAACCCCCATGCCTTAACCATCAAAAATTATCTTTCTCTTCTTATGTGTTTGTAGATTTAGGTCCTTTGGAAGCTTGGAAATCATTGAAGATCAATTTGCAAGGTTGTTAAAGTCCTCTCTTCATTCAACAAGTGAGAGAATCAACAAAAAGTCATATTTAGACCTGAATCTGATAATTTCATAAGTAGACACTTGTAGAAAGCATAAGTGCAGATCTAGCTACACAATCAATTCCATATTTTGTAGATTCCTGTAGGTGGACCCATGGTGAATGAGTCCCACTTGTAGGCCTGAAAAGTGATTTTGTCAGAATTCAACTCCCGACAGTCAGAAACCTGTTTCCAAAACTTTTCATTAGAAGCAGGACTAATTCACCATGCATGGCGAGTCAATCCCAATGGCCATTAACAGTGACTTCTGGAACCTTCCAGAACCTTCCAGTAATAGTAATATGCCTCCAGGTGCACTCGAATCAATCTCATTCATTTCTATTTTCATTTGTTTAAGTTTCTAGTTCATATTTGCAATCAACACTATGTTTTCTAGCATCCTGCATTAGATTAGTTTACATTCATTTATTTTCATTTGTAAGCATTTCAACACATCTACACACACTTCACATCAATATTCTATCCATCCTTACATTAATCTTGAGTGAAACATTGTTCATTTTGGGACCCATCTTTCTCCTTTTAGGTGAAAAACCTTAGAAGTGCTAGAAAGAAAGTAGGTCCCAAAATCCTTTGTTTCATTTTGGTGAACCTATTCCTTAAATCCCCTCTTTTCTACTTTTGGAGTCCATTAATCATCCTAGAGTTTCTTGCATTGCATTTTGCATTAATTAGCTTGCATTCTAGGGTTTCATTTTTGCATGAGTAAAAGTGCATAATATTTGCATTTTTGCATCTTTAATCATTGAAAAGATCTGAAATTCTGCATTTTTCATTTAGAACTGCGTCATAGCACTCATAACACATCAAAATTAGTTACAAATTTCTAAAAATTTTGAAAAAAGTCCATACTGGGATTGATTCACCACCCTGGGTAAATCAGTCCCTTCTGACCCCCTGTAATGCCCTGCCACGCAACCGAACCCTTAACAAATATTTAATCATTGCACTAACCTTAATTTCCAAAATACAATTAATTCCTTTTTGCTCGACATCACGAAAGAGAGAAACTATATAATAAAAGGGAAATTTGTCGATTTAATCACCTATGTTAGGATTTCCTAAATCCAAACCAAACTATGACATATTGCATGAAATCAATTTAAATAATTAACGTTAATTAAAATCAAAAGCCTAAACTAATTGTTTTCTTCCAACTTCCTCGATTACAACTAATGATCAAAATCAATTTTCTAAAAACATCTCTCTCTTATAAAATCAATGTTTGCAACATTAAATAAAATAACCCTATTAAAATTAATATATTTAAATATAGATATATATTAAGCATATATACAATTATATACTCAACGTATATACAATTATATGTATATATGTTAAATATATATATATATCATTCAAATATATATTTTTACAAAAATAATTTAAAATTTCAACTCATTTAAATCCAAACCCCACTTAATTAAAATATATAATAATAAAACATTTATTTAAATTATAATATATTATATAAATATATAACATATATATATAATATAAAATAAAATAAAATAAAATAAAATGAAATAAAAATTTAAAATTCAATAAAAAATAAAAATGAAATGCCCAAACTTAGGGCATGCAGGCCCCTCCCCATCGGCGGTGGCTTGTGTGCTATGCACACAGCCCGCCTCCCTCCTGGGTGGTGGCCTATGTGCTATGCACATAGTCTGCCTCCCTTTGGGGCACGGCCTATGTGCTTCACACATAGCCTGCCTCCCCTGAGGCTGGGCGGTGATGGGGTTGGCTTCCCTTGCCTCCCCACCAACCAAATATATATATATATATATATATATATATATTATTTATTTTCTATTAACACTTAAATTTTATTTTTTTAAAATAAAACAGAGCATATAAACCCTCTGTTCTGGTAATTTCCAGAACATGGTTTATGTGCTAAAATTTTATCCAAAACAATTCTTTCCAAAAAAAATAAGATAGACCCACTATGCACAATATAGGTATATAGAATATACATATATAAAATTAAACATAAAATCTCCATTTTTAGCCAAACTGTGCAATTGTACAACAAAATTTTGTAACAAGAAATAAATTTGTCAACACACAACTGGGTTTTAATTTCAGTTTGAAATGAAATTTTCTTTCGGTTCCCTTTCAATTTTTCCATTGTTTGATTCTTGTTTTGATTTTCTTTCCCAAAATTTCAACAAAGTTTGCAAGTTTTGAAACAAATTCACATGGGTTTTCATTGAAATTCCAAACAACATTTCAAAGATTTTCCAACAGCATAACAAAGATTTGAAACTCATTCAAAATGAAAACAAAATCAAAGAGGGAACCTGGTTTTTTCTCCAAAGCTTGAAGAACTCAAATGGTGCTTCCAAATCTTTTTCCAGCCCACCCAAGAATTTCAATCTTCTTCTTCAAATCCAAATCAAGCCACAAAAAAAACTCTCCACCAAAATTGAAAAATTGAAAAAAATATGAAATAGAAAATTGTTCAAATAGAGTTTTCCCCAAATTTAGTAAAACCCCTAAAATATCCCATCCACCAAATTTATTGCAATTTTGGGGATATTTCCATTTCTTTTAAAATTTAAAACAAATTTACTTTCCAATTGAAATTACATGCATTTTAGAAATTTCTTTTCACAAAAGAATTCAAAATTTGTAAAGAATTTATTTTATCTATAATTTCCAACAAGTGCAATTTAAAACATATTTTCATTTTTTAATTTAAATCAAAATATCTATAATGTCAAAACAACTAACTTAATTTAATTTATCACCATTAACTTAATTAATCAATAAACTAAATTTAATCCAAGATTAGATTATTTTATTAATTAAATTAAATTAATCAATAAAATAAATAACATTTCAACATTGCAACTAGATATATTTAATCATCATTTTAACTACACCCGCCATTTAATAACCTTTATAATATGAAATTAAATAAGTAACCAAGGTGAAATGGAGCACATTAAAACAACTAAACCCGACTACAACCCAACGACACACTATAATTAGGGTGATGACTTGGCACGAAAAACCTAGCTACTATCTCTCAATCGATAACTGTTGGTCAATGGACACGCTCAAACCTGTGAAATCAGGTGGAGTCAATTTCATGTACCTGTCAACCTGCGAACAAAGAGCATATCGAACATGCATATATATAACATAATAAACACACCGTGAAGAGGAAATAGCGGAATCGTAGGGCACTCGCAAGTGAGTGATGAGATCTCGTCCCCTTCACCAATACACTCATCATAGACTGACAGTTCCATCATAAACAAATATCTCATGCAATAATGTGTTACAATAACTAATCATCATTACACCAAATTAAAATATGTCAAATAAAGAATTAGATAAGATACATCACAACACACAAATAGACTATCACTCTATAAAAAATGATCAAATAGCACACCCATGATAAAGTATCTCGAGAACCAAAAAACACATCCAAGCAAACAAGGATATACTGTCCATCCAGAAAGCAAAACAGAGGGGTATTACATCCTCCCCCCTAGGGTCAGGCTTACTCCTGGAAGCTTGCAAGTACCCCTAGTACAAACTTCATAAAATCACACATAATCAATGGTTCTAAAATTGACCCACTCCATATCTCAACATAAAAATAACAGCAACCCGTGCTATAATCAACCCAACCAAGTACATTGCCAATCTATACAAATCAACATGGTGAAGCAACCACCAACCAAATCTCCAAAACACATATCCATGGATTAACATACATAATACACATATGCACCAATAAACATCACCGGGAATCATCACAAGGCCACACATAGTGTGATATCATTACAATGTTTACTCAAGACAAGGTATGCCACATTATCACTTCAACATTCATTTAACATTTTGTGTTTTGAATCCAGGTACAATAATTTAACATCTACATAATTTTTTAAGACTCAACAATAAATTTGGGGACTATAGGCCTCACCAACAAGATGCACCTATTATGAAATTATCATTAACATGCAATGGTTTCACTAATCCCTTTTCTCTAAACTTTTACTTACTGCAAAACAATTTTATATTCATATTATACATTTTCCATGATTATGAATGCAACTTGGGGACTTAGGTCTTTTACCCAAGGTTTGATCTAATAAAACAAACCTTCATGAATACATAAGCATTTTCTCATAAGATACAACATACCATGGGTTTCAATACACCACACACTCAAGGACAAACATCTTCGTTAAACCAATGGAAAGAGAGAGAAGACAAGAGATAATTACAGTTCTAACATAGGCACGAATGCAATCATGGTTTCATCATCACACGATCACTTTCACACAAATGCATCAATCATATGAGAGTATGCACAAATCTCTATGAACTAACAACATGATCATTCATTTTCTATTACCATATTTTATAATTTCAAAACAATATAACATGCAAAAGCAACTCCAAAACCACATAGGGTCAATCAGGGAATCACTTGCACAATGAGGTAAAGCACAAGAAAAAATGCATCAGATACTTGCATGGTGAAGAATAAACAACAAGACTCCAGGAGAGAATATACACCAAAGGAACTTCTTGGCACCCTCAAGGTCAAACAGACCTTCCTACAACATGAGCTGAGAAACCAAGCAAGGGTAATTTTAGGCAACACATGTCACCTGCAACCCACCAACAAGCTAATGTCTAACATGCTCACCCATAACATAGGATAGAAGGGAGTAATCGATCTCAACCTTGAAAGACTCTCAACCAAGGGAATCGCTCCAATCCTAAAGGGTAAGGCAAGACCTAGGGGGCATCATTCCTCCACAACTCAAGACAAGGTTGGAAAACTCAACCCTCTAAAAC
Source organism: Sequoia sempervirens (assembly GCA_007258455.2). Taxonomy (NCBI): domain Eukaryota; kingdom Viridiplantae; phylum Streptophyta; class Pinopsida; order Cupressales; family Cupressaceae; genus Sequoia; species Sequoia sempervirens. Next base: position 200,572,318 of record VDFB02379711.1, on the reverse strand, counting down.
GCCATACTAAGGCACTCAAGGCAAGAGGTCCTATGACTATGTCGCCCCAACAAGCACTTGGAACACCCAACAAACACACTACAACCACACTCAAGGACCACTCAAGGGTCACAACTCTTTACACAACGAAAGAACCATGCATCAAGAATGAGACCAATCAAAACACACTTCTTGGTAGGCTCGCAGGCCTAACTAACCCCCACCAAATCATTCATCAACAAGACATGCAAGGGAAAAAGTAACAACAAAACTGGTTGTCGTCCACCACACACACAACACACCAAATTCACACACTACACAATTCTCCATAATGCATTCTTCCAGTAGGAAGGATATCAATGCATTGTACACTACACCGAGGATCCTATCCTTTCCACTAGTTTCTTGCACCATTGGACCTACACCATGTAACAACAACTTCTGGGTAGATAAGTGAGATCAACCCAAAAGGGAAACATAACTAACAAAAAAAGCACCTAGGTCAATGCCATGGCTTATAGTGCCCAGAGTATAACCTACGCAACTAACAGCTTAGTGGGTTCCACATTATCCCAGAGTACCCAGTGTTTAAACCTAGGCTCTAATACCATGTGTAATGCCCCGCCATGCAACCCTAACCCTAAACAAATATTTAATCATTGCACTAACCTTAATTTCCAAAATACAATTAATTCCTTTTTGCCCGACATCACGAAAGAGAGAAACTACATAACAAAAGGGAAATTTGTCAATTTAATCACCTACATTAGGATTTCCTAAATCCAAACCAAACAATGACATATTGCATGAAATCAATTTAAATAATTAACGTTAATTAAAATCAGAAGCCTAAACTAATTGTTTTCTTCCAACTTCCTCGATTACAACTAATGATCAAAATCAATTTTCTAAAAACATCTCTCTTATAAAATTGATGTTTGCAACATTAAATAAAATAACCCTCTTAAAATCAATATATTTAAATATAGATCTATATTAAACATATATACAATTATATATATATGTTAAATATATATATCATTTAAATATATATTTTTACAAAAACAATTTAAAATTTCAACTCATTTAAATCCAAACCCCACTTAATTAAAATATATAATAATAAAACATTTATTTAAATTATAATATATTATTTAAATATATAACATATGTATATATAATATAAAATAAAATTAAATAAAATAAAAATTTAAAATAGAATAATAAAAAAAATGAAATGCCCAAACTTAGGGCACTTAGGTCCCTCCCCACCGGCGGCGGCCTGTGTGCATCCCTTTGGGGCGCAGCCTATGTGCTTCGCACACAACCCGCCTCCCCTGAGGCTGGGCGGCGGTGGGGTTGGCTTCCCCTGCCTCCCCACCAACAAAAAAAATAAAAATTATATTATTTATTTTCTATTAACACTTAAATTTTATTTTTTAAAAATAAAACAGAGCATATAAACCCTTTGTTCTGGTAATTTCCAGAACATGGTTTCTTTGCTAAAATTTTTATCTAGAACAATTCTTTCCAAAAAAAATAAGATAGACCCACTATGCACAATATAGGTATATAGAATGGGTAAGTGCACCAAGATGGTTCCCAAAAAGGGGGCTTAAGTGGCCACTTTTTTTTCTAAAATTAGGAAATACTGACCTTGGACATGAAATTGAGGATAGTTACACTCAAAATTTTGAGATGAACAAAAACAAGGATCGAAGTGCTCCGAGTCTACTTTCTAAACTACTAATTTATTTTGAAAATGGTTGAGATTAAGGGGTTCAAAAGAGGGACGTACACAAATTGGTGCAATTTTTGTCAGAAAACATAACATAGCAACTCTTGTACGACTTGAGCACGGTGAACTTTTTTGTAGTATTTTTAAAATCACTATGGTCAAAAGTTAGCTAACAGTATCTAGTTGATGCACGAATTTTCTGATAATTTTTTAATGAATATTTGATTTTTTACTAATTTTCTAAGTGGGCACTTCCTGAAAAGCAGAATTTTGGCCATGCTCCCCCTAAATTTTTTTGAAATTAATTGATTTTTTTTTATTTTTATTTTTAAATTGTAGAATAGAGTCTAGTTTCTAAAAATGTAATTTATTTGAAATTTTGATGAACGGTTAACTTATAACGAACAAAAAACCAAACACTATTTTTTGGCGAAAAAGAGATAAAAACAAAATAAATTATGGATGAAAGGCTTAACATTGTTAAAAAGTGAAAAAAATTACATCGTTGGATAGCTAAGAGAGAACCTAACATTACCCATGTGTTTTCTTTTGTCGATATTGAACCAGATGCAATCCTGATGGTGAGCACGAACTCGATTATGTGAAAAGATTGTAGAATTTGCAAAAACACGTCTCTGGTCATTGGGAATGCCCTCCAAGCCTTTGGGTTGGTATTCCAAGGCAACTACCAATGCTAAGGCTCAGGGATTCCCAAAGAAAAATATAATGCACTCGCATTATTTCCTAGTTTTGACATTTTCCTTATCTGTGATACATGCCAAGCAAGACATAACGTGCTCACGTTATGTCTTCATTAATGTTATGTCTTCGTTAATGTTAATGTATGTATATATCCTTGTATGTATGTATGCCTATATGTATTAGTGCATGTATATTGTATGGATGTAGGATTTTATGTACATATGTATTATGCTTGTATGTATTTATGTATGTCTTTAGAGGGGGGGAGAATTTTAAGAGAGAGAGAGAGAGAGAGTTGTCTAGGTAGGGTGGGATGGGGAAAGGGGGTGGAAGTGAGTTTAAAAGAGAGGGAGTGGGAGAAAAGGGGTTAGAGTGAGGGGGACTTAGCTAGGTAGGGTGAGAGGGAGAGACTTTAGAGATAGGTAGGGAGAGGGAGTGGGAGAGAGTGAGAGAGGGTGGGAGAGAGTGGGAGGAAGGGATGAAGAGAGTAGGAGTGGGTGGGAGAGGGTGTGAGAGTGGGAGGGAGG
>VDFB02379711.1:200523068-200563760 GCA_007258455.2 Sequoia sempervirens | reverse complement strand
CCCTCTCTCCCACTCTCCCACTCTCTCCCACCCTCGCCCATCCTATCTGATGCTCTTTGATTCTCTCCCATGTTCTCCCACTCTCAAATAACTCTCTTCCACCTTCTCCCACTCTCTCTGACTCTCTTCCACCTATTAGAACTGTAAAATTATGGATATTTTACATGTTGTTCATGCTCATAATTTTCCAAAGAAGTCCTACCATGAGCATATTTTCCCCTTTTTGGCCATATAATCCTAAGAAATCCATCTAGGTTTGAGTATTTTAAATTATAGTCCATATCGGCATGAGATTATCAAGGTCTCCCCAGCCCATAATGCATTCTTGTTAATATACATTTGTTGTTGCCTATCGACAAGACCTTAGGGATGTCACAGTGATCAAAATTTACCTACAAGCACCTATCAGCATGACATACATATTTTCTCGGCAACAGAAGATTCATATCAGCCAGATAAAGACTTCGGGGTGAGGTCTTACCAATCGCATTATGTCTCATCAACTAGCTTTGAACGATGTATCACTAGGAGCTATGTCTTCGGTATGTGGTGTTGCCGAACGATTCATGTCTTACCAACTAGTGATAGAAGGGGCTTATGGGTGGGAAATTTTTCATTGGAGAAAGGTCTTGGCGAATGCATTGGGTCTCGCCGACAAAACACAAAAAGATTCTATCAGTGTGAGGATTCCTGTCACTGAGACATATAAGCTTTCTTGCCGATGAAACAACATATCGGCGTGACATTCGAGTCGGTAAGACTGTATAACCTTACCCTGATAACCTTTGGTAGAGCACATTCACATTATCAGCGAGACCAGAGCCACTCGCCAGACATCTCTCCGATGCAAAAGTTTCTCATCGAGATGTATATCCTTATTGGCATTCAGTGAGATAATAAGATCTCGCCAAGACCTCATGCCGATAACCACTTGTCTGGCCGAAAAATGTCCACGTGCACATGGTCGGTGAGACAAGACCCATTTGGTGACACCACATACCGAAGACATAACTCTTGCTGATACATCGCTCTATGTGCTAGTCACTGAGACATAATGCAAAAGGTAAGACCTCACCCCCAAGTCTTTGTCTGGCTGAAAATAATCCTTTTGAGTCATCGAGACAATAAAAATGTCCTGCCAATAGGCACCTGTGTATGAATTTCAATCGCTGTGACATCCCTGAGGTCTTGCCGATAGGCAATGACAAAAGTATATAAAAAAAATGCATTATGGGTCAGGGAGACCTTGATAATCTCATGCCAATATGGACTATTATGTGAAATACTCAGACATAGATGGATGAAAATGGGATGAAAATGGGTAGAATGTGAGAAAAATATTATTTTGAGAGGCCCTGAGCATACGGTGAGGACTCGAATGGAAACTTAGGGATATGAAAAGCTTGTGAAATTATTCATAATTTTACAGTTCTAACAGGGGTTGGGAGGGAGAGGGTTGAGAGAGGGGGATATAGAGACCTAACAGAGGGAAAGGGGGTAGGAGGGAGAGGGTTGAGAGAGAGAGACCTAAGAGAGGAAGAGGGGGTAGGAGGGAGAGGTTTGAGAGAGAGAGAACAAATGTGAGAGGGGGTAGGGAGGGAGAGGGTTGAGAGAGAGAGACCAAGAGAGGAGAGCAAGCAGGAGGAGAGGCTGAGAGGAGAGAGAGATACCTCCTAGGGAGAGGGGTAGGAGGAGAGGTTTGAGAGAGAGAGATACCCCTGTGAGGGAGAGGGTTGAGAGAGAGAGACCTAAAGAGGGAGAGGGAATGAGGGAGAGGTTTGAGAGAGAGAGAGACCTAACAAAGGGAGAGGGTAGGAGGGAGAGGGTTTAGAGGGAGAGAGAGACCTAATAGAGGGAGAGGACAGAGAGAGAGACCAACAGAGAGAGGGGTAGGAGGGAGAGGGTGAGAGAGAGAGACCTAAGAGAGGATAACCATTCAAAGACTTCCACCTTTGTTCATGATATTGCTTACTATTATGCTTTTGATAGATTTTTTCCAAGCATCCATAGCTTGTTGAAAGACTTGTTTTAGGCTTTCACCATAGCAAACCGTGAAACACTTGAATATTTGACAAAATGCTTTGGTAGACATGTATGAAAAATGTGGTAGTATAGACAAGGCAATGAATTGTTTGGAAAAAATGCCTCAAAGAAATGTGGTCTCATAGAATGCATGACAACCAAATGCAATTGGCAACAAGCTCCTAGTTATTTGTTATGCAATGTGAAGTAATTGCATAATGCTTAGGTTGACTTTGTAAAAACTATATTGTAATTGAAATTTTGTCATCTATCCATCTAGTTATTAGTTATGAAAGTGAAGTAATGCTTTAGTTTGAAAGATGTGCAATAAATGTAATCAACGTTATGAATATAAACTACAAAAATCTATTTTTACTAAGTTACCATTCAGTTTGGGTTCGGGATCGAGTTCGAGAACCCGGTTACCGGTTCGGGAATTTTTTTTTGGGTTGGGTTCATTTTGGGTTCGATCATACAAAAACATATAAAAATCAGAAATATATACATATTTGCAGTAGTAATCAAGTTCAAAATATACCACCATATTAATAGTCAAATAACATAGCAAAAATACACCACCACTTTCATAGTGAAATATTAAAATATTAGTGATCTACTCAAATGTCATGATACAAAATTATAAATTAAAGTTCAAACATAAAACTTTCAAGTGTTTACAATTAGCCATTATTGATCATTGATCAATCTGAAAAGTGTGAACATTTTTCTGTGTGGAAGGAAAACAAGAAAACATTGTTACATAATTATTTACATTGTGAAAGAGCCAAAACCTTTTTCTTGTAGATTGTAGAAGAATCTCAATGATTTTTTGGGTGTCCTTGCCTTGGAACAGAACTATCCTGAGCCATGAATGATTGACCAGGAACTGTGAGAAAGAAATAAGATAAATCACATGCAACTTGTTGTATTTTCTTTCCTTGGGAAAAAAGGGTAAAGTTTGTTTTTCAGGGAGAATCTCCTTTAGAGTTTGAATGCATTAATAATTTTCAAGATAGACTTAGCTAAATATGTCATCTAGGTGTGAAGCTTTTAGGTAAAATGTTTGCTTCTTAAAATTTTGTTCAAAATTCAAGATGCAGACTCTCTTCCCTTAGGGAAGAGAAGGCCTTTCAAACCTAACACTCTTATGCAACAATTCTTAAGTTCTTGTTGATGCAGTATTAGATGCAAAGTTTCAAAATAGGCATGGTTATATAAATTCTCATCTCATGACTATCATTGCATCAAATTAAGAATTTTCAATCCTTTATGGTCTAGACAAGAGAAGTATGGAGTAATGTTCCAATGCTAAAGTATTATTGTGAATCTCTTTGGTGTGAGTGGTTCAAAAATGAGGAATCTGTCTTCTGCACTAAATGAGAAATATTCACAATATGTGCTAGGAAGGAATACGTCCATAAGATCGAGTATGCAAGAACTAAGAATTGCAAAATTGGCTTACATTTGACTTCCAAACACATAAATTTTCACACTTTTCGATGTTCACACGTAAGTCAAAAAATATATGTGCGTAAGTTGTAAAGTATACACTTGAATACACGTAACTCACATCTATTGAACCATGAATTTATAATTTGCAAATATGGACACCATCAATAAAAATATTTGTATTAAGCAAATAGCCATGTACGCATACATCAATATATGTTGATATAAGTATAAAATATAGTTACAAAATAGCCATATAGACTTACGAGAATGCCATATAGGCATTCAATGTCAAATATATCCAATACAAAATATGTACAAAATTCCATGTAGGCATACAACAAAGGGCTCTGTACATTCAAAATTCATCTCCATGCTCTGGTTCAAATACAATTTTCTTTCCCTTTGTTGGGCGATCCCATGGCGATAAGTCTGTCACCCATTTTTGCTATGCTCGAGGAATGCTGCCTGCTCCTCCTAGTGTTTAGCTTCTAGTGAAGTTTCAACTATTACAATAAGAAGTAAAGACATTAATATATAGAAATTACATTATAAAAATTAATATATTTAACAAAATAATCACTTACGGCCATCTCACGATCACTCTCCTCGATGGAAATATTTGCACGTTGATGCTCAAGCATGCTCAAGCCCTGTATAAACCATCCAAATAGGAATTAAACTAGGAATCAATAATGGTTTGATTTTTCACTAGAACTAGTTCATCTATAACAATAAATGTAAATTGAAATTTAGTAATTTGCCTCATACCTCCCTCTATCAGAGCCATCGAGGATTGTATAGCGGAGGAAACACCAATATCCATTTCCCTCGTAATGTTTGGCAGTGTTTTTGTCACCAACATCTGAAAATAAAATAACAAATTATTCAATCACAAAAAGTTACAATAGCGATCCATGTGATGACTTATAATGTATGAGATCTAACAAACAAAATTTTGAGTACAAGTATTAAATAGATATATTTCTGGTTATTAGTTATCAAATTTGAAGTAATGCTTTTATTTTGAATGATCTGTGTAATGCAACGTAAGGTCAACAATATGAATATAAACTACACAAATCTATTAAACTTAGAATTCATTACTTAAGTTCTCTTTAAATTCTATATTACCTCCGTGAACGTTTGATCAAATCTACTGGCACTTGGAGGTGTTTCCTTGAAACCTCCAATAGTACCCTATTCAACATCCAAAATCACATATTAAAATACCATTCGTAAAACAATGCTATTAACACATGTAATAAATTTATAATTGTTTACTAACTTTACATACCCCATCGATAGGTGTACTGCAGAAATAAGTAGGTGGATGACTGGTGTATCCAACTCTACACTATGACCCTACAATTTTATTAAAATAATAAAACTAAATTAGTTAATCTTTCATTTCACAATCAAAATTTAATAAATTAAATTCAATGAACATGATGAATTTTACCTGAGTGTCAATGCCATATGCATCATGCAAAATGTCAGCCATCCTCTCCATCCTCGTAGATGCATATGGATCAGGCTACGTAGTAGCATATGGATCCTACGTAGCACCCTCTTGAGTTTCGGTAGGGTCATACGAACAAGTCGCCCCACAAGATTGACACACATGGGTTCAAAGGCCACCACCTGAAGATTCCCCTAGATGGCGCTATAAAATAGGGCTAGTGTGATGGATGACACTCTGGGTCAAAGTTGTGATTTCCTACAATGTCTTTATGTCGGCACTCTCCTTCGCAATGACACGAATCACAATCTGCTCATGAGGCGGCCTAGTGAGAGGTCATCTCCCTTGCTGCATAGGATCCGGCTGCACCTGCCTTTCCTGAGCTAACCCCCCACCTCTCCCCGAACTCCTTGATATGAAAATAATTTGGGATTTGGTCTCAATACAAACTCACTGTATAGTTTCCAAGAAAATATTGGGGGACTTCACAATTATTGCACGGTGGGTAATCAAAGACCATATACCATCTTTCATAAAAACGGTTCTTAATCTCTTGGTGGTGGCACCAATGAATAGGAAACCTCTTTGCATTGAGGGTAAGATTTTGATTTGTTTTAGGGTTAGTGAATAGAGAGCACAAATCATGTTTAGTAATTTTTAAATCTTTTACTTGTTTATATGATAATTTGTTTGCATAATATGCCATAGCTGTTTGCCTCCTATCTTGCCATCCAGATATTTGTTGGGTGATTGCATCTACATTTTTTAACATGTCTTTCAATGAATTTGCTAGAAGCATTATTTCTGTGGTTGAAGCATTTGGATCACTCAACCTAAGTATGATAAGATCCTCAAGTTCTTTTCTATTGTTCTCAATTTCACTCCTCAATTTTTCTTGAGTGCCAGGAGGGAATTGAGAGAATGGTGGAGGAGGTTGATTTTGTTGTTGAATATTTACCTCCTCTTCTTGTTGAGGATTTGCAGGATTTTCTACAGATTTTAAAAAAACAATAAAATCTAACCTAAAACAAACAAAATTAATTTCAAACTAACAAATTCAAAACAAATAGTAAACAATACTTACCTCCTTCATCTCTTCATCGTCGCAGTGCCATATTTGCAGACAAAATCCAACTGTTCTTGATGAAATTTGTAGAAGTCCTTTCTCCTAGAACGTGAGCGCGAAAATGAGGGTTTTTGGCTGCGGGCAGAGCTAAGAAACAGTGAAAAGAAAATGATACACATTTCACTTTTTTTTCTTTTAAAAGCACATAACGCGCTCGTGTTATAACGCAAGCGCGTTATGTGTTTCCCCATTTTTTTCCCATTTGGCCACAAAAGTGTGACCAACTTCGTGCACCCGCCCGAATATACATATATAAAATTAAACATAAAATCTCCATTTTTAGCCAAACTGTGCAATTGCACAACAACATTTTGCAACAAGAAATAAATTTGTCAACACACAACTGGGTTTTAATTTTAGTTTGAAATGAAATTTTCTTTTGGTTCCCTTTCAATTTTTCCATTGTTTAATTCTTGTTTTTATTTCCTTTCCCAAAATTTCAACAAAGTTTGCAAGTTTTGAAACAAATTCACATGGGTTTTCATTGAAATTCCAAACAACATTTCGAAGATTTTCCAATAGCATAACAAAGATTTGAAACTCATTTCAAAATGAAAACAAAATCAAAGAGGGAACCTGGTTTTTCCTCCAAAGCTTGAAGAACTCAAATGATGCTTCCAAATTTTTTTCCAGCCCACCCAAGAATTTCAATCTTCTTCTTCAAATCCAATCAAGCCACAACAAAAACTCTCCACCAAAATTGAAAAATTGAAAAAAAATATGAAATAGAAAATTGCTCAAAAAGAGTATTCCTCAAATTTAGTCAAACCCCTAAAATATCCCATCCACCAAATTTATTGCAATTTTCAGGATATTTCCATTTCTTTTAAAATTTAAAACAAATTTACTTTCCAATTGAAATTTCATGCATTTTAGAAATTTCTTTTCACAAAAGAATTCAAATTTTGTAAAGAATTTATTTTATCTATAATTTCCAACAAGTGCAATTTAAATTATATTTTCATTTTTTTAATTTAAATCAAAATATCTATAATGTCAAAACAACTAACTACACCCGCCATTTAATAACCTTTATAATATGAAATTAAATAAGTAACCAAGGTGAAATGGACCACATTAAAACAACTAAACCCAACTACAACCCGACGACACACTATGACTAGGGTGATGACTTGGCTCGAAAAACCCTAGCTACTATCTCCCAATCGATTACCATTAGTCAATGGACACACTCAAACTTGTGAAATCAGGTGGAGTCGATGTCCTATACTTGTCAACCTATGAACAAAGAGCATATCGAACATGCATATATATAACATAATAAAGACACTGTGAAGAGGAAATCGTAGAATCATAGGGCATTCGCAAGCGAGTGATGCGATCTCGTCCCCTTCACCAATACACTCATCATAGACTGATAGTTCCATCATAAACAAATATCTCATGCAATAACGTGTTACACTAACTAATCATCATTACACCAAATTAAAATATGTCAAATAAAGCATTAGATAAGATACATCACATCACACAAATAGACTATCACTCTATAAACAACGATCAAATAACACACATATGATAAAGTATCTCGAGAACCAAAAAACACATCCAAGAAAACAAGGACATATTGTCTAGCTAGAAAGCAAAACAGAGGGGTATTAACCACCGAAACAACATTTTATAAAACTCAAAAAAAAAAAAAAGCTTTTGTTTGGTGTCTTAACTTGTATATATCAGTCAGTTGTATTTTGTAGCATGCATTTTGTTAAATGTCACTTCAAATAGCTCCTTTCATGCATTGTTTCATTTCACTTTCTCCAGTCATACAATATCATTTTCAAATTGTTGCATTTATTTAACCTACTCAAAATTACATTGCATTGCACTTTCTTTCATTTCAATATGTTTTCTTTCACAAGATGTGCTCTTATTTTGATTAAACATGGATTTATAAGCATAATATCCCCTTTTATGAGTTTTCTTTTGATTACCATAATAGGTACTTTACGAAACAATCCATTAATTCAATACTTACTCTTACATTACCCATTGGCGAGAATGGTAATGTTGACAATCATAACACACATACTTTTTCTTCTTTTGATACCTCTCCTCTTAGTGACGAAGTTATTTTGGTGCAAGAAGTTACAAGCCTTGAGGGTCTTGATTTTCCATCTCCTCAATCCCCTTTGGATGATCCTACACAACAAGAGTATGAAATCATGGACACATTACTTAATGTCACCTTACCAAGTCTCCATGGTCATGACAATCAAACTTGTTCCTCTCATAATATCTCTCCTTGATGTCAAGAGGATAGGTTGGTATTAGAAGACACCCCTCTTAGGAATCATGACACCCTTAATCTTCCCTTTACTAATGTTTCTATCCTATGGAAAGATCTATTTGACAACCATAGTGATTCTTCTCTTGATACCTCCTCCACTTGTGATGAAGCTACTTTACACATCTCAAATTTGCATGACCATATTACAAACTCTCCTTATAGGGTAGATAATATGGAACAAGAGAATGAGACCTTAATGGTAATGAACACTCCCCTAACACTCTCTCTTCATAATTCCATCCTTGATCATTCCCCTATTGGTAATGAAGTTACTATGAAAGAACCAAGCCTTCCTTTTCAAGCACATGTGGCTTGTAATTCCTCTAACAACTCTCCTCCTAGGAAGAATATCATGGCCTTAGACTATGGAAAACAAGTTGTTCTTGATTTCCCTTACTTTGAGGTACATCAAAACAAGACTACTGAGGATATGGATGCACAAGTGTCCCTTAAATCCCCTTTGCTCAATGGACCTTATACATATCCCATAGGACGTCCTAAAAATCCTCTCATTCTTTACCCACCTTCATTCAACCTCAATAATTTCACATCATCCTTTCAAACTAGTGGTCTTGAACATCATCCTTCCCAAAACATTCAAACTGTCATCTCACAACACAGTCATGATTTGAATTCATTAGATTTTGTATCCTCCTATAATGAAGAAGACAAAATCTCGCAATCTATAGAGTCTTGCATAGGTATGACATCTAAGCAAGATGTCTCTTTGACTCCAATCACACAACCATTTTCTCCTCTTGATCAAGAATGTATCTTGTCAAGAATTCTCCATGATAATTTGATCATCCTCCCTCCTAGAACTCACAAGAAATGTTACAGAAAGACTTCCTTTTGTGCATATCATAGAGTTCATGGTCATTCCACCAATGAATGTTATGCCTTAAGTTGTAAAATACAACATTTTTAGGAGTTTGGTATGCTTCCCTACATGGTGGCATCTAATTCCTCTAATTGCTATTGATTTTCACTCTCACCTGCATCTCATTAACCCTTCTAGCTCACCTTTGTCCTACACTCAATGGGGGCAAGGGGTTTAGCAATCCTTGTCCTCGTATGTCACTTGTTGCTGTCTCTTTTGACTAGTTGTTGCCCTTTCATAAAATTATAAAAGCAAGCTTGGGATGTGGACAACATGTCTTCAGATTGACTCACATGTGACATACTACCTTCCTTCATGATGTAGCTTATCAGAAACATATGACTTGGCATAGGGCTTTCTAAATAAGCTCTCATGTCTTCTTTTCTCTTCTTCTACTTTAAAGTAATTGCTCGCAGTACGGGTGCTCACAACCGCTTTAAAGTGGGGGGCATACATCACCACTCACATTTCATCGTGTGATTTTATTTTTCTTGAGATTCCCTCTCTTGGAAATGTTAGGTACAATTTTTCCCAAGATGAGATTGTTTGCTTATCCTCTCTTGGAGACATTGGGCATGATGTTACCTATGATGAGACATTGCACAAATTAAGCAAAATCCCTTTGAACATATTTTGCATTATGACATTTTTACATTTTTTACATTTTTCATTTTTTCCACCTTACATAATGCAACTTGCATGACTGTGGTACTTTTTCTTTTTGTTCATAGCATTTGTTTCCTTGTGACACCTTGTTAAATTTATCAACAGGTATAACTTTAATATGTTTGAGCGGGAAGCCCACCTAGCAGCATGACTTTTCCCCATAGCCACTTTTGTGTTTGTGAGTGAATACCAACTAGCGTATGTATCTTACCCTTTTGGGCTTTCTCACCCTATGGACAACTAGTTCTGTGGCCCCAGAGTGAGTATATAGTTGGGCCTTCTCACCCCGCGGATAGCCTGAAGTTTCATGGCCCTAGAGTGAGTACATATTTTCCACCCCTTCTTTCTTTTCATCTTTCCTTTGCATGATTTTGTATCTTGGAGGCTTGATCTACATGTGGATTTCTCTTGAATGCCTACTTTAGTGTGATTTTTAAGCAAGTTCATCCTCTCACTAAAGTGGGGGTTAAATGTGTTGTAGAAAAAAGTACCCTTTGCTTGACATGGGATTAATTCATGATAATGTAGACTTAATGAGGATTTTATTTAGGTGTTGTGAGGCATTTTATGCATCCACACTAGGTCTTGACCCTTGAAAATTAAATAAAATGCATTTTATGACATCTTGTGAAGGTGTTGTGAAGTGTTGTAAGACATTTCTACACTCTTCTAGACTTTATTAATTATAATTCACCTAAAAATCACCTTTTTATTCATCAACAAGTCCTATTTTGAAGTGTTGTAAAGTCTTGTAACAAGCTTTCACACTTTTCTAGGCACATCTTCACTATTTATCCCTTTTTCATGCTTTATTTGACCCCTTTATGCTCTCATATATGCTTAATTAAGTGTATTTTTTAGTATTATCCCAACAAACAACATTAAATACACCATATATTCCAAAACACATTTTCAAGTCCTAGGTGGGATCCATTCTCCATGGGTGGTGAATGATTCCCCCTTGGCCCCAAATTCAAAATATTTTAAATTTCTTTTCCAAATTTTATTCAAAAACACTTGATGTTGGTCTGCGATGAGGTAGGAACGGTTAACTAAGGCACAAGTGTGTATAAATATGTGATTTTCACCTCATTTTGACATCTATCTCTCTTATCTTCTTATCTCCTAATCTTTCATCTATTCATGCATTGACTTAATTCATCTATCAAGCAAGCTAAATCTTTCACATTGCAAGTCATCAATTTAGCTTCCTAAGATATTCAAGGGAAGATTCTACATGTTATGTTGCAGACTTTCAAGATAAATAATCATGGCTAGGTAATCTATTCCATTATTGCATATTTCATTCTATTCTTTCACCATTTTGGTTTAATTACCTAAACAGGGTTTGACCAAGGCAAACCCCCATGCCTTAACCATCAACATTTCTCTTTTTCTTCTTGTGTGTTTGCAGATTTAGGTCCTTTGGAAGCTTGGAAATCATTGAAGATCAAGTTGTAAGGTTTTTAAAGTCCTCTCTTCATTCAACAAGTCAAAGAATCAATAAAAAAACATTTTCAGACCTGAATCCGACAATTTCAGAAGCAGACACTTGTAGAAAACAAAAGTGCAGATCTAGCTACACAGAATCAATTCCAAATTTTGCAAATTCATGTAGATGGACTAATTCACCACCCATGGTGAATGAGTCCCACCTATAGGCTTGAAAAGTGTTTTTTTTAGAATTCAACTCCCGGTAGTCAGAAACCTATTTCCAGAACTTTTCATTAGAAGTAGGACTAATTCGCCATGCATGGCGAATCAGTCCCAATGGCCATTAACAGTGACTTTTGGAACCTTCTAGAACCTTCTAGGAATAGCAATATGCCTGCAGGTGCACTATGATCAATCTCATTCATTTATATTTTCATTTGTTTAAGTTTCTAGTTCATATTTGCAATCAACACTGTGTTTTCCAACATCTTGCATTAGATTATTTTGCATTCATTTATTTGAATTTGTAAGCATTTCAACACATCTACACACACTTCACAACAATATTCTATCCATCCTTACATTAGTCTTGAGTGAAAAATTATGCATTTTGGGACCCATCTTTCTCCTTTTAGGTGAAAAACCCTCGAAGTGCTAGAAATAAAGTAGGTCCCAAAATCCTTCATTTCAGGCTTAAAATTGAATGAAACAACAAGTTTAACATCATATTCATAGGAATTTTGAAGAGGGAGATTGGGTATTTCTTTGATTACAACCTTATAAATAAAATTATCTTAAGAAGCATGAGAACATGAAGCTCACACCTAAATTTTATGGTCCATATAAGGTTCTCCATTGAATAGGAAGTGTATCTTATAAGTTAGAACTTCCACCCTCTTATAAAATTCATCCTATCTTACATGTATCTTGTTTAAATAAAGTAATAGGTAACAATATTCCAATCCAGTTAGAATTACCAAAGTTAGATGAAGAAGGAAAGATTATTTTAAAACCTAAGAAAATTATTGAGAAAAGAGTGAAACTATTATGAAATAGAGCTATCTCTAAGTTCCTAATCAAGTGGAAGAAAATTCCAATTGAAGATGTTGCATGGGAAGATGAACAATTCATACTAAAGCATCCAAAATTACTAAGCATTGAGGACAATTTTTTTTTGAAGGGTAGGGACATGTTAGGTCCCTAATATTTTATCTAATGTTATCACCCTAATATCATATATTCTTAATAATATAATATATATTCCCAAGTATAATAATTTAAGCACTTGTAGCACAATTAACCTTAATATTAGTTTTAGTTAATACCTTAAATACTCTTTATTAGGATGAAGGGGTATGTCTCTACATAGTTAAGCCTATAAATAAAGGGGATATGTTCCTCCCAAATCATCATATCATCAATTATTCAATTTATATCATATTTTTTTATTATTGGAGGTAACCCCTCAAAGTGGTCCACTATATTTATGTTTTTTACAAATATTTCCAAGAAATATCATAACATATTATTAGGGTGTATCAAGGTTCTATATTATATTAAAAATGATAGCTAAATGCATGATCCAAATTAGAAATAGTGTGTAGGGAACTAATAAGGTGAAAAACCAATCTAAGGTGATAGGGAAGAATTTGACCAAGACATAGTCATCAAGAGTATGAGTCAAGCATATGGTGGAAGTGTCTTACATAGTGTAATGAATCACCATGGTCATTGCACTTGTCAAAATAAAGAGTTCTCATACCAATAGGATAAGGGTATGTGAGAACATCATAAGAAAAAGGGATAGGATAATCATGCAAATGTAGAAGGAGCAACATAAGTATGAAGAGAGGTATCCAACTTAGGAGAAAAATGAGTAGTACTAGGAGGAGGTAACTGATGAGAAATAGATGGTGATATATCTACAATATAAAATATTAGGTAGTGGTATTAGGGAAAAAAGGTGAACACATATAATGACAAGGGTCTAGGTTGAAAAGATATGGAGCTTGTATATGAGAGAGGAAATAGTAGATAAATAATCATGTTAAGGATAATAAATATCTAGCATAGGAGGATGCTAGAATAATGTGACACTAAGGAAGTGGTGAATGATCTCTAGCATGCTCAATATTGTCTATAAGGGTGATTAATACTCCAAATGAAGAGGGGGTGAACAAAAAAAAATCATCTTTCTACAAGACAAGTTACATAGAAGAATGAGTCATCAAAAGCACTAAAAGAAAGTCTATCAAAGTATCGTCAATTGTTAGAATAGGATTCTCACATGTGATAGAGAAGAGAATAAGGCCTCAAAATCTTGTGGGAGATCCATATAATTTGAACATGTAGCTAAAGTAGGAAGAGAAGTGAGAAAATATATGTTTCCATAATGGACTATGAGAAAGTAGTGAAATTAGAAGAAATATTCTTTTAATAAGATGAGAAATGGAATGAAAGGAAATATAATTAGTATCAAAATCATCTATCTCATACAATTTCCCATCTTGGTGGGTCATGTAGATAAATGTATTGAATTATTATAACATAGAAGGGAAGACATGCCTAAGATCTATAAACATATAAATATTAGAGAGGCAATCAAGGATCTCATACATGAAACATGTATATACATATATGTTATAGATGGGGGGAAATATCATCCAAGATATGTGCATAGGATTAATTAAGTGAGATAAAAACTCATATTCCATTATGTATGCATAACAATAGTCCTAAGAGATAGAGCTAGAAGGATTCATTAAAATATGGGATATAGAAAATTAATGAATAAAGGTGTATTCATATTGTCTATATATCATAATTTTTCTCCTTTAGGACTATGGAACAAGGCTCATGGTCACACCCAAAAAATTAAGAAAAGAAAAAAATCAAAAGAAATTGGTAGGAAAAGAAAAGGCTAGAGTTTTGAAGCAATAGGTTCTCTAAAATGTAATTTATAAAGATTAAACTATTTTACGATCACATTACATTAATTGAGTTACAAAATGAAAATAAAAAATACTAAAAATATTAAAATAATAACTTAAAAATTAAGTAAAAGATAGTGAAAAGGATGTAACAAGGAACCTAGAAATTTACCCACAATGCTCACTAGCTTGGACACTAGCAAGTTGCACTATCATCCTATTTGTGCATTGTCATACTAGGTACATGTTATCCCAAGATGGTGGAAAATGAATGTTCTAAAATGGAACTAGAAATTTCTATTTAAAGAAAGGAATATAGAAACAATCGATAGAAAACACTAGAAGTGCACTAAAAAATATATAAAAATATAAATCTAATCCATTTAATCAAATATAAAAAATTTAGAAAATAGCAAATAAATATGAGAAGGAACAACAAACCTATGCATATTTGGTTCAAGATACAAGTACCTATTTTGGGATTGAATACAATGTTGGAATTGCTTAGAATATTTCCATGGATGGTTAAGCCCCTTGTTTGGTCTTTGAGCTCCATGAGAAATCAACAAATCAAGTAATCTTATAAATAGTGCGTGCTTAATATCATGTACTTCTAAGAATGAAAAGCATGAATACAAAAAATATATGATTGCAAATCCATGGTCTATGGGGGTGAACACTCTACCGTGTACATTTTGAGAATAAGTGGTGATGATCACCAACAACTTTACTAATGGTAAGAATGAAATAAAAATTAATTATAGAAAGAGGTATAGCTATAAGAAATAATGGATATGCTCACTAATATAGATAAGAGCTAGAAATATTATTATCCAGTAAGATATAGTGTAGGAGATAAATCATCCAAGGGCATCACCAAAATTAAATCAACAAAATATAACCAAGAAAAGCTTTAGAAATGGAGGAATAACTAGTAGAGATTATCCAATATAGAATCATATGAGTATCCTTTTCAATTAAAAAAAATACTAAATATCAAGTTTTTTAGGAAGTTGAATAGTCACATTTAAGCACATAGGATTTTTATAACAAATGGGCATTACAATAGGCAATAGCAGGTAGCTATATGGGAAACCAATGAATTAAATTTTGAGAACTTATAGGATGCTTGCATGCCACATAGATTTCGATGTGACACAATTATCCTACAAATATTGGCCAAATTTAAAATAGCCAGGAAAGAAATAATAGAATATTATATAAAAATTATAAAATTGGTGAAGGAAAATTCAAATGCTAGGATAAAATGATCCTAGCACATGCTAGGGACAATGGATGCTAAAATAAGGACAATTTCTAGAGTCAAAATTTTAGGGTATGTAGTTCTTGACCTTATAGAAACTTGCAAACTATAAGATGATTTTAAAAAGGTCTTTAATATGAGAAGGACCACCATAATTTATTATGTTGTGAGTAGTTTCTATAGTGTAGGAAAATGTATCCCTTTACATTTTCACATTTGTTTGGGCCCTCCTTGCTAAAATTGAGCTTCTTTATACCTTATTTGGTCCTATTTTGCATCCACAAGCCTTAATTATTGCATCTTTTTGAGGATAATCCCAACACATATCAAATGACCAATCACAATTTAATGTTTTTTGGTTTGTATGGCCCAAATTTAGTGATCTAGGACTCATACGCCACCTTGGGTGTATGAGTCCCACCTAAGTTTCGGGGCCTAAACCTAAATTTGGAATTAAACATATTTCTTGAAATTTGTGTCCCAAGCTTAGGCTACTGGACCTCATACACCCCAGCTGGTGTATGAGTCCCACTTAGCTTGGACCTAATTTTGAATTCAATTCTTGGCGGGATTTTATTCTCCTAGATTTGATGTCAGCTTGTAGTGTTATAATTTTGGTAAATTTGGCATAAACAACTATAAATACAAAGGTTATTTCACATATTTTCTCCTAGAAAGCTTACAATCCATCTAGAAATTTTTTAGATCACAAGAGTTTACAAGAGTTACAAGAGCATTCGAGAGCACCTCTATTTATCTTTAGTCTGTTATTCTGATTTGAGTTCATTTTCTAGGTTGCATTGTTAGGTTTTGCATGTTACTTTCATTACTTGTCTTTCCAAGCCTTTGCTTGGTGGTGAACCCCCTTTTCTTTAATCACACTCTAGGACATCTTATTGTAGATCTCTTTCCCTAATTCCATCTCTAGATTGAGATCTCTAAGGTTTCCTTGAATGAAACTTGAAGGAAATAGGTGGAAAGGTCCTAAACCTCTTTCTTGTGTTCCATCTCCCAAGATTTGGAACCCCTATTTCCCTTGGTTTCATTTTGGTGAACCTAGCCTTTAGAACACATTATTTATGATTTGGAGTGCATCATTGTCCTATATATCACTTACATTAACTTTGTGTTAGGTCTTACATTAGTTAATTTGCATCTAGGGTTTCTACATCTTGCATTAGTGAAAGCGCATATAGGTTGCATTTTTGCATCTTGCATCATTGAATTTCATTTGAAATATGTAATTGCATGTCTAGTCTAGACAACATTCAAACCAAAAACCTAACATTCACTCACAATTTGCTGAAATTAGTGCCAAAACCCTAATTTGGGACTCATACGCCCCTTTAGACAATTTATTCTCAGTACAGGTGGTTTTTCCTAATTTCTATATATTTTGTGTGGACTGCTTTGTAGTATTTGTATCCCTGAAAAACCTTGATTAGGACTCATATGCCCCTCTGGGAAATTTAGTTCCGTGTTAGATTTGAAATTGCATTTTTTAACATTAAAACCCATGTTTTTGTGTTTCAGTTTGTTGTTGTTAGATCTCTATTTTAGATTATTAGGTTTCTATTTCATTCATTTCATTACATATAGCTTAATTCGGTTCATTTCATGCATTGCTTAATTTCAAAATTGCATTTACACATTTTCATCATGGATATGTGCTTTGGTAAGCTTTCGGTATCCTTGAAAACATTAGTGTATGTGTCAAGTTGTACTTTTTGAAATGACCTTAATGAAATTGGACTCTCTCATGCTCACTCAACTCCTAATGCATGTACCCCTCATGATTTTGAAATAATTGGAGAAGATGACGACAACATGAACAACTTCATAAATGATTTCCTTAA
The DNA here is from genome assembly GCA_007258455.2 of Sequoia sempervirens. Lineage (NCBI taxonomy): Eukaryota > Viridiplantae > Streptophyta > Pinopsida > Cupressales > Cupressaceae > Sequoia > Sequoia sempervirens. The sequence continues at coordinate 200,546,363 of VDFB02379711.1, read as the reverse complement.
TAGCCTTGAGACTAATGCATCCTTTTATCCCTCTATGAAACAACCAACACAACTTGAGATGTTTGATCTTTTACATCCTAAAATTGGAACACAAATTGAACCTAAATTCCCTACAATAGGTGAACCTAGTTCCTTTAATCAAGCAAACATTCAACCATCTTATGTTGACAAAGTAACCAACACTTCAATCAACCTAGAAGAGCCATGTGGAAAAGATTCACAATATTAAGCAAACAAGGATGTGATACAATTGAACACGAAATTCATCAACTCTTAGAGTAGATAGCAACTGAAGATTCCAAAGGGATAGGATATCAAGATTCTCCTCCCAAACATAAATGTCCTCCTTCCTAAAGAACAATCAATGCCTCATAACGATGGCAAGGATGATAGGGTCATCTTAGGTCCTCCTCAACTCAAGAAATTGGTGAATATTGCAAGAAATGAAGGCCTTAAAAACTAAAGAAACTACAATTACCTTGTCCAGGTCATCTACAACTGAAATAACTTTACATATACTTGTAATTCAAGGACTTATTACATTACCACCCATGTAAGAAAATTGATTTCCAAATCCTAAAAACAAAAACACATCACATTGTAAATATCATAGAAATGTTGGACATAGTACTAATGAGTGTCGTTCTTTAAAACAAATATTTAATAAAAATTTTGATATCATAGAAATAATCCCTTAAAGCATGAACTTTCGCTCCTTGCCATGTAATAGTTGTAGGATCACAACATTCTCACTATTACATGTCTTACATTCATTGCAAATCATTTAAAAATGCAAGGAGCTCTTTCTCATCACCTACCTTGGAGCTCATTCTTGTCTTGCACGCAATGGGGGAAAGAATTAGATAGCCTTGTCCTAGTAATGAATTTTTCATTGTCTCTTTGGCTAGTTTTTTGCCTTCCATATGCGATCAACAAGATTGGGATGTGGACAACTTGCTATCGGTTGACTCACATGTGCCTTACTAGTCATGTTTTTATTTTCTTTTTCATGCTTCTTTTCATGTGATTGCATGTGTGTAATGTGATCCCCTATACTGTTTTGTTTGATGTACCTCTCTCTTTGTGCATTCCTCTATTTATATCTACATTCTTCTATGTCATAAACATTTATCTTTTCATTTGTCTTGTGTTTTCCTTTTGGAGATGAAACAAGGTGTCGATACATTTAAGTCTCTTCCATGTTGACCCAAAGGTTTTTCTTTTTTTTCGCTCTTTTCATATCATTCCTCCTATTCCATGAGTATTTGGGGAATGATGACAGTACCAAGCTCTCTAAAAACATTGTAGCAAAGACATACTAAACCCAAATCCATGGATCCCTTATGTGATTTTGGGATTTCATTTTGGGGGAAACACCTTTTTCACGACATAGCTTCATTTGGAAACATATGACTTGGCATAGGGCTTTCCAAATAAGCTCTCATGTCCTCTTTATTGTTAGAATTTATCATTTTCTACTTTAAAGTAATTGCTCACAACATGGAGTTTAGCAATTTCTTTAAAGTGGGGGCATACATTGGCATTATTCTTTTGTAATTCATGTTTCATTGTGTATTCTTCTTACTTCATGTGATGCGTCTTTCACTTTGTGGTTACATTGGGTGCACGATGTCCTTCAAGAGCATGGTCTCTCTTAGCATATTATATTCTCTCAGTGGCTTGATACAACACACTTCATCCCCTAAGTTGTGAGTCTTCTATTCTTCGATTATTTCTCTCTTAGAGACATTAGGCATGATGTTCCCTAAGTTAAGACCTTACATGAACTAATAAAAAATCCTTTGAACATACCTTAAACTATATTACATTTACAATATTTGTTATATGGCCACCTTGCATAGCACACTTTGCTTGCCTGTGGAGCCATCTTGTTTGTTCATGGGTGTCAAGCATACGAAGTTTTGATTGCCTCATGGACTTTGTTGTCATGTTGTGTGGCCCCTTATCAAAGTTATTAGGAGGTATAGATTTGGTATGGTTGTACGTATTGGAGCTGAACTTAGGCATGACTTTCCCATAGCCACTTGCTTGTCTGTGTGAGCGCATACCAACCGCGTGTGTATGTGTCTTGTTGGGGGCTCACCTAGTGGATAGCATGAGGTTCCACTAGCCCTTGTGAGCATGTGTTGGTTTGTATAGTGGACATCGTGTTCCACTTGTAAATTTTTTTAGACAAACAACTTAGATCTGATCCACAACATGCGGAACAAATGGTCGAAGCTTGATCCATCCCTTTTTTTTTAATTTCTCTATCTTTGGTAGTGTATTCTTGTGCCTTTTTGTTGCTCCTTACATAATTTTCATGTGTTTTATTTTGTGTTTATGTTTGTTTTCCATAGGATCTTGAGGACTAACACAACCCTCTTGATCGTTGTCATCCTATCTCACTAGAATTGGTAGACTTGGACCCCTCTTGATGTGATTTTGTCTACTTTAGTGTGAGTTTGAAGCAAGTTCATCCTCTCACTAAAGTGGGGGCTAAATGTAGTATAGGAAAATGTATCCATTTACATTTTCACACTTTTTTGGACACTCCCTACTAAAATTGGGCTTCTTTATGCCTTATTTGGTCCTATTTTGCATCCACAATCCTTATTTAATGCATCTTTCTGAGGATAATCCTGACACATATCAAATGACCAATCATAATTTAATTTTTTTGGTTTGTATGGACCATATTTAGTGATCTGAGACTCATGCGCCACCTTTGGGAATATGAGTCCCACCTAAGGTTTGGGGCCTAAACCTGAATTTGGCATTAAACATAACATTTCTTGAAATTTTTGTCCCAAGCCTAGGCTACTGTGACTCATACGCCCCAACTGGCGTATGAGTCCCACTTAGCTTGGACCTAAGTTTGGATTCAATTCTCGACGAGATTTTATTCTCCTAGATTTGATGTCATCTTGTAGTGTTGTAATTTCAGGAAATTTGGTATAAACAAGTATAAATACAAGGTTACTTCACATATTTTATCCAAGCAAGCTTACAGGCCATCTAGCACTTTTTGAGATCACAAGAGTTTCAAGAGCATTCAAGAGCATTCAAGAGTTGATTATCAAGCATTTTGGAGCATTATTCAAGATTCAAGTTGTAGACATCCAAATTTGACCACTCCCACATGGTCAAATTCATCCCCTTTATTCGTCTATTTCATATTTCATCTATATTTGATTAAATGATTTATTTAATTAATATTTCCCCTTTTCCTAAGGTTTCTAAAGTATTTAATTTAATTAATAATTAAATACTTTAACTTTCATCCCTTCTCTAAATTAAATAAATATATCAATTTATTTAATATAGTCATTTGACCTTTTTGAATTTAAATCAATTTTAAATTTCCTCTTCTATCTCCTTGTCACATCCTCCATAATCTTCTTCTAATCTAGATTAGTTTAATTAATCCATGATTAGGATGTGCACACCTTTAATCAAGATTAATGTCAGATCCTCCATATTTAGCCACTTGTCTCTAATCCTTCATTAATCTTCTTAATCACATGTTTGCACAAACTTAATCTAATCCCCTTGCCATCTTTGGTATGTCCTCCAAGTCAACCTTTCATAAGTGATTTCTTTATTTGACCATGACCTTTTCCCCATGTGAATTAAAAATTTGCATTTATTCATTCAATGCTCCCCTCTTCCCCATAAAGGTTGTTGGGAAATTCTAAATTCTCTCACAAGTCACATCACTCACATGGGACAAGGACATTCTTTATGAGGACCTTGTCTTATCCCCAAGGCAATCCCAATCATGTGAATTTAAAATTCACATTTATTCCCCAAACAAATTCTCTCATTCCCATGATGATAAGAGAGGACTTTCTAAAATTCCTCACTTGTCACCATCATCCCCACATGGGGACAAGAAATTTTTTGAGGAAATATTCCCCTAATCCCAAGGTACTTGCAAGTACCTCCACCTCACATGTCATTTTGACACCTCATCTTCCACATGGAAAGATGTGAGGGCTTGTAAGTCATTAACTTACCACAACCCTCTATCTTGTCCATGTTGGCTAAATCCTAGCCATTGAATCCTTTAAAGACTCTTCCCTTAAAATGGAAGATTTTCTCTCATAACATACATTCACAATTTCAATTTTCAAGCTCTAGAACTCTCAAGCACTTTCATTTGCATTCAACCTCCATTGTTGCATTTTGAAGCTTTCATTGCATCCATTTTGCATTCATCTATCAAAAATCCCACATCTTTCATTGCATACTACATCCAATTTACATCACTTTGCATAGCATTTTAATCTATTTACCATCAAGGATCACACATTCAAGCTACATCAAAGGGTGAACCAAAAAGATCAACTTGGATAAGGTATATTTGTTGTTTTATCCTTCTTTTATTCAAGTTCAACTTAGGCTAATCTCAAAGTGTTGTGGTGTGTATTTCTCCTTTGCATTTCTTTGTTTTTGCATCTTTTATGTTTAGAAAACACACTGCACACACAAGCATCATGTCAAAGTCATGAAGCATCATGTTTGTTTTTGAGCTAACATTTGTGATGTAGGTTCCTATGATTCAAGCAAACATTCAAGTCAAGATTCATTACATTCAATCAAGAGTCAAGATCTACATTCATGCTAGCCATTACCTACAAGATTGCAGCCTTTATTCCAAGTGTTTGGTGAGTTGCAACATAGCATATTTGTGCATTCATCATTCCTTCATTTTTTCTATTTCATTTCAAGGTTTGATTACCAAAATGAGGTTTGACCAAGGCAAACCTCTATCCACTAACAAAACAACATTTTTCCCTCTCTTTGATGTGTGATTTTCAAATTTAGGTTGAGGATCCAATGAAGAGCAAGTTTGGAGAAATTTTTCAAAGTTGTCATCTACATTGCAAGATCACGAAAAGTCACCTACATAGTAGAATTCAGTGTTTCAAACTCAGAGATTAGAAGGGAGAAGCTACAAAAGATCACTAGAGGATATCAGAGTTTCAAATCAACCCTGATACTAGGACTAAATCACCACTTGTGGTGTATGAGTCCTAGTATACTAAATTTCAAGAATTTTCTGTAGATCCCGGTTTAGTAGCTCTAGATTTTGAACTTGGCTCGAAACCTTAAATTGGGACTAAACTGCCCCTACTAGCGTATGAGTCCTAGTGTGCATTAAAATTTATATTTTCAAGAATTCAAACCTTGTTTCAAGCATCTTCAACTTTCTAGGTGCACCTCTATTTATCTTTAGTTTGTTATTTTGATTTGAATTCATTTTCTAGGTTACATTGTTAGGTTTTGCATGTTACTTTCATTACTTGTCTTTCCAAGCCTTTACTTGGTGGTGAACCACATTTTTTCTTTAATCACACCCTAGGACACCTTATTGTAGATCTATTTCCCTAATTACATCCCTAGATTGAGATCTCTAAGGTTTTCTTGAATGAAACTTGAAGGAAATAGGTGGAAAGGTCCTAAACCCCTTTTGTGTTCCATCTCCTAAAAGGTGGAACACCTATTTCCCTTGTTTTCAGTTTCATTCTTCACACAAGAATTAATAAGGAGAACCTAAAGGAAGCTAGTCCTAACAAGATAACAAAAAACCAAATAAACAATAATATAAATACGATTGATGAGATGGAGATGGAGTTTTTTGTATGAAATATTTGGATTCTCAAGGAGTTAGAGGTAGTTGTGTATCTCAACAACATACTTCCTCCCAATAGGTTTCCTTTCATGAGCATTTGGTATAGTCTAGTTGTAGGTTCTTTGTTTTCATTTGACATTATTTTAGCTTTGTTTATTTTCTTGCCTAGTTGATATCTAGGCTATAATATTGCTGAACATATTATTACTAAATCTATATCTTTTGGATGAATATGAGCTTGGGCCCTTTCAAAAAAGGTGCCTTAACATATTAATAAAATATATATAGAGAAGCTAGTGATAACTATATCAATATTTGTGATGTCATAAGCCAAATTCATGCAAGATTATGCCACTTATAAAATTATATTATATGTGGGACATTTGAATTTAAGTGAACACAAAATATAATGGAAATGAGCATGAATATACAATAGAAAGAAAGAAAAGTTGCAGAAACACTTCCAACACTAATATTTGAAGAGATAAGCATGTATAATAAATTTAGTCTTAAAACTATAATAAAAGAATAACACAAAAAATATATAACCATGACATAGTGATATATGTAGGGAAGACCTTTTTCCAAAATAAAATCCCACACTCCAAAATATGAGCCAATTATATTATTAACAATAAGTTATTAGGTACAATACAATAACTAGGGACATTCTCTTACATGAGTATCACCATTATGTGAATATAGAGTAATTTTCATAGGATAATGGTGCTTACAAAATACACTATGCATACTCCAACCCAAGAACCTAATAAATAGATAAAACTCAAATAAAGTGCAATTTTTGAAAAATATGAGCCAAAAAAATAACCAAAAATTAGTGCTATATTTAGCTGGAGTCACGAAAAAAGTATCCCTTCTACTTTTCTTGACTTGTTTGGGCCCTCCTTGTGAGTTAGGCTTATTTTTCCTTGATTTAGTGTTGTAATGTGGTTGACACATTCACATTAGGTCTTGGGCCCTTGTCAATCAATGAATTTAATGGTACCTTGCTAAAGTGTTGTGAAGTGTTGTAACACACTTTCACACTTTTCTATGGTTTTATCAAATAACTGAACCTAATAAACCTCTTTTTAAATCAAAATGTATCCTAATATTCCCTTATTTGGAGTGTTGTAAAGTGTTGTAACACACTTTCACACTTTTCTAGGCTTATCAATGATAATTGGGATTTGTTATGCTTTAATTGGCCTTATTTTGCATCCACAAGCCCCATTTATTACATCTTTTTGAGGATAATTCCAACACCCATCAATATCCAATCATGATTTAGGTGTTTCTAGCTTGTGTGACCCAAATTTAGTGATTTGGGACTCATTTGGCATCTTGGACAAATGGGTCCCACCTAGATTTTTGGGTCCCGAACCTATTTTCACACATTTGTAAGCATTTGCCAGTTATTTGTCGAAACACTTCAAGGTTCAGCAAGACAATGGTATCATAATCTTCTACTAGATTCTGTTTGTTCGTGGACAAAATTTAAAATCTCATTCTTAGATCAGTTTGATCCTCATGCTCTACGCCCATTACATGAATTTGCAGCTACAAGAAGGAGACCATCAGAACAAATTTGTCAATTTAATCATAGATTCTTGATTATGTATCAAAGGGTTCAATCTTTAGGTTTGGTTGTAGATGATCATATACTGATAGAACATTACTATTGGGGTTTAAACCCCTCATTTGCAACCAAAGTCAAAGGTTGTGGTGAGGCTACAGCCTTGCATGATGCATTAAGAACAACTCTCTTATTGGCACAATTTGGATGTGACACTAGAAATTCAGATAGCCAAACTCAGGGTTATAATCCTCTTGTGCTTACAAACTGCCATCATTTGCAGCCTTATGCCGCTTCACCCACCATCCCTGCCAAGATGCAATCATTCTTACCAAGCAGCTACGACCTTCCTAAGGTTCCGAGCACCACATTCTCTGACACCCCATATCAGATCAATCACACACAAGACCATAGGGAGAATTCACTCTTGCAAAATCCAATCACAGAGTTGAATACTTCACTCGATAATTAAGTTATAACCATATCATCTCTGTTCAATCATATTCCAAAGCATAGTTCATTGTACTACAATGGAGAGGATGAAACAACTAGAACACATGAAAATGGTAATCAGTCCATCCAAGATGATAAGAGTGACCGGATGAGGAGATTTAATTCTTCCCTATCTTTTGATAACCTTGATTCTTGCAGTGAGATGGATTCCACAACTGATGAAACTCCTCTACCTAGTGCAGACCTGATAGAAGTGGAGAATGGATTCATCGATGCATTCATAGATGCTTTCATGACGGTGAATGAGGAGGAGAGACCCCTTGATGGGTTAGTGTAAGAAGATGACTCTGTTGATTTAAGTGGTGGCGGATTAAAACAGGTGACATGCTTCAAAATGAGATTGCCAATGAATCTTGTGGTCAAAGTCAAGGACTTAAATGTCAGCATGAAATTTTAAGGGAAGAAATTCAAATAGATGTGTAGATCAGTCAAGTGTTCCCTAAAGAAGTTCATGACGGAGTACATTTGGATGAAGGAGAGGAATGCCAAGAAAGAAACCAAGAGGTTATCTCAGAAGTTGAATCTCTTCAACATAATGAAGAGAATGAGACATGGGAGTATTTTCTTGATTTTGATTTTGATTGCTCAAATGTGTTGTTAGAAGAAATTCCTTGCTTAATATGTGCCCATACCCTTGACATCAATGGTGATAAGCTAGAGGAAGATTCTCAAACCCTTCGAGGTGACATATTGCAAAAGAATGTTGAAAGTGAGACTTCATCTCAAGAAATTCAGAATTTTTTTGACTCTGTGCCCGAGATGAATACAAATACGCTGGTGAGTGAATATCCTGACTACAGGATGAACCTTGATTCAGTGGTGTTCCATGAGCTAAGACCTAGTGAAGAGGAGATCATACAACATAAGCCTGCATTGGTAACTAGAAATCTTTAGAATTAGGTGGTGTCCTTTCATTATCCTTTGTGTTTTAATGATTTTCAGTTTGATTATGATGTTGGGGATGGTAAAACATGTATGTGGGTAAATCATGAAAAAAATGAGAACCCACAGTTGATAATATTTCAAGCTTTATGCCCTCAAAATGAACTTATTGCCTATAAACTTTATATTTCTGAGTATAAAGATAAATTTGCTAGGCTTAAAACTGTGCCTAGTAAGTTAAGATTGCTGCACATGATGAAAAATCAGTCAATTCAATGTACAAATTTTTATAGTTTTGTGTTTGTAAAGTTTAGCTTTTGAGTTAGTTTAGGATTAGGATAGGTTAGTGTTAGTTTTTGATTTAGTTAGTTTTCCTTTGTTTTGTTGTTTTCCTTTTCCTTTTCCTTTTCCTGTTCCTTTTTGTTTTTGTTTGTAGATAGTTTTTTTTTTGTTTGTAAATATTCTATTTGTTTGTTCGTCCTTTTCTTTCTGTCTTTCTATTTCCCTTGCTCTTTTGCTTTCTGTCTTTTTGTTCTTTGGGGTTGATCTGTCCTTTCCACTTGAAACTTTGGGCTATTATCTGAAGCATATTTTGGTCATTTGGAGAAGAATGGTTTAGATATTTTCAGATCTACTGATTGGGTGATTTTGTCCTAAAATTTTGTCTTATGCCCATCGTCAATAAGAGTTGTGGAATGTCTTTAAAACAAGGTGCAAAGAAAGTAACCTTCATCAGCTCCCTTTGAATTTGTCACAAATCAATAAGATCATCTCCTCTTGTAATGGTATATTTGTCCTAGGATGGCAATGTTGTAAGACTTGAGTGAAAAATCCGATTTTCCAAGTGCTGTCATGAGGTCCATGGTAGTTTTCAACCCAGATCAAATGTTTAACATCTGACATATTGAAAAGAAAAAGAGAATTAAATGAAATATCTGAAACTTTAAGAGAAAAAGAAAATAATTATCAAAAGAAAAAGAGGATTCGATATGAATGGGTGATTCCAACTGTATCTCTACCAGGGCTATGGACGCCTGAATGGTAGTAGAGCAATGCTGTGAGAAAACTAGAGGTATCTCTGTCGGGGCTATGGACGCCTGACTGGCAGTAGATCAATGCCCAGGATATCATTGCATGACAGCTATAGGAAATCAACTCATGTAGTTCAAATCTTACACGTTGTTGTCCAAAAGATGAAGATAACTTCATGAGAGGGTGACACACAATCAAGCACACACATAGATTCAGGGGTAGCCATTGATTGACTTAAATTTGAGATCCAAGCTCAACTTTGCTTCTTATAACTTATGCAACTGGAGTTGTGATGTTCATGAACTAGGAGTTTTGGGTAGCTGAATCCTTCAGATTCTTGAAAATGGTTAAACCATTTTCCTAGCCAAGTCGCCATTTGTTATGCCTTATATAACCACCCCCATTTTGATTTGGAACAAAATGGGTCCCCCCTTTTCTTTTTGGTTCTTTGCTTTTTGTTATTTTATTTTCTTTTTGGAATTCTTTTGCTTTCCTCCTAATTTTGACTTTTGGTTTGTCTGATCTAATTTTGGTTCTGCCTCAGTTGGAATTCGGGTTTTCTCCTGAGTTCGGGATTTTCCACCCCATCCGGATTTTCTCGGATCTCACTCAAACTCTGGGTGAGCGTTGTCATTCTGGGATTTTTGGTCTTCACAAAAATCCGCGTGGACTAGATTTTTGCGGATTTCTTTCTCCCCCAAATTTTCCCGAAGTCCATTGTTCCCTATTTTTTTTGGGTTTGCCGGAATGTCTTCTTCTTCACAAAAATTCGTCCCGTGCGGATTTCCCCAGAATCTGGTGAAGTGTGAAGAAGTGTGGAATAGTAGGGCTATTTAATAAGTGATGGTGCATTTTATGAATAATTGATGCTATTTTGAGATCTCACATGTTGTTTCTTGATTGATAATGATCGGATTAAGTTTCTAGTGGGTGTTTTCATGTTTATTCTTGAAACCTGAACTATTTGTATGATCATTTTATTAGAAGATTTAACAGCACCTTACTGACATAGGATTCATTTCATGATGTTTTTGTTTATTTAACTTTTGTTTATGTGATCTTTTCTGTGGTTTTCTTCGTTGAATGCAAGATTAAATCACACACTTGATGATATTTGTCAAGGGAGCTCAATTGGAAGGCATCCCTCATTTTAGTTGGTCATAAAAATTAGATAAGGAAAAAGTCGGCAAGACCTTGCAGATGTCTTGTCGACTACTAGTGCATTATGCTCAATATATGCCTGTGTCGCCTATCGAAAAAACCCCAGAGATGTCACAGCGAGTGAAATTTATGTGCAGGCATCAATACGCAAGACATCAACCAGAGTCCCGACGACTAGGAGTGGTTCTCCTTCAACAGGAGATTTCCTTCGGGGAGAAGTCTCAGCAACTTCCTAAAGTCTCACCGACTACCACACAACGAGCATACACTTCGATGGGAGTTGTTCTCTTCGGTATGTGCTCTCGCCGAATGCCAGGAGTCTTGTTGATGGGGAAGGGTCCGCATATCAGCAAAGCAAGATAACGTCGCCAAGAAGTCTTAGTGAATGGGTGCAGTCTCACTAACAGGGGTGTCTTCGGAGAGAGTGTGGGCGTTCGGCGTAATGTCTCACTGATGAAATATCATCCCAACAACATGGAGTATCCTATCAGAATGAGGGGTTTTCTTCAGAGAAAAGTCTCGACGAGATCCTCGTGTCTCACTGATCGGTGGCAAAGGGATTTGTATATCGGTGAAGGGTTTTCTCTTCGCCAAGAATTCTTGGCAAACTCATAAAGTCTCACCGACTACCGCACAACAGCAAACACTTTGGTAGGAGTCATTTTCTTTGGCATATCGTCTTGGAAAAATCTTTGGGTCTCGCTGAAGGGAGTTGCATTCGGTGAAGGATAAAATCTTCAACATAATGTATGGCCAAAGAGGTGAGGTCACAGTGACAAAAGCAGCATCAGCAAAATGGGTGGCTCCAATAAAAGGTCTTGGCGACTAAGGAATGTCACGCCGACAGGATGTCCCTTCAGGGAGAGGAAAGGAATGTGCCAGGAGGTCCAGCCGACATGAAATTTGAGTTCGAGGGTCTCGTCGACATGAAATTTGAGTTCGGTGAGACAAATTTATTTTGGGGAGATGTCTCCTTGACGGTTGGGGGTTTCGTTGAAGGATTCCCCTTTTGGTATAGTGTCTTGCCAAAGAGCGAAGGTCACACTGAAACAAAAAGAGAGGCTGGTGCAAGAGGGTCAACAAGAGGAATTCAGGGAAACTCCAAACAAATGAGGGGGCGTCACTATGAGGTGATGGCGATAAGTGAAGGTATCCCCAACCATGCGGGGTCCTACCAAAAAGAAATGGAGCTCAGCCAAGGATCATACCTTCGCCAAAAGGTCTTGGTGAAGGAAGAAATTCACGTCAAAAGGAAGAAAGTGGGCTCGACGAGAATGAAAAGGAGTTCGCTGAAGGTCTTGCCGATGATGGTGGGTTCAAAAATGTAAAGAGAAGGAGGACTTCGCCATCTAGTCTTTCCAAAGGAATGTAGTCTTGCTGATGGGTTTTGCGAGCTCGATATAACTTTTGTAGCTCACCAAAACGTCTTGCTAACTGCCATATGCTATGCCGATAGCTATTCAAACAAAATTCCATTGGGGAGACATGATGAGTGTCTCACCGACATGCGATTCAAGGTGGAACACTTTTGACTACCTAATGAAGCTCACGTGGCCTATGCCCGACCAATCAGAGGGGGCAAAGGAGTGATTCATTGGCCCCTTTGACTGATTGACTATTCCTGGGAAAGAAGGCCAATAGAATGCAAACCAAATGGACTCTTTCTGAGGATGGATGGCAACAGATCGACTTAGGAAATGGTGTTCAGATCTACAGGGAGGCTCGATGGTGCTTCCAGAAGACGGTCAATGAACAGAGAAGTCCAGAATAGATAGGTAGTAGAAGGAAAGAAGAAATTATGACTTAGAGGGACAATTGTGGCAACTACTGGCAAGAAGGTAGATCAATATTAATGAAGATATTTTGAGCATTCAAAGTGCCTCCCAACAGAGCTCGAAGATGGAAATGGAGACAGGAGAGTAATGGCTACAACTGCAAAAGATCTAAGGTTGTCCCCAGAACAACTTTTCGGCATGGACAACAAGGCTTCACATTGAATGCAGTTTTAACTTTCCTCAGAAAGATCTGAGGGCCGACTCTCCTATAGTTTATAGATATTTTGTAAGCCCTAGTGCAGGGGATAGGACATTCCTGTTGGTACATTCTGTATATAAGGCATTCTTACCTCTTTGTAAAGGTTAGAACTTCTAGGTTAGAATTGAGCACTTCTAGATTTTCCAAGGTTAGAACTTCTAGTTAGTAGTCAGTAGAATAGGAATAGAGGGGATAGAAGCTGATCCTGATTCTTTGTAATAGGAGCTTCTTTTGTCTTCCTGAATAGGAGCTAGATTCAAAATAGACTAATGTATCTTTCAGTTTTCTTAGTGTAAATGGAAACAATTTGGAGCCACAGATTGTTTGTACACTAGTGATTGTGCCATATTTGTAAATTTTGCTTATCTATCTCACTGACAGTAGAAGCAACCAGATCTTAATTTACTTCATGTTGTGTTCCAGAATGGTGTTTGTCTTAAGTTAATCATTTGATTTGTGAAGCTTTCAAGGAATGAGGTTTGATTTTATGTTTTGTTTGAATGGTAATTTGCAATATGATGTTGAAATCAGCACTGTGAATGAATGAAACTGTGTGTTAGTCACAAGTTGACTTTGTTCTGTAGTTTTAGTTAGGAATTCCTTGGAAGATGTCAAGTCTAGTTAATTTGGATGAAGTATCATTCTTTTCTGTTCCAAATCCCTGATCCATCTTTTTTCTATTTCTTTAAAAACCTTGGTTAGAGTAGATTTAAATTTGTGTTTAACTCCAAAACAATCCAAAAGCTCAACACCAGCAGACCCCTTGAATATTACTATTACATTGACCACTGAGGGACATCAACACAGTTGAGAACCAACTGCAAAGACCTTAGGAGCTAAGGCATCCATGTGTTTCCCTTAGGAGCTAAGGCATCCATGTGTTTCCTTTCTCTTTCAGGAGAAACATAGTAGCAATATTTTGTTTGCATGTTGTTGTGCCATTTGGGACGTCAACAGGAAGGATGCAAGGAAGCAAGCAATCAACAACCCGAAAGCCCAAAACTACAACACTTAGCCACTTTGGGATCTTAAAATGGATCTTCAAACAAGGGAATATTGCAACTTATAGAAGCTCTTGAGCATCATACACCATTAAGATCCTTTAGATTAGTTATAATTGATGGGCTTCATAAAGGGAGTGGCACAAGCTGAAAATATTGCCACTAGGGATAAAAAAAATTGTAGCTAGCTCCCTTTCTTAATAAGAAGTAGAGGAAGAAATTTTTTGTTTCATTTCCTTAATACAACCAAAATGGTTAGAAGTTTCATGAAAAGAGTGGCAACATGATCATAAAATATAGTCTCATTCTAAAACTTCAACATGACCCATCTTATTTTGATAAGTATGTTTTGAAAAAAGATTCATTATGGTACAAAGATATATTATTTTTATGTAAAAATTCTCATTTAAAAGAATACATATTATCTCAAATGCATGATTCGGCAATAGGAGGAAAATTAGGGTTGCTAAAGACCTATCATCATATAAATAAAGATTTATTTTGGGAAGGTCTAAAAGGAGATGTCAATACATTCATGGTTGAATGTTTGATATGCTAAAGAAGTAAAGGTGAAACAATAAATAATCTAGGCCTCTTACAACCTTTAGGAATTCTAACACAACATTGGGAGGAAGTATCAATGGACTTCATTATAGGTCTTCCAAAATCTAATAATCTTGGTGTAATTTTGGTTAGTGTGGATAGAATAACCAAGTATGCATTATTTTGTGGAATCTCTCATCTATTTCATGCAAGTAATGTGGATAAAATATTCTTGGAAAATGTACAAAAACTTCATGCAATTCCCAAAATCATACCCTATCTTCACTAGCATTTTTTGGATAAACTTATTTACATGGGGTACAAAACTAGCACATAGTTATTGTTGACGCCAAAAATTGACGAGATAACAGTGCCTTTATGGGAAACTCAGTTCAAGGGGGGCCCCTTTGTGCCAAACTGAGTGACCTCCAGATTTTAAAGAAGCCGGCTTCTTCTATATAATGGGTTTTGGAAAGGGAAAAGGAAGCAGATATAATGAAACAAATATTAATCTAAGGCGATGCACCAAAGCTTACTGATAGGCACGATAAATCATAGACTCAAGGGCCTGAATGTCATTGTTATGTTCCAAAACATCAGAAACTTAAAGCATTAGCATAAACAATTCATTTTAATTGACAAAAAACAATATCGCATACATTCTCACTGCTAAGAAGAGTCATTAAGACATGATTTAGACCAGCAAGTCTGCATTCAATATATAGAAGTCTCCTCAAATGAAATGCTTAAGACAATAAAAAGCACAGTTCACAGTTTAGTCAAGACATGAAAAACAGAAAGGCCAAACAATAGGCACAGTCTGAAAGTTTTTTGCGAATAAACATGCAAAAAAGGCCTGGCGTCTCTTGCTAAAACCAGTATTCTTCCTAAAAATCTTGGACCATTTTCCCTCAACAGAGAGAGTATATATAGCCAGAGAGCAAAATCCCACCGCCTGGAGAGTTGTAACAAAAAGATTCCACAATCTCCCGTAATGATGCCCGAATAAGAATATTCCCAATGCCGTTATGAGAGCAGCCAGTCAGAGCACAGCATCCAGTTGGTCAGTTACAGGCGTTCCCTTTGTAATGATGGTAGTGGTCCCAACCAGGCTTCGAAACGACGAGTGCCGCCCTCCGCTTTAGAGAACCATGGTGAGGAGCAGTCAATGACATTATCCCGCTCGGCCATCACATAGCTTGCTTTGATAATCAATGTAAGGCACGTGGCAGCAAATCGCGGCCCGAATGAAAACTCCTCCTCCATCGATCGAGAGCTTGCAGAGAAGTGACACGTGTTCAGGGGACTGAGGCTACTTTGAAAATGGGGAAAGGCCGCATGAACCGGGTGGCGAAAGATGCGTGGCCGCGTTTCGCAGCCCGTGGTGCTCTCGTCCCTGCTGTTGTTTTAAAAACTGTGAACCGCTGACACGTGAGCGAAGGTAGGTCCCGCCAGGAAAGAAAGAAGGCCAATACACCGCCACGTACAAAGATGTGGGCTCCTCGATGAACCCTAGGAGTAACGGACCCTTGTGGAAGGCTTAGCAACCCGAAGGAAACACAAAGCAACAGAAAATGAAAAACCCCGTAGGCGAGACACGTGGGCGCCCAGCGTAGCATCTCAGGAGCCGAACGGGGAGCCACTTGCCGAAGTTGCGAAGTGAGGAATGCACAAAGTGAAAGATCAAAACCTGCCGGGAAGCTGAAGAAACGCGGAGACACACAAGCCAGCGCATGAATATGTGCAAAAAAGGGGACCCGAAGGGAGCTGCTTGAAACATTATTTCAACAGATTTTGGCGACTAACAGGGGCATTTCGGATAAGGAACGGAGAACCCAAAAACTCTCTGGTTCCACAGACCAGAGCCTTCCTCTATAGGGAAAATGGAGTTAGAGCTTTAAGAGTGCAGCCTGCAAAGGCACCCATTTATTTTCGGATGGTTTTGCCATGCTACGCAAATTCTCTTGTGCCCCGCGGAGATCAATAGCTTCCTTATGAGGCAGCACATCTGGCAGGCCAGCGCCTGCTTGGATATGGAAAAGCAGCTGAGAGAGTGGATGAATGATTGCCTCGATATCTACTACTGTTGGGGGGCTGTCGAGTTCCTTGAATGCCTCCAGATCGTTCTCCTTCTGCTCAATAATCTCCGTAATCTGTGCAGCCGTGGCAATAGTGCCATCCTCAAGAAATGGAGACGGCAATCCCAACCTGCCCAACTCAGAGAAACTCCCTCGAATGCCATCCAACGCTTTGTTTAGAAAAGCCGCTGCCGCCTTAGTGCGCTGGAAAGCGGAGTGGCAATGAATGAATCTATTTGCCGTTTGAGCTACGGTGTCCCTATCTTCGATACCTGCCCCAGCGAGGATCTCGTCTGAGACCGAGTATAGCTTATTTAGCAAGTCCCTTGCCTCGGGCACCTTTTCCAGGATGAAACGCGGGAACTGTTCCATTGTGTCATGGGCCTCCTGATTGAGTTTTAATGCCTTGTCGATGAACCGGAGGGTAGGCTACAGATTTAGGCAGAAGGCTTTGATTTTCTCCCAGTGAGAAATGTACAATTGCCTGACCAGTGGGATGATATCAGGTTGGGTAGGGGCTGGTAGCAAAGAGGCCTTAAGCGAAGAAATCTCCGTGTCTCTTGAAATGAGGGCCTCGGCAAATTCTGCCTTCTTCTTTTTCTCAGATGCCAACTGCTCTGCATAGCTGCTCATTTCTTTATGCCAATTTTGTTCAGCTCTAGAGTGGTCAGCCGATTGCTCTTCTAATGAAGCTTTTATCTCTCGGAGCTCATCTTCTAGCTTGGTCTTTGTTTTTCGGAGCTCCACTTCTAGTTTAGTCTTCAAACCTTTGAATTCAGCCTCTTTTTCCTGCACCTTTTGCTGATACTGCTCTTGTAGGCGTTTCATCTCTTCACCTTTCTCTGCCAGTTTCTGACTGTACTTAAGGCCGAAACGTTCAAGCTCCTCCTCTATCGATTGTAGGCTCTGTCGCGCTGCTTGATTTTGATTCTGTAATTCTTTTAATACAGCTGGGTCAGCTACTTGGGTCTTTGCAATTTCGCCCTGAAGCCTGTTTCTCTCATTTTCTGCTGTTAGTGCCCTTTCTGTCATTCGGGCGATATCCGCCTCTAAGGATTTCTCCTTTGCCTCTAGAAAACTCACCCTGTCTTTGGCTGCCTTGAGCTATTCATCCTTCTTCTTTAACTGGCGACCAGTCCTTAGGAAGTCGGAAGTGACCACCCGTTGTGTCTCCTCCATGATTTCGACTTTATCTTGTGGCCGGACTATCTTCATGTCCAGTCCAACAGCATAAATATCATAGTCCTCTGGTTGCATTTCTCCTTGGGGCTTGTTTATTCTTGGGTACATAGTTACAAACTTTAATTCTTGGCAGGCCTCGTCATACGAAGCCTGTACTCTCAGCTCGGCGGGGGCATTGTCATCCTTTTCCCTTCGTCGCCTCATCCTATTTGTGCGCGCTTCCTTCCCACAATCTATCTGTGCAATGAACTCAGCTGGTGATGAAACCAGCCCACCTGCGAAGGGAACACCGGAAGGCAGGGCGTAAGGATAGGTAACTTTCATAGGCGCGCGCATTTGCTTCTTCTGGAGGGTGACGGTTTGCGGAGAAAAGTGTGGCACGTTCCATAGTTTAGCCTGGGGGGTATCAGCATGGCTAGATATTTGCAACGGCTGAACCGGAGATTCAGTCGTAAGGCCTGTTGGCCGAGGAAAAAGAGTCGATGCTTGGGGCTCGGTTTGCTGTAGTGGGAAGGGATCTGTAAGCATCTCCGAAAAAGAGTGGGGGCCGATGGGAGGAATACTTTCGGAAAGCGAGGTGAGGAAAGTCTGGGCGGCGGCAGTAGGCGTTAGCATGCTTGGAGGGGTGATAATAAACGGTTGGGATTGTGAATATTGGGCAAATCCAACGGAATAAGGTGAGTCAGATACAGAGGGTGGAGGGCTCGGACGAAGGGCAGGAGTTGCTAATTAAGCAGGGACGGATGTGAGAGAATGAGATGTAAGAGAGGAATGAGCGAAATGTACCTGCTGACTGGTCGGCGGTGGCATCGGGATCGTTTGAGACTCACCCGCAACCTTTGGCATTTGACTAGCAGCGGGTGTTTCCCCTTCGGCCGATTTATGTGAAACTGTCCTGATAACACTTTCTGTGCGTTGCCTTTTGGCGGGGGGACACTCACTAACCTCGACAGTCAGATCCTTCTGCTGGGGCACTAGCCTGACCGGTTTAGCGGCCCATGTGCGGGTAAGCGAGCCCCTTGATATGTTAAAGCGCACATTAGTGCCCACATAGGCGGGATGCCCGGGGGCATCGCCTTCCTGCGAAGATATCGCCTTCTCTTCCTCCTGCTCATCGGAGCCTTCTGCTTCGCTCTTGTTAGCAGTGGAGGTCGAGCTGGGATGGCCTTCATCCCAGTATCTTTCAAATTCCTAGTCATCCTTCAATTGATTATAAGGAGCTTTCAACTGCCCTGTTTCCTGGCGGTATCTCCAGAAAGCTTTTATTTTTTCATCGCTCCATTCCTCGTCCACTTTCAACTTGTTAAGCATGCTGCGCTCTATCAGAAGGTTGTCCCTGGCCACGGCCACTGGAAAGTAGAACTTGTGCCATGGGCCCCTGGTGTCTGGCGTAGGGATTTGTGCCAATTCAACCAGATCTTCATCTTTATCAGTCCAGTTATTTCGCCGCTTCTCCCAATATGGTCGGGGAACATGTGAAACTTTCATATGCGGCTCAGGTAGGTCATTGAAAGGGTTGTAATCCCACTTATCATTTACTAATACTAGCCCCAGGTGTGCCAGCTTGTCCCCTAGCAACTCATACGATCGCTTTTTGGCAAGCGTTATTAACTTGAAACTCTTTGGGCAAGTGAAGAATCCCTTCTTCTTAACACTTTCACCGCTACAAAACATGAAATCAATGACGCATACCTGCCGGTAAACCTCTAGCACGAGCACTCTATCGGTGATGCAAGCCGGGAGCAGGAAAGACTTGCCAATAAAGCCCCTCATTCGAAGGATCGTGAAATCCTTGCCCAGGAACCAGTCACAAGCGGGGGTATAGCCTTGCAGAAATCCAGTATGCTCCGTGTTAAGCCGGACGATATCACCCTCTCCGATCAAATCATTTAGGACCGGGGCTATGAAATAGTCCGCGAAGGCATAGTAGTCATATGTTGCGGAAAGGTAGGGTGTCCATGTAGATACTGGCTTTCTTTTGTTCTGCTCGTCAAAAATTGATAGTGGGATGAATCGGGTGAAAAAATTTGGATTCTGATGCAGAAACATGTGGACCAGGTAGGAAAGAAATCTAAATTTCTTCTCCGCCTGATAATTCTCCATTTGCTGTATCATTTCTTTGACCATGAACTCGGCAAAATCATACCAGAAAAGTTCACGCTGCCTACGAAACTGTATTGCAGGGCCCAGCTGAAAAGCCTCGATCTTCTCATCGAAATCACGGCCGCAAACAAATGCCAGCATGGATATGGGGTCTTGGAGGTCATCGCGGAATGAACCGTGCAACAATGGGATGCTCGGTGCCTTAGCGGACGCAACACCCTTCCTACTGGTCTCCTCTAATAGGAAATCGGAGCTGGTTTTCATCCTTTTCCATATCTTTTCCACTTTGTTTGGGCTGAACTGTTCGATTTTCTCCTTTCTTGTCCTGGGGTCAGGAATGCATAGCATATGCCAGATGGCTTCCGGGCTGATATGAACCCTTAAATTGCGACCCTCAATGCAGTGGGTCTTTGGATTATAGCGTTGAACAGCTGCATCAACCACCTCCGGGCAATAGTGCACGAATGGGACCATGTATTGTGGAAGACCGCTATACTAGACTCTACTTGCCGTTGCCTGGTCCGCCGCAGGCGCTGATAACCTTGCGCAAGCCGCCTCTCTAAGAGATTTAGGGTTCTTAGCAAGCTTTGGGTCATAGATATTAGCCCACTTTTCTGTGACCTTTTTCGGGTTATTCCACTCTTTGGGCCTCTCCAGCTCCTTTGTGTTGGGTCTCTTCACCTTCTGGGGTATACCAGGCGTGGCATACGCTACATCATCGTATAAGTAAACCTCGGCCGAAGAACGAATAGCCGAATATAGTTCCTGGCTAATCCCTTCCTCTGCTGGCTGAGCTGAAGATTCTGCCATTTTTCTTCGCGGCAGAACTTGAAGGTTCTCTGGCCTTTGAATACGCTTGTACTGAAAATACAGACAGAAAACACTTTGCGCACTCTTCAGCTTTTAGAAAAAGACTTAGGAACAATAAGTGTTTTCATGCAAAATAGCAACTTTCCTCAACGTGGTAGGGGAGCACGAGCCCTTTTCATTTAATTTGGCATGTACTGTTAACTCCACAACTCGTGCAAGATGAGCTGATTGCTTTTTCGAGGTGGCTGGATTTCATCATTGCTTTCAAAAGATCGTGTGATACACCCTGATTTCCTTGGAAATTGAGCTTGCAACTGGCCTTCTCACCTTGGGTTAGCATGTACCGGTAATTAATATCCCTGGCCGGAATGATTATGCCAAGCAAACGATCATCACCTGAAAGAGATACGAATATCGCCTCGGGCTCTAGGATGTGCTTGAGATTTGACACCATAGCATACGGCCATACGTCCCTTCATCAACAAGTGCCACCCTTTTAAAGCTCAATTAATTAACTTGATTTAATTAAGCATGCCTTGAGCCATGCTACCACGCGTGTGCCAGCCCAAAACGTGAACAAACGCAGACTCGGCCCTCGAGATCACGGCCAATATACATCACGTTGCTTACGGGCGGATTGGCATACGTCTTGTCAATTTTCTATAAATAGGCTAGTAGATAGCGAACATATGCACTTTGCGCCCAAGAAGTGATAGGCAAGTAGAATACTGCAAAGCAAGTCTTTTCATAGGTTAGGTGGTGAGCAGATTTCGACATTACTCAGCCGATTTAGGAATAGTGCTAGGAGAGATGGATACTCCTATTCGCCTAACCTCCTTCAAATCACAAACAGCGTTTGTAGGTGAGATCTCTACCAGAAGGCTCAAGAGAATGACGAAGAACAAACACTCGCTGGTTCTAGTAGCCATCAAGTGGGTTCTCGGCAAGGACTATGTTGAGTATGAAGATAAGCATCGGGTGAACATCGACGTGTGCTCGCACTTTGTAGCGTCTATGCTGGACATTTGTGTCCCTCGGCTGCTTGTATTGAAGCTAGTCAAAGAAATCTTCCCACAGAAGTACCTGAATGAGCTCGGCGAGGTTGTCACCCATGCTGCGTATGGGATTGGCCTACCAACAGCCGGCGACCTGCGCCGCTTTATCGAAGAAGAAGCTGTTGTCGTCTGGCACCCATTCTTGAGTGGATTCCGCCTGCAGACCCGCGTTCAGCACCAGCAAAGGGTTACCCAAGCTCTTCACTTCCTATTCAGGAGTTACAACGTGATACCCTTCCTACTATGTAGAGTGGTATACTGACTTCAGGAACTTGGTGTATCCACCACCGATGACAGCCGCGCTTAATGATGCTGCCAGTGCCGCCGAGGAACCTGTTGATGAGGAAGAAGCAGACGCTGTCTTGAATGCGTCAGTTGCTACTAGCCACTCCTGTGGATAGATGGTCCCCTTGCCTTTGTGTTTGTTGATGTAACCCCCCTGCTTTGTATCGGCCTTATAAAAGGCCAACATATATATATACGCTCTAATACTTTGTATATTTTGAAAATCGGCATTCATGCCACTTTGTAACTCAGGATACATGTATATAAATATATACCGGGATTCCTAGAGGCTCTTGTTCCATATTTTCCAGCTCGAAGGCATTGTGTTGCATGCACCGAATGATTTTGAAAGGTCCTTCCCATAGGCTATCGAACTTACCATGCTGACCTGGCTTTGCAGCCCTGCTGTCATATTTTAGCACTAAATCTCCACTTTTTAGGCCTTGGTCGGAAGCCTTTTTGTCAAACCACCGTTTGACCACCTGTTGACGGTCTGTCATGGCTTTTGTACAGGGTAGGTCTTGACATTTAATGGAACAATTTAAGGTGAATTCCATTAACCGGGATTCCTAGAGGCTCTTGTTCCATATTTTCCAGCTCGAAGGCATTGTGTTGCATGCACCGAATGATTTTGAAAGGTCCTTCCCATAGGCTATCGAACTTACCATGCTGACCTGGCTTTGCAGCCCTGCTGTCATATTTTAGCACTAAATCTCCACTTTTTAGGCCTTGGTCGGAAGCCTTTTTGTCAAACCACCGTTTGACCACCTGTTGACGGTCTGTCATGGCTTTTAGGGAATTCTCCCTTTTTTCCTGTACTTCCAATAGTTCGGCAAGCCGAACCTCCATGGCATCATTTTGTTCTATCTCAAGAGATTTCAACAACTGTATCGCCGGAATCTCCATAGAGATAGGTAGCAGTGCTTCTTTCCCATATACTAGCTCATAGGGTGAAGTCTTGAGGACTTGTTTAGGAGTTATGCGATTGGCCTAGAGTGCTTTTCGGAGATTTTTGTGCCATTCCCTCTGGTGTTCTGAGCCAACATTTTTGAGGAGTCGGACTAAACTTTTGTTTGTTGACTCGGTAGGCCATTTCCCTGTGGATAGTAATTTGAAGACGTTTTAAGGAATATGCCATTTTTCAATGCAAAGTGACATACCTTTGTGCCTACAAATGCTCTAGCGTTGTCCGAAATGATCGTCTTCGGAGGGCCGAACCTTGTCACCAGAGCCTCGAGGAAGTCTACAATCTCAGCCTCCGTCGCCTCCTTAAGGGGAACGGCCTCCGCCCACCTTGTGAATTAGTCCGTAGCTATTAAAATCCATTTATGTCCGGAGCTAGAAACTGGGTTGATCATCCCGATAAAGTCCAAGCCCCATTGCGCAAATGGTTCATCCGCCA